>CM076848.1:98366673-98714258 GCA_039519185.1 Astragalus membranaceus
CAACGGTCAAGCAGAGGCTGCAAACAAAGTAATACTGAACGGGTTGAAACGACGTTTGGACGATGCTAAAGGAAATTGGGTAGAAGAATTGCCTTACGTCCTCTGGGGATACCGGACGACCCCCCAAAGCTCCACTGGGGAAACACCTTTTAGGCTCTCCTACGGCAGCGAGGCAGTCATCCCCGTCGAGATCGGCGAACTTAGTTGGAGAACGGCGAATCCCAAAACACAAAGAAATAACGATCAAGCCTTAAGAGAAGAACTCGACCTCATCGATGAAATCCGAGGTCAGGCCTCGCTCCGAGAAGCGATCATCAAACAAAAGGTTGCAACCAGATACAACACCAAGGTCGTTCACAGAGATTTCGATCCTGGCGATCTGGTACTCAGAAGAGCTGACGTCGGTCAGAAGGACGCCTCCCAAGGAAAGCTCGCCCCGAACTGGGAAGGCCCCTACCGAATTTTATCTAAAACTGGTACGGGAGCCTTAAATTGGAGACCCTCCAAGGAAGAAAGATTGAGAGGACTTGGAACGCAACAAAACTGAAAAGTTATTATCCTTAGAAAGAAATCATTTACACCGATCTTATGTAAACTCGAAACAAGTTATTAATCAAAAAAGAAACTTGACATTTCTTTCAAACACTTTCGATGCTTCTCAAAGGTTTTTTACCAGGTCTCCACACATTCTTGATTTTCATCAAACAGAATGAAGGGACCCAATTCCCCCCACCGGGAATCAACTGGGATCGATCTTAAATGATCTCCCCAAAAGCGACCACCCAAGGTCGCAAACTCTTTGAGAAAACAGTTAAATCCGAGCCGAGTCTTGGCAAACTATCTCAAAGAGACCGGGTCTTCAAGGATCGAAACGTCCTAAGAACGACCATCGGCCACAGCTGCCGATACCCCTATGGGGCGAGTTAAATCTGGGCCGAGTCCTAGTAAACTGTCCTATAGGTTCGAACCTGTAAATCGAGTTCCTCGTTTACCGACGTTTTTACATCATACGCGACGTGCAGAATTAAAAAAGCACTCGTTAAAACTCGCAAAAAACGACATACATGACATGCGAAATTCAAAAAGCATTCATTAAAGCTCGTAAAAGCCTGATAGGCATATCCCAAAAGAGGTTACAAATATCTCCATCCAAGACCGACAGAAGTTCCGGATCTATACGAAAAACTACATAAGTAAAAGCATACACCAGGAACTTCTGCAAAAGAAACGCTGTTAAAACATCAGGCAGTAGAGGTCGGAAAAATCACAGTTTTCTTCTCCGTCTGAGCATCGATCTTAACGATCTTACCCCCTTCAACCTCGTGGTCGGCATCAATAATTGACCGATCCAAATTCACAGAAGGATTGACCAAAGCAATTTGCTCCTGGGCACACTCAAAACCCTCCTTATACAGCTCAATTGCAGAGTTAGCAGCTTCACGAGCCTCCCTCCTAGCCTCGTTTGCAAGCTTCGTAGCCTCTTTAGCATTTTTTCTGCTTTGCTGAAGGGCTACTTCAAGCTCTGCAATTCGAGCCTCCGCATCGCCGCTTGTACCGACCCGTGCCTCAGATGCTTTCTTCAAATCATCTTCCAAACCAGCTACACGAAACTCCAAACCTTTAATCTTCTCATTAGCCTCGACCAGTTGCCCCTCCAAAACTTTTTCCCTTTCTTCCAGCTCTTTTACGCGATCCTCCGCGAACTCCGCCCGACGTACAACCTCCCCTTGGCTTTCCTTCAGAGCCTGAAGTTCTTGCTTTGTTCGAGCGAGCTCTTTCGATTTTGAAGCCACATCTTCCACAAGCTTCACTCTCTTTGACTTCTCAAGCTCCAACGAAGCTGCAAGCACGAAAATAAGAAAAATCAGTTTATGAAGAAAGAGATGTTTTTATGAATGTAAGAAAGCAATGTTATTTACCCTTAGCCCTTTGCTCATATTTCTCTTTTTCGATCCTATGAACGTCGGCCAAATTCGCCAACAATTTAACAGACGCCCCGACAGGATCCTCCCGCCATTGGGCATAGTTTTGCTCCAAAAAACCCTCCTCTAAAGGTACGGCCTTGTTCTTATGCTTCGGTCTCCTCGAGGTCTTACTCCTTTTTTCCGGCCTTTGCTCGCCACTTGCCTCGGTGCGCACTCTTTTTGCCGAGAGCCCTGCACCAGCGTCGGGAGCAGCCGGGGGAGGAGAACTGGAAACAAGATCGACCAGAGCCTCATAGGCAAGGTCCTCCTGGGTAACAGTGTTGATCGGGGAAGCAGCAGTAACCGTCCCAACAACAGTCTCAACCTGGGGAGACGTCGGAAGCGGAACACCCACCTCCTCAGCATCTGCAGATATGTCGACACTCCTCATCGCCAGCACCTTCATTACGGCAAGTTTCTTTGGGGCCATGGTATCTGGAAAAGAAACATAAATCGGTCATACAAACTACGGTCAAAGATGTGCAAAAATCAAAAGCAAGAAAAACGAACTACCTAAGACAAGTTGCACTCGTCTTCGCTTCCCAGCCTGAACTATCTTAGCCGCAGGGATACCCCGATACTTATGTTTTGAAAACGGAATGTTCTCAGAAATAAACATCAGGATCCTCTTGGTAAGAAGATCGGCAGCGTTCAATCGATCCTGACTAACAGAAAAGGAATTGGTGGATCGTTCAAAATGGGTCTGACTCCAACCAATGGGAAACTTGGTGGACACCAAAGTCCGACCATCCTCTGAAAACTTTCCCACTCTCTCGATCGCTTCGTCGGTCACCGGTTCGACCCAGTAAAATAACTCCTTCCAATTCCCCTTCAACGAGTCCGCATAGGCTTTGAAAATCTTGGCCCCTCGCCTCGAGCGAAGACTGACATGCTCGCGACCAGACTTATTTTCACTGCTGTTCCGATTGATCTCAAACAAATGGAAAAAGAGCAACGGCGAGACCGGCCTCTCCAGATGAAGACACATGAGTTCGTAGGCTCGAACAAAAGCCCACGCGTTTGGGTGCAACTGAGAAGGCGCAACATCCAAAGTCGCCAAAACCGTCTGCTCGAACCAAGTGAAAGGAGGCCGGATATTCATCTCGTTTATCAGCATATGATACAAAGTGAACTTGAGCTCTCCAGGCCACAAAGCCACATGCTCTCCCTTTTTCATTCCCTCAACTCTCCAAATCCGCTTCGAGTGACCCGAAGCTTTCCTCCCGACCCTCTCTAAATTAAACCCGTGCTGGTACAACGATTCGATCTCCAAAATATTTTTGGAAACCCAATCATATTGAGAGACCTCTCGCCCCGGTACGTCAAGGTCTCCACAACCAGTACTAGAGTACCCATCCAGAGAAACAGCAGAAGCTCGGCTGGACCCCGGTTGGCTCTTAGGGGGAGATTCAACTTGTTTTTCAACACCCTCTCTATCGGACTCATCGGCAGAGTCGGAACTCGACCCAAGATCGACCTCGGAATCCTCTGATTCCTCCACTGGGGTTTCCTCATCGGACTCGGAAGTGATAGCCATCACATCCACCAAGCAATCCTCCTCCGCATCTTCGGGAGTATCGTCATTCGGCTCATTAGCATCGGTCGCAGGAGAAGAACTTTCGCTCTCAAAATTATCTTCCGCCTTATCACTCACAGGGGCGGAAGCAGAGTGCTCTTGCACGTCCGGGGCGGCGACTTCAAGAGGCTCGGTACGGACCTCAGGGATTTCACCACCAGAAGCCATCGCGTTCGTAAACTCTTTCCGGTACTGAGTGACGTCTCTCCGAGTTTGTTTCGTCCTCGCCAGATCGAATCTACAGGAATGGGGGACGAAATGTCAGGATTAAAGATCGAAAATGGGTTCGCGAGCAAGTCGGGACCCGACCTGACGACCCCCATTCTGAGATCAAAGGGGACGGGGGGAGGTCCAGGCACAAATGAAAAGAAAAGTAAAGAAAAAACCAAAAGTAGACTAACCTCGGAACTATGTCGCAAGCTGATTATATCTGGAAATAAACGGTTGTCGATCCTCAGAAACCGACCTTAAAAGTACTTCGAAATTTCTTCAAACTCGTTCACTTTAAAGAAGCTCGGGAGCTCTCGAAGATCGGCAAATCAAAAACAAATGAACAACAAGCAACAAATGAGGTGGTGAGACCCTTTATTTATAGCAAAGCGAATCCAATGGGCCTGGGCCTGGAAGTCGAAGCGTCACGTCCAAACCATGGTCCATTAAAATCCGCACGTTGAAGAATAAACGTCACCATCATGCGCCGCCACTACGAAGAGACACCTTGTCAAAAACAGTAAAAATGGCACTGATTCCAAGAATACACTGATTCCAAAGCAGCACTGAGTTCGGAAAAACCATCTACCTCGCTCGAAAGCTCGACGGACAGTTAACATCGCTCGAAAACCCCAGCCCCGACATAAGCTCGATACCGGATAAAATCTCCACTCAAAAGTCAAGATCGCCCATCAAAGTCAAGATCGCTCCTCATAGCGACCAGACTTGGGGGACCACTGTTATGGTGATTATACTGTTTTCTATTTGCACCCCCTCTCCAAAAGCCCAATTGATGAGAAGCCCAATTATAATCAAAAGAGTCCAATCTTCAATTGCCAAGATCAGCCCGCAAGATCGGACGGCCCAAAAACGCCAACGCAAACACATCCAAACTCTATAAATACCCCATTCAATGCTCATTAATGGGAAGACTTTTCTAACCAAACACTCATTCTCTCAAATACTGACTTGAGCATCGGAGTATCATTGCAGGTACAACCTCGCCCTTCAAGATCGACCATCTCAAGATCGAACACCTCAACATCGCCTCTCAAGGTCGAACATCCCGGGTCGAACAAAACTTTCCTCTCAAAGCCTGAAGACAAAGATAGAATCAAGGACAAAATATCTACCAACTGCATAATATCGATCCTCACGATCGGAAGCACGGTACAGAACATTGGCGACCACAGTGGGAGTAACCAATACCCGATTTTTCTCACCATCTCCTTGAACTTATTGAATGGCACCAACACGCCGCTCAATACCGACTAGTCTCATGGCCGAACCTGACCTCGGCCCTCAGCGAACTCCTGAAGGCCACGTCCAGGAACTCACGAATTCGTCGCAAACACGAAGCCGACATCCCAACACGGGACCTTCCCGAGCACAATCGGGCGCAGATGAGACGAGCTTACCATCTCCCCCTCAATTACTCCCGGCCTTGACGGACGCGGTTCAACATCTCGTTCAGCTATTGGCCCGGCAAGAAGCGGTAAATGAAGAAAGAAACAACCGTTTCGCCAACCTCGAATCCGAAGTAGCGAGACTGCAAGGTCGGAACGTCCTGGACCAACAATCATCCGGGCAGAGCTCACTGGAGGAACGACGCCCAACTCGAAGAAGACTTTTTCATCGATCACCCCCACGGAGAAAGCTCACTCATCGCTCCCCCGCACGCCGTCAACGAGGGAATGGTTCCCGTTCTCCTCTGGCTCGACAACACGAGGCTCATTCCCGTTCTCCATCAGCTCGACAATACGACGATCTAGATGATCCTCATTCTCCTCCACGCCGCCACCGAGGGAATGGTTCCCGTTCTCCTCTGGCTCGCCAAATTGAAGGCTCGACCTCGTCACGGAGACGATCGAGAAGCCATGACATCATCCAAAGGGTCCATCACAGACGCCAACCACTGTCACGAGCAAATCGACCTGGGCGAAAAGGTCCTTTCACAAAGTCGATCGACAACTTCCGGGTCCCCCGGTATCTCGAAAAACCACCTGGAGGATTGAAGACTTACGACGGGACGGGCGACCCCGACAGACATCTAGACCAATTTGACACGACCATGCAGTATCGAAATGTACCCACGGAAATGAAATGCCGAATATTCCCTTTGACCCTAGACAAAATGGCTTCCGAATGGTTTCGGACGTTAAAGTCGAATACCATTTCCTCATGGGACCAGTTAGCAAAACACTTCTCGGTGCACTTTGCCCATTCCAAGAGCAAACCCAAAAACAAAAATGTTCTAGCATCTATTGTCCAGAAAGCAAATGAACCCCTGAGGGAATATATAGAGCGATTCAACATCGAAGCTCTTCAGGTTCGGTAGTTAGACGACGCTTTTCGAATTTTCTTCATGGCCCAAGGTCTGCTCCCTGGAAGCTCGTTCCGAAAGCACATCAACACCTGGGAACCTAACACCCTTCAAGAATTCCTCGAACTATCCCAGTGCTTTATTAACGAAGAAGAAAATTCCAAGGTCGACAAAACGTCTTTACATGCAGAATCGTCGAAACGCCACATCGAGGTCGACCCTCGAAAAAACTCCTGGAACATCGGTAGGAAAAATCGTCACCAGGTATACACCGAACTCAACGTCTCCAACGCCCAGTTACTAGGGGAATGTTAGAACGTCGAATTCAGGGACGTCAAGCCTCCCAGGTCCTTACCTATCCGACCTGGGCAGAAGGCCAACAAATACTGCCGATACCACAGAAGCAATGGCCATGACACAAACCATTGCAACGCCCTAAAGGATGACATAGAAGATTTAATTAAACGGGGAAAACTATCTTCTTATGTTAAAAGGGAGGGAGAACGATCTGACAACTTCGGAAGAGAAAGAAATGAAAATCTCAGGGCAAAAGGAAAAGAAGTGATTGACCCAGACCGCGAAGAGCTGGATAAAAAATGCTCGGTTATCATGATGATAACTGGGGGATTCGATCATGAAGGATCGGGAAAATCCATGAAGAGAAAATGGAAGGAATTGTTGTGCGTGGCTTCAACGTCAACAACCCCGGTCAAAACTAACCGACCTCCATTATCTTTTAGTGACAACGACCTTATTGACGGAAAAGCTAACAAACACGTACCTCTCTTGATATCGGCAATCATAGCCAACAAGGAGGTACGTAGAATCTTGGTCGATCAGGGGAGCTCATCAGACATCATCTTTATCGATCTTCTGAGCAAAATGGGGATCGATAAAGAGGAACTCACCCCTTACAGAGGGACGGCTTTGTCCGGCTTTAACGGATCTCGAACGAAACCCCTTGGGCATCTGGAGCTAATGGTTACCTACGGAACCGAACCAATGGTTCGAACCGTCAGAACCAAATTCCTCGTCTTGCCTTGTACATCCATATACAACAGCATTATAGGAAGACCGACCCTCGGCAGGCTCGGGGCGGTTACATCCACCACGCACTTAAAGATGAAATTCCACTCTCTTTGCGACAGAGTTATCACTTTAAACTCTGACTTAGAGTCGGCCTCCAGGTGTTTTTTCCTATGGACTAAGAACGAACGAAAAGCTTCGGAGCATGAAGGGGTTCCCCCTTCGGAAGAACTGTCGACTCCCAAAATACCAAAGGGAAGATCAACCGAAGTTAACACTGCCACTAACGTAGAAACCAACTGCGATCCGAAGGTCGAAAAACAGATAGACGTCGACGAGCTAACCAAAGAGCTCAAACAAAAAATCAAAAGACCAAAGCCTGATGGAAAGTTCGTCGAAATAGAGCTCGGTTCAGACACCTCCCAGAAGATCAAAATAGGGATCGACCTTCCAGAAAAGATCAAGATCGAATTAACCCAATGTCTTAAAGATTTCAAAGACATCTTCGCTTGGTCGGCCGAAGACATGCCTGGGATCCCGCCCGAGGTTGCCTGCCATCGACTCGCAATAAACCCAGAAGCAAGATGGATCGCCCAAAGAAAGCGGGCCCAAAGCAAAGAGAAAGTCATTGCTGCCGCCTTAGCAGTAGACGACCTCATCCGAGCCAACTTTATCTCTGAGGTTAAATACACAACTTGGTTATCAAACCCAGTCCTGGTGAAGAAATCTAACGGAAAATGGCGTATGTGTGTCGACTACACCGATCTTAATAAAGCTTCCGGTTTCCGGTTGTTATCCTTCATGGACGCATACTCCGGATACAACCAAATCGCCATGTTTCCCCCAGATCAAGCAAAAACCGCCTTCATCACTGACCGAGGAAACTTCGCGTACCGTGTTATGCCCTTTGGTTTAAAAAACGCCGGAGCAACTTATCAAAGAATGATGAACAAAGTGTTCCAAAACCAGATCGGTAAAAGCGTAGAGGTTTACCTCGACGATATGATCGCCAAAAGCAAAAGTGACGACGACCATATAAGCGATCTGAGAGCGATTTTTTCTGAGGTACGAAAGAATAGAATGAGATTAAACCCAGAAAAATGCACTTTCGGAGTACGAGCCGGGAAATTCTTAGGTTTCTTCTTAACAGAACGAGGAATCGAGGCGAACCCGGATAAATGTCGATCCGTCACAGAAATGCGAACTCCGACGTCCAAGAGAGAAGTGCAAAAACTCAATGGAATGATAGCTGCTCTATCTCGTTTCATATCGAATGCAGCGTTCAAATCTCTTCCACTTTTCAAGATCCTCAAAAAAGAAGAAAGAGATTTCGAATGGACGCCCGAGCAAGACGAAGCTTTGAAACAACTGAAAAAATCTCTCTCCGAGCCTCCAATTTTAACTCGACCAAAAGAAGGGGAAACATTATACTTATATCTAGCGGTCTCGGAAGAGGCGTTAGCTGCCGTTCTAGTACGCGAGCTCGAAACCAGGCAAAGTCCCATCTACTTCGCAAGTAAGGCTCTGCACGGGGCTGAAAGTCGTTACCAGAAAATCGAGAAAATCGCCCTAGCTCTCATTATCGCAGCTCGACGTTTTCGAGCCTATTTTGTCGCTCACCAGGTAGTCGTCCGAACTAACTACCCAATCAGACAGATACTCCACAGACCCGATCTAGCTGGAAGAATGATCAAATGGGCCGTGGAACTCTCAGAGTTCGGTATCAAATATGAAGCTCGAACTGCACTTAAAGCGCAAGTTTTGGTGGACTTCATCGCCGAGATGACACCTGCTAACGCCGAATCTGACATATGGATCCTATACATCGATGGGTCCTCAAATCCAAAAGGGAGTGGCGCTGGGATTATGCTAGAAAGCTCGACTGGGGTCATCATCGAAGTTTCCCTTACATTCGGTTTCCCCACCTCGAACAACCAAGCAGAGTACGAGGCTTGCATCGCCGGACTTCGCCTGGCAATTGACTTCCAAGTCCCAAAAATTAAACTCCATACCGACTCTCTCTTGGTGGTCTCCCAGATCGGAAGCAAATACGAGACCAAAGAACCGATCCTGCAAAAATACCTACTTCAGGTACAGTCACTAATAGCTAAATTTGAAACAAGCGAGATAGTTCATGTCCCAAGAACGGAAAACCAACGAGCTGATATCCTCGCCAAACTCGCAAGCACAAAAACCCCAAGTAACCAGAGGACGACTATCCAAGAAACACTACACAAACCCAGTGTATCTCTCGGACCTCTGTTTAACCCGACCATCTGCATGCTCGAAGAAACAGACAGCTGGATAACCCCAATTTTAGAATACATCGTCTCAGGAACGGAACCCCCAGACAGAAACGACGCCAAATATATAAGGAGAAGAGCCTCGGCTTTTTCAGCCATCAACAGAACGCTCTATAAAAGAAGTCTCTCTTCCCCGTTAATAAAATGCATCGAGGGAGAGGAAGCGGCCTATGTATTAACAGAAATTCATGAGGGAATCTGCGGCCAGCACATGGGAGCTCGATCTTTAGCACGTAAAACCCTTCGAGCCGGCTACTACTGGCCGAGCATGATCGGCGATGCTAGCGATCATGTGAAGAAATGCAAAAAATGTCAAATCCACGCCAATGTGCACATAGCTCCCCCCACAGACCTCACGAGTTTATCCTCCACATGGCCCTTCGCATGGTGGGGAATGGACTTACTCGGACCTTTCGCAAAGGCACCAGGACAAGTCAAATTCTTGATCGTCGTCGTAGACTACTTCAGCAAATGGATAGAAGCGGAACCCCTGGCGACCATCACTGCAAAAAACTGCATAAAATTCTTCAAAAAAAGCATCATGAGCAGGTTCGGGATCCCCGAGGTAGTAGTAACGGACAACGGGACGCAATTCACAGACACGGGATTTCGCAAACTAATGTTCGAGCTTAAAATTAAGCACCATTTCACTTCAGTAGAGCACCCTCAAACCAACGGTCAAGCAGAGGCTGCAAACAAAGTAATACTGAACGGGCTGAAACGACGTTTGGACGATGCTAAAGGAAATTGGGTAGAAGAATTGCCTTACGTCCTCTGGGGATACCGGACGACCCCCCAAAGCTCCACTGGGGAAACACCTTTTAGGCTCTCCTACGGCAGCGAGGCAGTCATCCCCGTCGAGATCGGCGAACTTAGTTGGAGAACGGCGAATCCCAAAACACAAAGAAATAACGATCAAGCCTTAAGAGAAGAACTCGACCTCATCGATGAAATCCGAGGTCAGGCCTCGCTCCGAGAAGCGATCATCAAACAAAAGGTTGCAACCAGATACAACACCAAGGTCGTTCACAGAGATTTCGATCCTGGCGATCTGGTACTCAGAAGAGCTGACGTCGGTCAGAAGGACGCCTCCCAAGGAAAGCTCGCCCCGAACTGGGAAGGCCCCTACCGAATTTTATCTAAAACCGGTACGGGAGCCTTAAATTGGAGACCCTCCAAGGAAGAAAGATTGAGAGGACTTGGAACGCAACAAAACTGAAAAGTTATTATCCTTAGAAAGAAATCATTTACACCGATCTTATGTAAACTCGAAACAAGTTATTAATCAAAAAAGAAACTTGACATTTCTT
The DNA here is from genome assembly GCA_039519185.1 of Astragalus membranaceus. Classification (NCBI taxonomy): domain Eukaryota; kingdom Viridiplantae; phylum Streptophyta; class Magnoliopsida; order Fabales; family Fabaceae; genus Astragalus; species Astragalus membranaceus. The sequence continues at coordinate 98,377,386 of CM076848.1, forward strand.
TCAAACACTTTCGATGCTTCTCAAAGGTTTTTTACCAGGTCTCCACACATTCTTGATTTTCATCAAACAGAATGAAGGGACCCAATTCCCCCCACCGGGAATCAACTGGGATCGATCTTAAATGATCTCCCCAAAAGCGACCACCCAAGGTCGCAAACTCTTTGAGAAAACAGTTAAATCCGAGCCGAGTCTTGGCAAACTATCTCAAAGAGACCGGGTCTTCAAGGATCGAAACGTCCTAAGAACGACCATCGGCCACAGCTGCCGATACCCCTATGGGGCGAGTTAAATCTGGGCCGAGTCCTAGTAAACTGTCCTATAGGTTCGAACCTGTAAATCGAGTTCCTCGTTTACCGACGTTTTTACATCATACGCGACGTGCAGAATTAAAAAAGCACTCGTTAAAACTCGCAAAAAACGACATACATGACATGCGAAATTCAAAAAGCATTCATTAAAGCTCGTAAAAGCCTGATAGGCATATCCCAAAAGAGGTTACAAATATCTCCATCCAAGACCGACAGAAGTTCCGGATCTATACGAAAAACTACATAAGTAAAAGCATACACCAGGAACTTCTGCAAAAGAAACGCTGTTAAAACATCAGGCAGTAGAGGTCGGAAAAATCACAGTTTTCTTCTCCGTCTGAGCATCGATCTTAACGATCTTACCCCCTTCAACCTCGTGGTCGGCATCAATAATTGACCGATCCAAATTCACAGAAGGATTGACCAAAGCAATTTGCTCCTGGGCACACTCAAAACCCTCCTTATACAGCTCAATTGCAGAGTTAGCAGCTTCACGAGCCTCCCTCCTAGCCTCGTTTGCAAGCTTCGTAGCCTCTTTAGCATTTTTTCTGCTTTGCTGAAGGGCTACTTCAAGCTCTGCAATTCGAGCCTCCGCATCGCCGCTTGTACCGACCCGTGCCTCAGATGCTTTCTTCAAATCATCTTCCAAACCAGCTACACGAAACTCCAAACCTTTAATCTTCTCATTAGCCTCGACCAGTTGCCCCTCCAAAACTTTTTCCCTTTCTTCCAGCTCTTTTACGCGATCCTCCGCGAACTCCGCCCGACGTACAACCTCCCCTTGGCTTTCCTTCAGAGCCTGAAGTTCTTGCTTTGTTCGAGCGAGCTCTTTCGATTTTGAAGCCACATCTTCCACAAGCTTCACTCTCTTTGACTTCTCAAGCTCCAACGAAGCTGCAAGCACGAAAATAAGAAAAATCAGTTTATGAAGAAAGAGATGTTTTTATGAATGTAAGAAAGCAATGTTATTTACCCTTAGCCCTTTGCTCATATTTCTCTTTTTCGATCCTATGAACGTCGGCCAAATTCGCCAACAATTTAACAGACGCCCCGACAGGATCCTCCCGCCATTGGGCATAGTTTTGCTCCAAAAAACCCTCCTCTAAAGGTACGGCCTTGTTCTTATGCTTCGGTCTCCTCGAGGTCTTACTCCTTTTTTCCGGCCTTTGCTCGCCACTTGCCTCGGTGCGCACTCTTTTTGCCGAGAGCCCTGCACCAGCGTCGGGAGCAGCCGGGGGAGGAGAACTGGAAACAAGATCGACCAGAGCCTCATAGGCAAGGTCCTCCTGGGTAACAGTGTTGATCGGGGAAGCAGCAGTAACCGTCCCAACAACAGTCTCAACCTGGGGAGACGTCGGAAGCGGAACACCCACCTCCTCAGCATCTGCAGATATGTCGACACTCCTCATCGCCAGCACCTTCATTACGGCAAGTTTCTTTGGGGCCATGGTATCTGGAAAAGAAACATAAATCGGTCATACAAACTACGGTCAAAGATGTGCAAAAATCAAAAGCAAGAAAAACGAACTACCTAAGACAAGTTGCACTCGTCTTCGCTTCCCAGCCTGAACTATCTTAGCCGCAGGGATACCCCGATACTTATGTTTTGAAAACGGAATGTTCTCAGAAATAAACATCAGGATCCTCTTGGTAAGAAGATCGGCAGCGTTCAATCGATCCTGACTAACAGAAAAGGAATTGGTGGATCGTTCAAAATGGGTCTGACTCCAACCAATGGGAAACTTGGTGGACACCAAAGTCCGACCATCCTCTGAAAACTTTCCCACTCTCTCGATCGCTTCGTCGGTCACCGGTTCGACCCAGTAAAATAACTCCTTCCAATTCCCCTTCAACGAGTCCGCATAGGCTTTGAAAATCTTGGCCCCTCGCCTCGAGCGAAGACTGACATGCTCGCGACCAGACTTATTTTCACTGCTGTTCCGATTGATCTCAAACAAATGGAAAAAGAGCAACGGCGAGACCGGCCTCTCCAGATGAAGACACATGAGTTCGTAGGCTCGAACAAAAGCCCACGCGTTTGGGTGCAACTGAGAAGGCGCAACATCCAAAGTCGCCAAAACCGTCTGCTCGAACCAAGTGAAAGGAGGCCGGATATTCATCTCGTTTATCAGCATATGATACAAAGTGAACTTGAGCTCTCCAGGCCACAAAGCCACATGCTCTCCCTTTTTCATTCCCTCAACTCTCCAAATCCGCTTCGAGTGACCCGAAGCTTTCCTCCCGACCCTCTCTAAATTAAACCCGTGCTGGTACAACGATTCGATCTCCAAAATATTTTTGGAAACCCAATCATATTGAGAGACCTCTCGCCCCGGTACGTCAAGGTCTCCACAACCAGTACTAGAGTACCCATCCAGAGAAACAGCAGAAGCTCGGCTGGACCCCGGTTGGCTCTTAGGGGGAGATTCAACTTGTTTTTCAACACCCTCTCTATCGGACTCATCGGCAGAGTCGGAACTCGACCCAAGATCGACCTCGGAATCCTCTGATTCCTCCACTGGGGTTTCCTCATCGGACTCGGAAGTGATAGCCATCACATCCACCAAGCAATCCTCCTCCGCATCTTCGGGAGTATCGTCATTCGGCTCATTAGCATCGGTCGCAGGAGAAGAACTTTCGCTCTCAAAATTATCTTCCGCCTTATCACTCACAGGGGCGGAAGCAGAGTGCTCTTGCACGTCCGGGGCGGCGACTTCAAGAGGCTCGGTACGGACCTCAGGGATTTCACCACCAGAAGCCATCGCGTTCGTAAACTCTTTCCGGTACTGAGTGACGTCTCTCCGAGTTTGTTTCGTCCTCGCCAGATCGAATCTACAGGAATGGGGGACGAAATGTCAGGATTAAAGATCGAAAATGGGTTCGCGAGCAAGTCGGGACCCGACCTGACGACCCCCATTCTGAGATCAAAGGGGACGGGGGGAGGTCCAGGCACAAATGAAAAGAAAAGTAAAGAAAAAACCAAAAGTAGACTAACCTCGGAACTATGTCGCAAGCTGATTATATCTGGAAATAAACGGTTGTCGATCCTCAGAAACCGACCTTAAAAGTACTTCGAAATTTCTTCAAACTCGTTCACTTTAAAGAAGCTCGGGAGCTCTCGAAGATCGGCAAATCAAAAACAAATGAACAACAAGCAACAAATGAGGTGGTGAGACCCTTTATTTATAGCAAAGCGAATCCAATGGGCCTGGGCCTGGAAGTCGAAGCGTCACGTCCAAACCATGGTCCATTAAAATCCGCACGTTGAAGAATAAACGTCACCATCATGCGCCGCCACTACGAAGAGATACCTTGTCAAAAACAGTAAAAATGGCACTGATTCCAAGAATACACTGATTCCAAAGCAGCACTGAGTTCGGAAAAACCATCTACCTCGCTCGAAAGCTCGACGGACAGTTAACATCGCTCGAAAACCCCAGCCCCGACATAAGCTCGATACCGGATAAAATCTCCACTCAAAAGTCAAGATCGCCCATCAAAGTCAAGATCGCTCCTCATAGCGACCAGACTTGGGGGACCACTGTTATGGTGATTATACTGTTTTCTATTTGCACCCCCTCTCCAAAAGCCCAATTGATGAGAAGCCCAATTATAATCAAAAGAGTCCAATCTTCAATTGCCAAGATCAGCCCGCAAGATCGGACGGCCCAAAAACGCCAACACAAACACATCCAAACTCTATAAATACCCCATTCAATGCTCATTAATGGGAAGACTTTTCTAACCAAACACTCATTCTCTCAAATACTGACTTGAGCATCGGAGTATCATTGCAGGTACAACCTCGCCCTTCAAGATCGACCATCTCAAGATCGAACACCTCAACATCGCCTCTCAAGGTCGAACATCCCGGGTCGAACAAAACTTTCCTCTCAAAGCCTGAAGACAAAGATAGAATCAAGGACAAAATATCTACCAACTGCATAATATCGATCCTCACGATCGGAAGCACGGTACAGAACAGTGTATAATAGTAATTGGAACTTCATGACTTTGAAAAACAAAGTAGAAAATAGAAGCCGACACTACAATAAGAACATAAACAAAGCATAGACCGCAATGGCTCGTCAGATGACAGTTGCGGCCGGCACACGTGACTAGGTCTTCGACGCGACCAAGGGGTTTGGGTTGAGCCGTTGACTGTGGTTATTTTTTTATTAAAAAAAGTAGCTTTAATTTGAGAGATTAATAACCCCGAGCGTGGGGTTCAGTGGTTGGGGCTGATCCTCCCTTAATCAAGGGTCGGGGGTTCGATCCCCACCTGTCATACCCCAATTTTGTCCGCTTCTTTTTACTTCTTTTTTTACTAAGTTAGTTTCAAGCTTACTTGGGGCCTACTCTTTTTATTTGGTCCTACGCTTGTGAATTTGGGCCTTATTTTAGCGTTTGTTGAATTTGGGCTTTGTTTTAGCATTCGTTCAATTCGAGCCCGATTTTAGCGTTTGCGATTGGGCTTGATTTTGGCGTTTGTTCTAATTGGGCTTCATTTCAGCCATTTTTCTAAGTTGGGCCTATGTTTGGTTTTGATTGGGCTTGGCCCAATTTAATCATTCTCATCCACCTCAACCAAAAAACAAAAATCTGTCCAAACAGCAGCTGATAGGCATCCCAAAATAATAAAAATCAGAATTAATAAAAAACTAATTTACAATAATCCAAAAATCCAAAAAATTAAATTAAAAAAATACAAAAAATTACACCAAAAGGGCCATAATGGCCAGATCCGAAAATAATAATACAAAAAAAAAAAAAATCAAAAACGAAATTACATAAAAAAACAGCAGCAACAACAGCTTCCTTGGGCCTGTTCTTGCTGAGCAAGTTTCCTCTAGAGGTCCAAATACCTGAAAAAGGAAAGAAATAGAGAGGGATCAGCAAAACCTAATTTTTTTTACCTATATAAGCAAGCCTTGACCCAGCAATTCAGACAGCAATTCAGACAGACAGAAATTACATAGACTTCAGAACCCAAAGATTAGGGTTTTCACATTGAAACCCTAATCACAGAATATTAAGAAATCAGAAACAGAAATAGCAGGAGCAGGGACAATCAGGACAACAGCAGCAGTGGTTAGATAACAGCAGCAATCAAACAAAAGATCAGAAGCTGGAAAACAGGTTGGTGTTTCTCTTATCCAAAATACCAAAATCATGTAGGCATAGGTGCAATCTGTGATGCTTTAACCTTTTAGGCGTTCACATGTTAAGTAAATCGTACATATAGCAACTACAAGTATAGTTTGATCATTCTTTTAGTGATACACATACTCTGTATACGTTTTTGTATGAATGGATTGGGCCTTAAAGATTTTTTAGAAACTAATCAGGGCTATATAAAATTGTGTTTTGAAAAATCAGTTTATCATAAAGCTAGGTCACGGACAACTTCTGTTTTTCAGAAAAAATTAGGGCTCTGTTAGCAAAAATCCAATTGGTTCTGTTTGCTCTAAAAAAGTGGAAATGGCTTGGAAGATTAGGGTTTGCTAATCTGTTTCAGAGAGGAGATTAGGCAAAGGTTACGGCCAAAAATAGGGTTTAGTCTTTTTCAACGAATCAGAAATAAAATTGGCAAAAACAGAAATCAAAATGGAAAAGAGACAGAAAACAGAACAAATCAGAACCGAATCCGTACCTCTTAGCTCCGGCCACCGTAGACGGTGGCCGTCCTCCTCAAACCGCCGTCACACTCCCAGCACCTGCGCCGTCATCTCCCTTCCACGCTCGCCGTCATCCTCGCGAACACAGCAGCCCGAACCACCCACCGTCAAGACCCTTTCGCTTTCACCACGAACCCAGTACGCAGGCCGTCGTGAGGCTCTTGATTCGGCCACCAAAACCATCGTCGTCGCTTTCGCCGGCCAAGGAACGGCCGACCGGCAGTCGTCCTCCCTCTCTCTTCGTCGCCAGCGCCAAAGTAAACGCCATAGCCACCGCGAGCATCAGTCTCCCCTCTCTGTTGCTAGTCCGGCGTTGACGCCATGGTCGTCGTGGTCACCGTCGCGTCATCTCCTTCTCCGTCGTAGCGCCACCACGTCAGCCCCCTCATCTCTCTTCGCGAGTCCTTCTTCTTCCTTCCCTCTCATCTCTGCGCTTTTCCCTCTTTCTCCCCACGATTCTCGCTCTCTCCCTGATTTCTCTCCCCCTTTCCATTTTCACTCTAAACCCTCTCTCTCTAATTGTTGTTGGAACGGCGCTGAGAGTAGAAAATTAGGGTTCCCAAAATCCCTTCTTTCCCTTTTTATACTCACTTGTTTATTCATTTATTTATTTATTTATTTTATTAAAAATTTTAATATCAGAATTAGTAATCACACCCCTGTGTTTTACTCCGCATGCCCCCCCCCTTCTGAAGCCCATGGTTTTGCTTTTTGAAACAGCCCATTCCCTTTTTTCTGTTTTTAAAGAAAAGCGCAGCCCAGCTTACAAAAACAAGCTGGGCTCACTGTTTACACCCAGTTTTTAATTATACAACCCCTTGCTGCTAATAACCCCCTATTTTACCATTTCACCCCCCCTTTTTTCTCGTTCTTTTTTAATTTAATTTAATTCTCTCTAAGACAAAATATTTTCTCATAAATTAAAAACTTTGTTAATAGTCTTGTGAAGCCTTTGCTTGCATGATTATTAACAACGAGGTACTAGTGGTGATCACTTGGAGCCTTTGCTCAATTGATCATCATGAATGCCTAATTTTCCTAAAAATTTTTACTAAATCAAAAACTTTGTTAGTAGTCTTGCGAAGCCTTTGCTTGCATGATTATTAATAATGGAGTGCTAACGGTGGTCACTTGGAGCCTTTGCTCAATTGATCATCATGAAAGCTCAATTTTCAAAATTAAACAAGATAAAAAACAAAAACCTTTTTCAGGACAAACAAGAACTACGTAGCTTTGAGTTCTCCATCGCACCGGGAGATACGTAGGAGCGGGCCACGTCCCGTCAAGCACTTTTTTCTAAAAACCCTTTTTTTTCCCTTTCTCTCCAAAAATAAAAAAAATCTATTAAGTCCTTTAATTCATTGTCAATAAGAAGTATAGAGGCAAAGTTGAATATTTTCAGGTCAACATATAAAAACCACACATTTAATTAAAGGTTCCCTCTCAGTAGAGAGGACGTGTGAGATGCTAATACCTTCCCCACGCGTAACCGACCCCCGAACCCTAAACTCTCAGTTTTCAAAGGCCAATCGCTTTCCAAAAATGGTTTTCCTAATATTTCCCTTAATAAATATTGGTGGCGGCTTCATTGTCATAGAAAAAGTTGTGAACGAGGAAGGTTCTCCCTCGGGGACTTTTTCGGGCGCAACAGTTGGCGACTTCACTGGGGACCCTAAAAAACATTTTTTCAAAAGTGGGTCAAGCCTAATTAATTAAGTGTGTGGTTTACATGATTGATTTGAATATGTTACTTCTTTGCTCAGTTCCTTCATGCATTTCTTCCCCTTTCTTATCATGTCCCCTTCTTCTTTGCTCCCTTTCCTAAGGTAAGTAGTGCAATGTTGTTGGCACCCAAGATTAGTTGTATTTGATGATATTAAACCCTAGGGTAGACAACATGTTATCGCTTGCTTTTGTCTGGACTGTTGTGTTTTCTCTTGCAGGTTGGGAAGGTTAGTTATTTCTAGGTGTTGTGCCCTCAACACACACTTCACACCCTATACTTGTGAGCATTGAGTGGGGCCTAAAACCCAAGGTCTGAACAAAAACCTAGGAGAGTGGGAACGATTAGGGACTGCCATTCGTAGACCTTTGTCTGTATGGCTCTCATGAAAGTTCCGCCCAAGAGCGCGCTTTGCCATGATACCTCACACTCGGTAGCTTTCTACGATTGTGGGTGCCATCATGAGAGAGACTTTAGCTCTTGGTTGCCATTGTAAGGAAGTTATTAGAACCTACATGGGAGGATTACCCCTTTCGACGACTTTAGACCCTAGGATTCCCACCCTTTGTAGGACACGGGGGCACGCCTTTGTTTGTTGCATTAGTTTAGGCATTCCTTTTTCTTAAACTCTATTTCAAAAATCGTAGAAAATAATGTCCTTAGTTTCTTACCCTCTTTTCGTGTAAATGACACATCATTTCACATTCACATCATTTCGCATTCACATCATTTCGCACCATTGCATTTGCATCTAATAAAAGTTTGAAACAAACAACTTTCATCATTGGCATTCTTCATGCATTAAAGTTTGTTTGCCGGAGATCGCGACATAACATCGAACCTTGTCATAGGTGTGTAAGAAGCAACATGGAATCTAAAGGCAAAACCGCATTCAATTCGAGGTTCCCTATTGTAAAGAAGATTGATGTAACTAGTTTGAAGGAGTATGCTTCCCTATTAGGTCCTATTGAGCTTCGGTCCTTCGACAAGACTTATGGGAACATCCGCAAGTTATTACAGTTAGAAGTATAAGAGAGCGCCATCGCTGCCCTATGTTGGTTCTACGACTCTGAGATCAGATGTTTTCTTTTCAAGAACTTCCAAATGGCACCTACCCTAGAGGAGTATGAGAAGATTCTGGGTTTTAATCGCTCAGAGGCTAGACCTTACCAGTATCAGAGGCAGTATTATTCAGATGAGAAGTTTGCTTCCTTGTTACAAATCAGTGTAGAAGAAGTGCGGTCCCACAAAGTTAAACGTAACAAGATATTTGGGTTTCCTCAGGAGTACTTTGAGAGTTTGATGACTAGTTACGTAGCATCAAATGATTGGGTTTCTTTCAAGCAAGTACTAGCTTTGACCATCTTCGGCATTGTTCTTTTCCCTCAGATCGAGAAACATATAGATGAAACCGCTGTTGGTGTGTTCATGGCTGTCAAGAGTGCAAAAAGTCTCATCAACCCAGTCCCCGCTATTCTCGCCGAGACCTATCGCGCCTTCACCCGCCACCATGAGTTCCGAAAGGATAAGATGTGTTGTTCCTTCCCTGTGCTATACGCTTGGTTGATCAGTCATGTGTGCATTAACAAAAGTGAAGTTGGGGACCTGCTTTCCTACGCCTTGGGTTGCAATCCGAAGACTATGAGCCCTCAAGAGTGGAAGGATACTCTCAAGAACCTTGATGCTCTTCAAATTCGGTGGTACTTGCACAAGTTTTGGGAAGATAGACCCTCAGTGATATTCCAATGTGGCAGTTTCCAGAACGTTCCTCTCATGGGAACACAGGGATGCATCAATTATAACCCGTCTTTGGCCTTGAGACAACTCGGGTACCCTATGCGGGACTCACCCTCCGAAGCTATGTTGTTCCGTTTTTACCTCCATGAGGGGATCCCTAAAGACGAGGACTTACTTCGGCGAGTCTTGCAAGCTTGGGAAACCGTGGTGCGGAAAAACAAGGGCGAGTTATCTAAAAGGACCACTGCTATCTCCTTTACTCAATGGCTTGAAAGAAGGATTAAGGAAACTCGATCATCGAACCAAGAAATGCCATCACTTGAAGAGAAAATACCAGAACCCCATGTTCCCCTAATTGAAGAACTAGAAGAGGTTAAGTTGGCCTTATCGAAAGCGGAAGAAGAGAAAAGGGCTTTGCAAAACAGATTGGGAAAGGTGATGCAAGACAAGCGGAAGCTAGAAAATGAAAATGCTCTTCAAACTGCCGCTATTGAAGCAACCAATAGGAAGCTTGAAATAGAAGAAGAGAACAAGAGGGGAATTCAGAAATATTTGGAGGGAGCTAAAGAAGAAGTAAAGAGGTGCGTCTCAAGGATGAATGAGGCTGTGGCGGAAGCAAGGGAATGGAAGAAATCATATACCAAGTCAAAGAGGGATGAGAAAATGGTTAGAGAGGCGCTAGCTAAGTCAAAAGAAGGATTCCAAAGGATGAAGCTTGAAATGGAGAACCAAGTGGAAAACATCAGGCAAGATAGAGAGTCTATCATAGGGATCTTGAAAGAATATCAACAAGCTTTGGAGTTTGAACAAGGAAGGTCGGATGAATTGAAGAGGAACTTCCAATACCTAAGGGAATCTTATGGGCAAGTGCAAGCAGAAAGCCGGTACTGGGAGGAACGCTTCATGGCATTAATTGGCAAAATAGAAAACCAAGAAGTCATCAAGGAGCTAAGGGATGAGATTCGGCTTTGGAGCAGCAAATTTTCAAAGCTAGCAGGGCTAGCTAATCAAGCTGTGAGAGTTGTTCCCAAGAAGCTAAGAAGAGCTGAAGCAGAAATGAACCCTTGCAACACTCCGGCCAAGGTGCGTGAGTTTGTCGAGTATTGCAAGATCCTGACAGAAGAACTCATGGAGAAGGCCAAGGGGGCAGCCGAAAGCAAGAAGAGAAAGAGGAAGGAGAAATTGAAGGCTATATGCCTCTGAAGTCCACTTTAGATCATTGCAATAATTCTTAGGAAATTGTAATTTTCTCTAAAAAGTTGTAATTTTCTTTGAATATTGTACTCTGTCCTCAGAATAGTGTACTTTGCTTTTCTCTCGAGTTTGAAGTATTCTTTCCTTTTGAATAAAGTGTGTTCGTTTTGCCTATTGTTTCCAACTTCGTTGCAAAAAATAATAGCCAAAATAAAAAAATATATATATATATATAAAATAAAATGATTTTTAGACCTACACGCCTATGACAAGACGAATTACACCGCGATTCCCGGCACCCAAACAAACATAAAATCATGCATATTGCATTGCATCTGCATTCGTTTATTTAAATTCTCGTGCTCATAAAGTGTATTCCCTCAATAGAAAAAGGCAAGCTGGTTCGCCAACATCGATACCTGACTCGTCTACAAGCAAGGCTCATGGCAACTAACCAGAATGACCGGGGCGGTCCTGTTATTGAAGACTTAGGAAGCGGGGAACCAGACCTTGGTAGCACCTCTGCTGAGGTTCCCAATACAGAACAATTGGCTCAAGAGAATCGGGAGTTGAGAACGAAAATAGGGGCAATAGAAGCACAGATGACGGAAATGATGAGCATACTACAAGCTTTAAGGAACGGAACTACCGCTGAAAATCTCGCCGTCACTACCGGAGTTGCTGTCACTCTTCCCCCTCCGAGTCTCGAGACTAACACCTTTGCTCATACTTCAGGAACCAATAACCAGGGCCAACCAGTTACGCATGGGATGCCTTGGGGACTCCCATCTGGATACACACCTCCGGGAGCCGAGGCTAATGCAGGAGGTAATCCCCTTAGTGTTGCAGAACAAGTCCCACCCATCTCAGCCACAAACGGTGGAGGAACGGGAGCGCTTCAGGGCCAAATTCAGATTCCTATTCCGCCGGGAACTCCGTTCGACTTTCATTCACCAGTAACGGTCTATCCCCCAATTCAGGGACCAATTCCTGGGAATATCACTCACTCACGTGACCCACACGTGAACCCAGCCGTAGTGGCGATGAGTAATCCTCACTACGGTGTGAATGGTTTTCCTCAGAACTACCCTGTTGAAGCTCCTCAAGTTAGAGACAGGTATCATATGTTAGAGGAACGCTTAAGGATGATTGAAGGGTCGGGCTCTAGAGCAAGAGAAGCTCGTGATCTGTGTCTCATCCCTGATGTGGTTTTACCTCCCAAATTCAAAGTACCCGACTTTGACAAGTACCGAGGCGTGACTTGCCCTAAAAGCCATCTAACCATGTACTGTAGAAAAATGGCTGCACATTCTCATGATGACAAGTTGTTGATCCATTATTTCCAAGAGAGCCTTGCTGGGGAATCCCTCAACTGGTACATGCAACTAGAACCGTCCCATATCCATTGTTGGAAGGACTTGGCTGATGCCTTTCTCAGACAGTACCAGTACAACACGGATATGGCGCCAGACAGAACACAGTTGCAGAGTCTGGCAAAGAGAGATAATGAGTCATTTAAAGAGTATGCCCAGCGGTGGAGGGCTTTGGCTGCACAAGTAACACCCCCTTTGTTAGAGAAAGAATTAGTCTTCATGTTCATGGAAACCCTGCCGTCGTTATACTACGATCGGTTGATTGGTAGCGTGTCTTCCAATTTCTCAGACATGGTAATCATCGGTGAAAGACTAGAAAACGGGATGAGAAGCGGCAAGATTGCCCATGGTTCCACAGGCATAACCACCCAGAAAAAGCCATTCTCCGGATTTCCAAAGAAAAAAGAAGGAGAAACCAACGTCATCACCATAAGCCCACCTTATCAACCACAAAACACCCCTGTCCCCACTCAAACACGACCAACCCTTCCACCACAAAATAACTACCACAAAAGCTACCCAGACAAAAAACAGACCACCTTTGATCCCATCCCCATGTCCTATACTGACCTCTTCAACTATCTTTCTACAAACAAACTCATCAATACCAGACCCATGAGACCAGTTCAACCACCCTACTTCCGAGGCTACAATCCCAATGTTACCTGTGCATTTCATGAAGGGGCAGTAGGACACGCTGTTGAGGACTGCAAGGCATTCAAAATTGTAGTGCAAGATCTTATTGATGCCAAAGGGATAACCTTCAAACAAGAAGACCCGAGTATCACAACTAATCCGCTGCCTGGTCATCAGAAACATGCAACCAATGCCATCCATGATACGGGAAGTCAATCCTTAATCAGAACTGTGGAGTGTATCCAAACACCCTTTGAGGTCATTCATGCAAAGCTATGCAAGTTCGGGGTCATTGAGAGAGGATGTGCTCAGAAAGAAGTATGTGTTGATGATAATTGTGTCGGAACATGTGAGACCTTCAAGACAGTTTTGCAGGACCTGTTGGATTGTCATATAATCCAAATGGGTGTGCAAGAGAAAGAGGAAGATGTGCTGACCTTCGAGTCAGATAGGAATGGAAATGTTCAGGTACCTATTGAGGTCCCGTATAGCCGAAAGCCGATCGTGGAGAAACCTAAGGCCATTGTGATTCCTGTCCCAGCTCCTCATCAAAAGAACAATGCTGTTCCATGGGGCTATGGGGTGTCAGTTCCAATTCAGACGCCTCAAGTTGTTCCCGATGTCACCAACATTGCGGGAAGCAGCGGAGTCACTAGAAGCGGACGGGTTTATGCCCCTGAAGTCCTGAAAGAAGGTCCCTCAAAGGAGGAGGAGGAAAGAATTCGCAAAGGCAAAGCGCAAGAACCCAAGGAAAGTAGGGAAGTGTCAGAACAAGAAGCCACTGAATTTCTGAAGATCATGCGTCAGAGTGATTACAAAGTGTTGGACCAGCTGCACCACACCCCTGCGAAGATCTCTATCATGTCTCTGCTGCTCAATTCTGAGGTTCACCGTGCAGCCATAATGAAAGTATTGAATGAAGCCCATGTAGCTCAGAACATCACTGTTGACCAGCTCGATGGCATTGTAGGGAATATTGTTGCATCCAATTATATTACTTTTACCGATGATGAGCTCACCCCTGAGGGAAAGGGGCATAATCAGGCACTTCACATTTCAGTCAGATGTGGTGAATATACACTCTCCAGGGTCCTCATCGACAATGGATCCTCTTTGAATGTCATGCCCAAATCTACTATGAGCAGATTAAATGTAGACTGTTCATATATGAAGCCTAGCTCAACACTAGTTAGGGCATTTGACGGATCCAAAAAGGAGGTTATAGGAGAAATGGAGTTCCAGATGCAGATAGGGCCAGAAGTATTCTATGTGAATTTTCAGATCATGGACATTGCATCATCCTACAGTTGTCTCCTGGGGAGACCCTGGATTCATGCTGCCGGTGCTGTTCCTTCATCCCTCCACCAAAGGCTTAAGTTTGTAGTCGACGACAAGCTGATAGTCGTTTTTGGAGAAGAAGAGTTCATCGTTAGCAAGCCCCATCCATCTCAATACATTGAAGCTGCAGAAGAATCACTTGAATCTGCCTTTCAATCACTAGAAATTGCAAATGCTGCTTTTGTGGGGGAAGAGGCCCAGTTGCCCGTACCAAAGATATCTGACGCTGCTATCATGGTAGCCAAAGTCATGTTGCAAAATGGTTACCAGATCGGAAAAGGGTTGGGAAAGTACGAGCAAGGAGTTCTGACGCCGGTTCAGCTGCAAGAGTACAAGGATAGGCGTGGGTTAGGATATTGGCCCACTCAGGCTGATAAGAAGAGAATAGCTGAGGAAAAGCGAGAAAGGAGGCTAGCTAAACTTCAGGGACGGGAACCAGGCTTGAAGAAGATTCCTATCTATGATCTCTCTCGGAGCTTTAGGAATGCAGGTATGCTGGATCCCGATCAGGTGGCCGTCATTGAGGAAGAATCAGTTGTGGAAGACAAAGGCGTGGACTTGGTGCGTCGCAGTGCTGCAGATGGAAAACTTGATAATTGGAAGATCGTCGATTTCCCTGTTATTTTCATTCCAAAGTAATGATTTTGTAATGCAAATTCTTTGGCTCTGCCCAAGGCCTTAGGATATTCCATAAGGGCATGCATGTTTTCCTTCAAATATCATCTATCAATAAAACGTTGTTTTGGATTCTCGAATGAATAAATTTGCTTTTCATTATTATGCGTCTCCATCTTGTGTTTCTATTTTTGCTTGTTCATTTCTTTCTATTCCCGCAAATGCAGATCTAAAATGAATATCTTTGAGAATAACGATGCCAACGATTCATATGTTAATTTTGATCACCCCGTTAACCAAGCTGAGGAGGATGTTGAGGATGACTGGGAAACTCCTCCAGAGTTGATGAGAATGGTTGAACAAGAGGAAAAGGTTATCCAGGCACATGGGGAGTCCGTTGAGATAATTAACCTAGGCACAGAGGACAGCAAGAAGGAAGTAAAGGTGGGTACTTCAATGAAGGAAGGCGAGCGCAAGAAACTAATTGAACTCCTACATGAGTATGTTGATGTCTTTGCATGGACTTATCAAGATATGCCAGGTTTAGATACTGACATAGTGGTGCATAAGTTGCCAGTCAAGCCAGAATGCCCTCCGGTAAAGCAGAAACTGAGAAGAATGAAGCCAGAAATGTCCTTAAAGATCAGGGATGAAGTGAAAAAGCAGTTTGACGCTGGATTCCTAGCGGTAGCCAAGTATCCGCAATGGGTTGCCAACATCGTGCCAGTTCCGAAAATGGACGGGAAAGTTAGAATGTGCGTTGATTACAGAGATCTGAACCGTGCTAGTCCCAAAGATGATTTCCCCCTGCCCCATATTGATGTCTTAGTGGATAGTACGGCGCAACATTCACTATTCTCCTTCATGGATGGGTATTCAGGGTATAACCAGATCAAGATGGCTCCTGAGGATATGGAGAAAACAACTTTCACAATTCTTTGGGGAACATTCTGTTACAGGGTCATGCCATTCGGGTTGAAGAACGCCGGGGCTACCTATCAAAGGGCCATGGTAACATTGTTTCATGACATGATGCACAAAGAAATAGAGGTCTACGTAGATGATATGATCGCAAAGTCTAAAACGGAAGAGGAACACATTGTCAACTTGCAAAAGCTCTTCGAGCGGTTGAGAAAATTCAAGCTCAGATTAAATCCTGCCAAGTGTACCTTTGGCGTGCGATCAGGAAAGTTGTTGGGGTTCATCGTCAGCCAAAAGGGGATAGAGGTCGATCCAGACAAGGTGCGTGCGATTCTTGAGATGCCAGTCCCTAAAACAGAAAAAGAGATTCGGGGTTTTCTCGGAAGACTGAACTACATCTCTAGGTTCATATTCCAGTTGACTGCCACTTGTGAACCAATCTTCAAACTTTTGTGCAAGAATCAAGAGACCAAATGGAATGAGGATTGCCAAGAAGCATTTGAAAAGATCAAGAAATATCTTCAGAATCCACCTATCTTGACGCCTCCTGTACCCGGCAGACCTCTGATCCTGTACCTAACCGTACTAGACAGCTCGATGGGTTGCATGTTAGGGCAACATGATGAATCTGGGAAGAAAGAGCATGCCATTTACTATTTGAGCAAGAAATTCACTGACTGTGAGACAAGGTATTCGCTGCTAGAAAAGACTTGTTGTGCTTTAGCTTGGGCTGCTCATCGTTTGAGGCAGTACATGCTGAGTCACACTACTTGGTTGGTATCTAAAATGGATCCTATCAAGTATATCTTCGAGAAGCCCGCACTTACAGGGAGACTTGCCCGTTGGCAAATGCAGTTATCAGAATATGATCTCCTATATGTCACTCAGAAAGCAATTAAAGGTAGTGCGCTGGCCGAGTACCTGGCACACCAGCCTGTTGAAGATTATCAGCCTATGCAGTATGACTTTCCTGATGAAGGTATCATGGCTTTGTTTGAAGAAGGGAAATCCCCAGAAGATGAAAGATGGAGAGTGGTGTTCGATGGTGCCTCCAATATGTACGGGCACGGAGCCGGGGCAGTGCTGATTTCCCCTGATAATCGATTCATCCCATTCACTGCCAGACTAAGCTTCTACGCCACTAATAATATCGCAGAGTATGAGGCATGTATTCTTGGTATCCAGGCAGCCATTGATTGGAAAGTTAAGAGACTTGATGTGTATGGAGATTCAGCTCTAGTAATTCACCAAGTGAACGGTGATTGGGAGACCAGGGACTCCAAGTTGATCCCTTACCGAGATTACGTTCTAAAGCTGGTTGAGCCTTTTGAAGAAATCACATTCCAGCACTTCCCTCGCAATGAGAATCAGTTGGCTGATGCACTAGCCACTTTGTCGTCAATGTTTAATATCAGCTGCGACAAAAGCTTGACTCACATCGGGATTCAGCATCGAGATTTGCCAGCACATCATTATTGCATGGTCATCGAGGAAGAGTCCAACAACAAGCCCTGGTATTATGACATCAAGCAGTACATCTTGAACAGAGAATACCCTCCTGGAGCGTCAGAGAATGACAAGAGAACCCTCAGAAGATTGTCAAGGAATTTCTTTTTGAGCGGTGAAGTTCTATACAAGAGAAATTATGATATGGTCCTTTTAAGGTGTGTGACAGAAGAAGAGGCAACAAAAATCATGAGAGAAGTCCATGAAGGCTCATTTGGGGTTCATTCCAGCGGACACACCATGGCAAGGAAAATATTAAGAGCTGGCTATTATTGGTTGCAAATGGAATCGGATTGCTATAGTTTCGTCAGAAGATGTCACAAGTGTCAGATTTACGCTGATCATATTCATGTACCACCTGCTTCCCTAAATGTCTTGACTGCCTCTTGGCCATTCTCAATGTGGGGCATGGACGTCATAGGTCCTATCGAGCCTAAGGCATCAAATGGGCATCGCTTCATCCTGGTCGCTATTGATTACTTCACCAAGTGGGTTGAAGCTGCTTCATATTCCAGCATTACCAGCTCTGTGGTTGCTAAGTTTGTAAAGAAAGATTTGATTTGCCGCTATGGGGTTCCGGATAAGATTATCACAGATAATGGCAGCAACTTGAACAGTAAGATGATGAAAGAGTTATGCGAGGACTTCAAAATCCAACATCATAATTCTTCTCCATACCGTCCCAAGATGAATGGGGCAGTTGAAGCGGCCAACAAGAATATCAAGAAGATTGTGCAAAAGATGGTAGTAACCTATAAAGATTGGCACGAGATGCTTCCTTTCGCCTTGCATGGGTATCGTACCTCAATGCGTACTTCAACCGGGGCGACCCCTTTCTCTTTGGTGTATGGGTCAGAAGCAGTCCTCCCTATTGAAGTTGAGATACCCTCTCTGCGGGTACTGATGGAAACCAAGTTGGAAGAAGCAGAATGGGTCCAAGCTCGTCGGGATCAGCTGAATCTCATTGAGGAGAAAAGAATTGCTGCCCTATGTCATGGCCAGTTGTATCAGCAAAGGATGAAAACAGCTTTCGACAAGAAGGTTCGTCCCCGAGAATTCAGCGAGGGAGACCTTGTGCTCAAAAAGATTCTGCCTATTCAGAGTGACCCCCGTGGGAAATGGACTCCTAGCTATGATGGACCATATGTGGTAAGGAAAGCCTTTTCTGGAGGAGCATTGATACTCACCAACATGGATGGTGAAGAACTCAGGAACCCAGTCAATTCAGATTCAGTCAAGAAATATTACGCCTGAGAAAAATAAAAAGAAAAAAGAGAAAAAATGAGCCAAGCAAGAATTAGCTCGCTAGGTTGAAAACCCGAAAGGGCGGCCTAGGCAAAAAAAGAGCGACCCGGTGGACTGAAAACTCGCAAAGAGCGGTCCAGGCAAAAATTAGGGTCAGAAAGGTTGGACTAAAAAGTAAAAGAGGCAAGCAGCGTCTCCAAAAGCTTGGGTAAAAGGGTGATCAAGGATATAGGTATGGGCGATTGGCATCAACACTCCAAAGACGAAAAACGCTCATAAGATCTGTTGCGTCCATTTTTCTTGTTTTTTCTTAGTTTCAAAGTTTTCAATGTACTCTTTTCAGTCGGCGCGACCTTTTACGCGTTCGATTTCCATATGAATAAAAGTCCAAACTCTTCACTTCGTCTGCTTATTGTTTTGTCATTGCTTCCTTTTCATTTGTGCTTTAAAATGATGTTTTATGGTAGATGATAAATGAATTATGAAAACGTGCATAAATCAGAGCATTAAACTCATTGTGAAACTTTTGAAAATCATGAGGAAAGAAATGATCTCTCAATCAGGTAAATTCATAAAAGCCAGACAAAAGCACTGAGCGCGTCAAAATAATTCACAAAAAAAAAGGGGCTGAAGCATGACCCTCACACCATTATGGACGATCATCGTGCCTCGTGACGCAAGTTCTACGATTTGGTTGAACCAGTGAAAGAAAAGCCAGAAAGAGCAAAAGAGCAACAAAAATAAGAAGAAAAGAAAAAAAGAAAACAATAAAAAGAGGGATTAGGAAAAAGAGAGAGCAAAAGAGCAATAAAACGAATAAAAATCATGCATTGCATACATCAAACATAGACAAAAATTTTCATGCAAGCAAGAAGAAGCTCCTGCATCACGTCACATTCATCCCATCAAAAAGCAATCATGGCATTTGCATTGCATGCATTTGTTCTTATCACCTGCAGGTACAAGGACGGATAAATACTTCGGTGTTAATCTTCGCCCTCAGTTCCCAGAAAATACTCCCTTAGTTCGGAGTTCAAATGTTTTTCAGTTCAGCGCTCAAGCGTGCATTGCAGTTTGGAGTTCAAAATCGCTCTCTTCAGAGTTCAACGCTCCCTTCTGTCCAGGTCTCACGTCGCGTACGAGCAATGCGATGGACCGCAGCCCCATGTGAGGTTCAACGGAATAGTTGTATCAGCCTAAGATACAGTGGACGCCGTGCATTGATCAGTATATCAGTTCCGGAGCTGATAACGATCCCCCCGGTCGCTCGAAAAGGCCAACAGGAAGCGTGCTCCTCAAAGCCACGTGCAAACTCGGATTCGTCAAGAGTCCGTTTAAGGATTACAGGTTTTAGGTAGCTTGGGCAATTTACCGCTTTCTGCACGCCAAGTGCCCATTTACCGCTTTCTGCACGCCAAGTGCCCATTTACCGCTTTCTGCACGCCAAGTGCCCGTTTTACCTTTTGCCCACACGTCAGTGTTCATTTACAGTTTTTGCATCGACACGAAAGTGTCTACTCTTTATCTTCATTTTACCTCGGAATATGTTTCGGCCAATTCATATTCTTTGTTAAAATCCAGATAAAACGAAAAATAATAAAAAAAAAATAATAAATAAAAAAGAGAAGGAAAAGGAAAAGAAAGCTCAGGTTTCTCCAAGTAGACAAAATCGGTATAACTTCTGAATTCTTTATTTTCATTTTGCCTCGAAATATGTTTCGGCCAATTCGTATTCCTTGTCAAAATCCAAATAAAGAGGGGCAGCTGTCATACCCCAATTTTGTCCGCTTCTTTTTACTTCTTTTTTTACTAAGTTAGTTTCAAGCTTACTTGGGGCCTACTCTTTTTATTTGGTCCTACGCTTGTGAATTTGGGCCTTATTTTAGCGTTTGTTGAATTTGGGCTTTGTTTTAGCATTCGTTCAATTCGAGCCCGATTTTAGCGTTTGCGATTGGGCTTGATTTTGGCGTTTGTTCTAATTGGGCTTCATTTCAGCCATTTTTCTAAGTTGGACCTATGTTTGGTTTTGATTGGGCTTGGCCCAATTTAATCATTCTCATCCACCTCAACCAAAAAACAAAAATCTGTCCAAACAGCAGCTGATAGGCATCCCAAAATAATAAAAATCAGAATTAATAAAAAACTAATTTACAATAATCCAAAAATCCAAAAAATTAAATTAAAAAAATACAAAAAATTACACCAAAAGGGCCAAAATGGCCAGATCCGAAAATAATAATACAAAAAAAAAAAAAAATCAAAAACGAAATTACATAAAAAAACAGCAGCAACAACAGCTTCCTTGGGCCTGTTCTTGCTGAGCAAGTTTCCTCTAGAGGTCCAAATACCTGAAAAAGGAAAGAAATAGAGAGGGATCAGCAAAACCTAATTTTTTTTACCTATATAAGCAAGCCTTGACCCAGCAATTCAGACAGCAATTCAGACAGACAGAAATTACATAGACTTCAGAACCCAAAGATTAGGGTTTTCACATTGAAACCCTAATCACAGAATATTAAGAAATCAGAAACAGAAATAGCAGGAGCAGGGGACAATCAGGACAACAGCAGCAGTGGTTAGATAACAGCAGCAATCAAACAAAAGATCAGAAGCTGGAAAACAGGTTGGTGTTTCTCTTATCCAAAATACCAAAATCATGTAGGCATAGGTGCAATCTGTGATGCTTTAACCTTTTAGGCGTTCACATGTTAAGTAAATCGTACATATAGCAACTACAAGTATAGTTTGATCATTCTTTTAGTGATACACATACTCTGTATACGTTTTTGTATGAATGGATTGGGCCTTAAAGATTTTTTAGAAACTAATCAGGGCTATATAAAATTGTGTTTTGAAAAATCAGTTTATCATAAAGCTAGGTCACAGACAACTTCTGTTTTTCAGAAAAAATTAGGGCTCTGTTAGCAAAAATCCAATTGGTTCTGTTTGCTCTAAAAAAAGTGGAAATGGCTTGGAAGATTAGGGTTTGCTAATCTGTTTCAGAGAGGAGATTAGGCAAAGGTTGCGGCCAAAAATAGGGTTTAGTCTTTTTCAACGAATCAGAAATAAAATTGGCAAAAACAGAAATCAAAATGGAAAAGAGATAGAAAACAGAACAAATCAGAACCGAATCCGTACCTCTTAGCTCCGGCCACCGTAGACGGTGGCCGTCCTCCTCAAACCGCCGTCGCACTCCCAGCACCTGCGCCGTCATCTCCCTTCCACGCTCGCCGTCATCCTCGCGAACACAGCAGCCCGAACCACCCACCGTCAAGACCCTTTCGCTTTCACCACGAACCCAGTACGCAGGCCGTCGTGAGGCTCTTGATTCGGCCACCAAAACCATCGTCGTCGCTTTCGCCGGCCAAGGAACGGCCGACCGGCAGTCGTCCTCCCTCTCTCTTCGTCGCCAGCGCCAAAGTAAATGCCATAGCCACCGCGAGCATCAGTCTCCCCTCTCTGTTGCTAGTCCGGCGTTGACGCCATGGTCGTCGTGGTCACTGTCGCGTCATCTCCTTCTCCGTCGTAGCGCCACCACGTCAGCCCCCTCATCTCTCTTCGCGAGTCCTTCTTCTTCCTTCCCTCTCATCTCTGCGCTTTTCCCTCTTTCTCCCCACGATTCTCGCTCTCTCCCTGATTTCTCTCCCCCTTTCCATTTTCACTCTAAACCCTCTCTCTCTAATTGTTGTTGGAACGGCGCTGAGAGTAGAAAATTAGGGTTCCCAAAATCCCTTCTTTCCCTTTTTATACTCACTTGTTTATTCATTTATTTATTTATTTATTTTATTAAAAATTTTAATATCAGAATTAGTAATCACACCCCTGTGTTTTACTCCGCATGCCCCCCCCTTCTGAAGCCCATGGTTTTGCTTTTTGAAATAGCCCATTCCCTTTTTTCTGTTTTTAAAGAAAAGCGCAGCCCAGCTTACAAAAACAAGCTGGGCTCACTGTTTACACCCAGTTTTTAATTATACCACCCCTTGCTGCTAATAACCCCCTATTTTACCATTTCACCCCCCTTTTTTCTCTTTCTTTTTTAATTTAATTTAATTCTCTCTAAGACAAAATATTTTCTCATAAATTAAAAACTTTGTTAATAGTCTTGTGAAGCCTTTGCTTGCATGATTATTAACAACGAGGTACTAGTGGTGATCACTTGGAGCCTTTGCTCAATTGATCATCATGAATGCCTAATTTTCCTAAAAATTTTTACTAAATCAAAAACTTTGTTAGTAGTCTTGCGAAGCCTTTGCTTGCATGATTATTAATAATGGAGTGCTAACGGTGGTCACTTGGAGCCTTTGCTCAATTGATCATCATGAAAGCTCAATTTTCAAAATTAAACAAGATAAAAAACAAAAACCTTTTTCAGGACAAACAAGAACTACGTAGCTTTGAGTTCTCCATCGCACCGGGAGATACGTAGGAGCGGGCCACGTCCCGTCAAGCACTTTTTTCTAAAAACCCTTTTTTTTTCCTTTCTCTCCAAAAATAAAAAATCTATTAAGTCCTTTAATTCATTGTCAATAAGAAGTATAGAGGCAAAGTTGAATATTTTCAGGTCAACATATAAAAACCACACATTTAATTAAAGGTTCCCTCTCAGTAGAGAGGACGTGTGAGATGCTAATACCTTCCCCACGCGTAACCGACCCCCGAACCCTAAACTCTCAGTTTTCAAAGGCCAATCGCTTTCCAAAAATGGTTTTCCTAATATTTCCCTTAATAAATATTGGTGGCGGCTTCATTGTCATAGAAAAAGTTGTGAACGAGGAAGGTTCTCCCTCGGGGACTTTTTCGGGCGCAACACCACCTTGGATACGGAACAACGTTAAAACTCTGGGTTAGCTCTCCTGCTCCTCGAGGCACCTCCAATGAACAAGGGATTAATCACTGCTGTCCGTGCGGTGGATACCTGGATTTACCCCAAAAAAATTTGAGAGATTAATTAGTAGTACGATTATTTCAAAAAATTCAAAATAAATATTTTTTGTGGGATCTTTAAAATAAATATAAAAATAATCCACAACAAAGTTTTCAATAACGGTTGTTGTTTTGTCAAAATAAATAAATAACGGTTGTTGTTTCTAAACAATCCCAAAAGAAAAAAAATGCATAAATCTAATGGCCTTTCAAGAATATTGCCAGCCTCTCATAAGTAGGCAGGGCCGTTCATGGTTCAGTTCTAAAGGTGAACGGCCCGACCGAACTGAACCGAACTGCTAAGACAGTCCGACCGAACCGAACCGAACTGTCTTAGCAGTTCGACGAACCGAACTGAACTGTCTTAATAGTTCGGTTCGGCAGTTCGAGCTCGAACCGAACTGTTTAAATTTTGAACTTTTTTCCAAACTTTTTTTTCGGGCTCAATAATTCGAAAAAAAAAATTAAAATTTAAAACAGTTTGGTTCGAACTCAAACTGCCGAACCGAACTATTAAGACAGTTCAGTTCGGTTCGGTCGAACTGCTAAGACAGTTCGGTTCGGTTCGGTCGAACTGACTGACCAATTCAATTCTAAACTATTAGTAAAAATTCAGTTAATTTTGGTTCAGTTCGATTTAGTTTAACAATTCAATTCAATTTTTTGGTTGTGGTGAACGGCCTTACTGATAAGCACTACCATCATCGGTATAGCATCCCACAAAATATTTCAGCACACGATAATTAATGACAATATGTATGAATTAATCCACGCATATAATATAATATGTACCAACAAGAGTTGCTACAAGTGGTAATTAGACTTGAATTCCACTTCAAGGTATCAGACTCGAATTTTGGATGTGGCAAAAACTTTATTGGGAGGAGAGAACTACACGGGCCAGAAAAGCCGGGTACTCGTGGCCAGCCAAGTTCCCCGGCGTAGATTAGTCATCGGCAAAGCCGATAGAAACTGCGCACTAAAAACATGGTAACAGAACAAATATAATATAATATGAAGTTTTTGCAATGTATACTCTAATTTAATTTAATGTACATAAGCCATGCATGTATCGTTATATTAGATCATGGTCAAGTCTAGACAAATTTCCCATGCAAGTTCAGAGTTAGACTGCTTCGAGAAATTAACACGCAATTAGTATATATATATTTTTTACTGAAAGCAGCTATTAGAATTTTTTTGATCACTATATATATATATATATATATATATATATATATATATATATATATATATATATATATATATATATATATTGGTATGGACCATTGTTGGTGTCCCAACGCTTTTAACGAAAGACTAATCCCCATTCGTGCTTAGGATCAAATTTTGCACTGGCCAACACCGAGTTTATCCACTGCAGAAACCGAACCCGAGAGCACCGGTTCGACCCCGTGTCCTAAGGTAGATTAAGTCATTGGGCCAACGGTGTTGGTTACGATAGTTGATCACTATATACTGTTGTAACCAAAAAAAAGTATTGATCACGGAATATAATATATATATATATATATATATATATATATATATATATATATACACGTACAAAGGTAATCACGAATCAACCTTCAGCATCGCCTATATATGCCTCACGGTAGGTAGCATGTTTTAAAAATTTTGGATAAAATAATTAGAAAAGTAAATGGCTAATAGTGGACAGTTGGAGATTATTGTTGCTCCAATGCTTGGACGTGTGGGGACACTGTAATGCAAGGTCAAACCAATAAAGAAAGAAGGATGATAAAGAAGAAGCAGAATAGGAGGAGGACCAACGTCTTTCACTTACTTTAGTTGGTTGATATGATTGGGAGGAACAGCCGAAGATGGAGTGATATAATACAGGCTAAATTATAGTTTTGGTCTCTTTATTTTTAAAAATTCAGATATTTGGTCCTCCTATTTTAAAACTCAGACATTTGGTCCCCCAATTTTAAAAAATCAAATACATTTAGTCCAAAAAGGGATCAAATGTCTTTGATTTTTTAAAATTGGGGACCAAATGTCTTTGATTTTTTAAAATTGAGGGACCAAAATGTCTTTGATTATTAGCCATAAAAAACTGAAAATCCCTCTTGCGACTAAATGTCTTTGATTTTTTAAAATTGGGGGACCAAATGTCTGAATTTTTGAAAATAGAGAGACCAAAACTATAATTTAGCCTATAATACAAGGTTGTATTATAAACAAACTTATTTAAAAATTGAGGGAAGTGGAGTCTAGGAACGAATTAAAAACTGAGTAATACTAATTGAGGGAAGTGAAGAAAAAAACTACTAGTATGTAATCTTATGAAAATTTATTAGGTTAGTATTTCATGGTGAAATTAGGGCTTGTTCGGTGTAGTTGACTTTTTGTCTCACTTTTTTTGGGGTACTCTTTTTTTTTTCTTTGGGTTTTTTTCTATGGAATTTTGGCCCAGAGAGGTTTTAATGAGACCCATTGTATTTGTAAGGGTTGGGGTGCCCGCTTGCACCCGCTTTAATATAATTTTTTCTTATAAAAGAAAAACAAAAAAGATAAGATATCATAAGTCTGTCATATTACACCAACAAGGGTTGGTCCAAGTGGTAATTGGACTTGGATCCCACCCCAAGGTCTCGGGTTCGAATCTTGGGTGTGGCAAAAACTCTAGTGGGAGGGGAGAACCACACCGGCCGTCAAAGCCGGGTACTCGTGGCCAGCCAGGTTCCCCAGCGTAGATTAGTTGCTAAGCCGCTGGAAACTACGCACCAATGACATGGTAACCAAAAAAAAATGTCTGTCATTTTATGTGACAGTCCAATATTTATTGAGCCAGCATGATATTATAATTTAATCTTGTGACTAATCATATCTTGTCTCTGTAGTTAAAATTTTATCCTGAATTTAAGCTGGGTTAGAAACCAACAAGATAGGATAAGAAAGTAATTTATTCATTTACTCTTCGAAAATATATTTTGAAATATACAAATATGAAATCCAATATTTATCATAAAAAACAAAAATAAAATTTAATGTTAAATTTAAAAATATTAGTACTTAATATAGAAAACAATATATGATTCAATGATAATGGTAATTTTGTCATTTTGTATAATCTAAAAATTAAAAATCTTCTGAAATTAAAAAAAATTAAAATAAGTGATAAAAAGATAAAATTATTATTAAAAATAGAAAATTAATTTAATTTTTTAATAAATGAAATATAGTTGTTACAATGGTAGCTTTGTCTTTCTCAACAAAAAAAGGATAGCTTTGTCATTAACATAATATATATATATATATATATATATATATATATATATATATATATATATATATATATATATATATATATAGATATACATATATCTTTATATGTTAGTTTATCTAAAATATATAATAGAATAACATATGTTATCTTTGTACCTAAAAAAGGAATAATATATATTATCTTATTTCTTACCAGGTGTTGCACATCAAACACATGATATGATAGTGTTATCGTCTCTATCATATCACATATCTGTCCTGCTTCATTCATATCTTGTCTTTATATCTTGACCATCAAACAAACCCTTAAGATATTGTTTTTCACTCTAGTCTTCACTTCACCTATCAACTTGAATACTGTTATGTTTTTTTAAAGCAAGAGAAAGGGATATGGAAACTCGATAAAACCTCTTGATACAAAATTATCCTTAGGAAAACAACATCAAAGCTAATACCCATGAATAAAAAACAATATAAAATAAAAGCAATCATATACAAAGGAAACTAGCTAGTACGAAAAGTATCAAGAATAACATGCAAAAGCATCACTATAATGACTCACGTCTCAACCTGGCACCAAAGTCATTAACAATTATTTTCAGCACACAAAAACATTAGGAAAAAGGTAAACCCTAACCCCTGAAAAAGAAATCAACAAAACCTATAACTAGGCAAACCTAACTTATTTCTGAAAAAAATTCTCAACAACGAAGCTAGGAATTAGATCCCACCAAACGAAATCGCTTATACTAGTACCATAACCAACAAACTTATTAGCGCATGCATTTCCTTCTCTATAAATGTGAGTACCTATAGATCCCTTACACATTTCTTTAGTCAATTTGAGTACCTAAGGACCCATTACCTGCTACGACCACATTGGTGCGAGTAGTTAATGTATTTCATCTAAAAAGACGAATTTTGCTAGTTCTAACATGTTATTGTGGAAATAGATATAGTTTCTATTGGCAAACATGTATAAAAGTCTAGGCTCTTTACATGATGTTGTTGTTTCTAGGTTGGACAGCCCTCAAGGCGGTTCTTTTTTGCTTTTTCAACTATGGTGTGATTGTGGAAATTTTCAAGCACTACACCTTCCATTCTCACATACCGTGGCCGCTACTGCACATACTTGACTTGACCATTTAACGCTTGTTGCATATGCTTAAAGTTAGAGCCTCTCTTCAACGTATACAGCAACAAGTTCATAGTCATTTCCAATGATCAATATTGGCCCCAGGGACGGAGCCAAGATGTGAGTAATGGGGGGGCTAATTTTAAAGCTACTTCCACTTTGTTTGATACTTTTCCTAAAAATTTCTTTGGTTTTAAAAAAGTTTTAGTTTAATTTAAAAAATGAGTTCCTACATGAGTATTTGGCCAGCAATGTTGACTTTTGTTGAATTGAATAATTTGTTATAGGTGTGGGTGTTAAAAAATGTATTGGGTAGCAACATGGACTTTTCTTGGATTGAATAATTTGCCATGTGTGGGTGCAATATAAAAGAATGTTAAACTTTAGGGGGGGCTTGAGCCATGGGAGGCTCTCATGTGCCTCCGTCCCTGACTGGCCCGTATACGAAGGTGATGTATGCCACAATAATGCAAATGTCAAAAAATAGTTGACCTCAATCCAGCCGCATTTGCATTGAGATGGATATAAGGGAAACAAACTGAGACCTAGGTGATGTGGCTTATGTCGGGAACTCACACTAGAAAAAACTGTTCAAACAAGGCTGACATAGGTAGTTTCTTCGCAATAGTTGTAATTTGATGTTTGAAAAAATAATAATAAAAAACTTAGTTTTTTTTTCAATTTTTGACTCATAATTAGGGTCACGCTTTACACATTTTATCAAGAAATTAATTGTTTTGCCTAAATCTATTATTTAGGATCAGACTTTGTGTATTTGAATACCTAAAAAGTTTTTTGGACCCTAAAGTACTTAGTGTCGCGTTTTACATATTTTATCATGATTTTTTTTTTTTTGCATAAACTAGTTATTGAGGATATAAGTTCGCGTTTTGCGTATTTGAACACCTTAAAAAAATTTGGACCCAAAAGTACTCAAAAACACTGTAACACTAAAATAAGCAAAAAAATACAACTCTAA
Organism: Astragalus membranaceus; assembly: GCA_039519185.1. NCBI lineage: Eukaryota > Viridiplantae > Streptophyta > Magnoliopsida > Fabales > Fabaceae > Astragalus > Astragalus membranaceus. The sequence continues at coordinate 98,405,949 of CM076848.1, forward strand.
CTTAGAAAAAATTTGAAGTTGGCCTATCGCACTCTCTCATCTTGCAACAACCTTCCTCGTTAAAAAGTGCGGCATTTAGGAAAATAATGTCACAATTGTGGCATTGTAGTTTTTTTTATATTTAAAACAAAAATTCTTTTTCCCATGCTAGTTATTTATTAGGCGAATTTGCATTTGGAATGCTTTTAAATTTATTTAAAATTTCGGATTCGTCCTTTAAGTTTGTTATTTCTCATTCAAGTCCTTTATGTTTTTATTATATTTCAAATTGGTCCTCCATGTTTTAAATTTGTCCTCCATGTTTTAGTTTATGAATCAAATTGGTCATTTATGTTTCTGCTTCTGTCTTAAATTGGTCTTTATAAACAGAGCACATGCATGAAGGACAAATTTGGAACATAAACGGAAACATGGACCACCATTTTGACATGAGTTCCCAATTTGAAACATAAACAAAAATAAAAAAGAAAACTTAAAGGACGGATGCGAAATTTTAAATCAACCTTTGAACTGAACTTCTTCGTAACTACAAGTCAAATGCCGGAAGGATCTTATTTTGAGGTAATAATGAAAAGATATTACTACAAAATAGCATTATTTTGAAAGGTATATAATTATCACATATTATTTGTTTTCGATTGCTAAAATCTATAGATAGGTAGGCCTGTTCATGGTTCAGTTCTCAAGGAAAACCGCACCGAATTGTTCAAACAGTTCGGCTGAACCGAACTGTGTTAATAGTTCACACGAACTGAACTGTCAGCAGTTCAAGTTCGAACCGAATTGTGTAAATTCTGAACTATTTTTTTGAAACCGTTGAGCTGAAACTATCCGAATGGTTAGGCCCGAAGTGTCCGAACTGGTATCAACTTAAGTCTGAACCGTCACTTAAAATATCATTTCTTTCCTAAAAAAATTTCAATTATTCAATTTTTATTCGTACTTTGCAACTATCAGGAGACTAAGGGTTTGTTTGGATTAGGAGTGAAAGTGGAAGGAAAGAAAATGAAAGGAAATAAAGTGAAAGGAAGTAAAGTGAGTTGAAAATAAGTAGAAAGTGGGTTGATTTTATAATTGTTTGGTTTGAGTGAAAGTGAGAGGAAAGTGATAGGAAAAAAAGATATATATTTAGAAAATGACAAAAATAACCTTATATAATGTTTATATGTATATATAATTATAATTATAATCAAATATAAATATAAAATTCCATATATTTTTTTGACGAAATAAAATTATATATATATATATATGTAATTGTTCTGTACCGAGTAGCTTTTTGGCAGTTGCTGTTGGTAGGTCTCTTGCTGTCCTGGCAGGTGGTCAGTGAGCGCCCGGGGGGGCACCTGCAAGCCACTCCGACGCTCAAGTCAGTATATAGAATATAAGAGTGTAGGTACTAAGGATTAGAGATTCAACCTTTTTAAGGGCAAAGTTTGCCTGTATTTATAGGAAATCGCGCCCTCTCGTGGATCGTTGGATGGGTAGAGTCGATCTTGACCGTCCAAGCATATTGGGCTTGCATGAGGTGGATATGGCCTGAATCGGTTGGGCTGATCCATATCACTTGCTAGATGCACCTTCTGGTTTTGCTAATGAGACCCCCTGGTTGACTCCAAAACAGATGCCCCCCAAGCCGAGATTATTCCGGAGGATGGTCTTGGCTTGAAGGTCTTTGCCAGTTTGCCAACTCCGTAAGGTTTATGCGGGACACTGCCTTTGACAGGTCGTTCGAGATTATTTGGTCGCGGCAGTGACTCGCACCTCCTTCGGTGTAATTCTTGCACCTGGTACCAAGCTAGGGTGATGTATCCTGGTGTTGGCGTTGCTTTGTGTCGAGTTCTTTGAGGTCGGCGCCCTCTTGGGTTCCTTGGGCGTCATTCCCTCCTAGCGTGTGCTGGATGGCCTATGATGGGTCAGATTTGGCGGGTCAAGGTCTGGTGCTCTCGTGGGCGTCTTACTGCATAATGTTGACTACCCTGCCGCGAAGGGTCTGCTTTCCGACTGCCCCCTACCTGGCGCCCCTCTGCTGGGAGCTGCTTGCTCCTGCCAGGCGCCCACTTGGGCGCTGGCTGTTCCTGACTGGCGCCCTGTCAGGCGCCCTCCTGGGCGCTGGCTGTCTTGACTGGCGCCCTGCCAGGCACCCTCATGGGCGCTGGCTGCCTCACTGGCGCCCTGCCAGGCGCCCTTATGGGCGCCGGCTGTGTAGAAGGGTGCTTGGCACTTTGCTTTCTTTTTCAATGCTCATCTTGTCTTTCTTGTGTTTTTTTGAGCATGTCTTAAGGTGACAAGCGTACTGGGCTTCTACGTCGTGGATATGTGCCAAGTTGTTTTGTCGGATCCGCGGCGTGGGGTGAAATGCCAACTCTTATAAATAGGCGGGTATTTTGTCCTGTGGTCCACAATTTCTTGGAGCTCTTTCTTTAGGGAGAAGGAAAGAGTAGGGAGCAAGTTATCAACCCTAGCGTCTGCTTCAAGGAGGAGGAAAGAGTAGGGAGCAAGCCACCAACCTAGAGCCTCCTTAAAAAGAGGAGGAGGGAGTAGAGCCTACTTGTTTCAACGTCTTTTCTTCTTGGTAAGTGTTTTGTTATTCATTCCCGTTTGTTTACGTTGTTGACAGTGCCCTCCTGCCAGGCACCCTCATGGGCGCTGGCTGCCTTGACTGGCGCCCTCATGGGCGCTGGCTGCCTTTTTTGGCGCCCTGCCAGGCCCACTCTGTTTTATTTTTGCTGTTTTCTCCTGATTTTTAACCTGCCTTCTTACCAATGAATTTTCAGAGATTGCTTGGTGCTAAGGGGAGTTGCTCTTATCATCCTCTATTGACGTTCCCGCTAGTCTTTGCGGCTTCTGACTTACTGAGGTAACTTCCGTGCGAACTTTCAGTTTATCTCTCTAGTTTATTTGTTCTTTCGAGTATATCTTGTCTTGCAAAGTCTCCAATCTCGGGGGAGGGGGTTTGTCTCTAGACTTTCCTGCCTGTCTCGTGACTGTTTGTTTTGCCCCCCTGTCCCGTAGGTTGAAAGATGGAAAGGACCAAGAAGACGGCTCGGATGCACCCTACCACTCACCTGGCTAAGAGTCAAGCTGACGACCTTGAAGAGGGGGTTGGTAATACCGCGCCTTCGGAGGGGGCTGGCGCCCTTGGCTTTGTAGAGACTTCTTATGAATTCTGATGATGATCTGCCGCTCGATCATGAAGTGGTGGAGATTGGTGGTTGTAGTTATGACTGGGTTGCTCGTATGGTTTGTTCTGCTAGGAGCGTCTACGTTCCAGGAAAAGAGCCTCCCCGCTGTCTGCAAGAGGTGTTGGGAGGTGACTGGCGGGTTGAGGTGGTTGACCCCCAAGACAGGGTGTGTAGAGTCCCTGACGGTAGAAAATTCATGATGTTTCACAGTGTGGTTTACAAGGTGCGGGTTTCCCCATTCTTTACACCCTTCCAACTGGAAATTATGAATCACCTTAAAATAGCTCCCTCTCAGCTCCACCCAAATTCGTGGTGTTTTGTGAAGTGTTTCGAACTGGTGATGAGAGTCCTTCGAAGAAGATGCAGCTTGAGGGTTTTTATGGTTATCTTCGAGGTGCAGCGTCGTCGAGATACGTCAGATGGCGTCATTCGCTACGAGTTTGTGTACTTGAAGTGTCGGACAAACTATGCTTTCTTTCAAGTGTACTCAGATAACCAGCATGATTGGAAGTTCAAGTACTTCTACCTCGTTCCCTCTAGTGAGAAGGCCGTTGACAGCATGGGCTTCTTTGATGAACAAGGGTGTCTGGTTAGGGATAAGTTTCGCCTCGGGTGGTGTAATGTCGATGCTGACCGTACCTCTCGGTCTATCGCATCCTCCCATCTGAGTTGTCTGATTATGAGCAGAAGACTTTGGGCATGCTGAGGAAGATCGTCAGTGGCTTGTCCACCGTGCCACAAAAGTTTTTGTGTAGTGAGCTGTCCAAGGCCTCTACGGCTCTTGAAGCTGCCGAGCTCTTAGGTTGCTTATTAGGTCTTGATGTACCTTTATTTGTCTTTTTGTTGGATTATTTACTTATGTTGTTGATTCGCTACTTTGTTGCTCTGCAGATAAGATGGCCGCTCCGCTTTCTTTCAATGACTTAGCCTCTTTGGCCGGACGGAGGAGACCTTTGGATGCCGAACCTACCGAGGTCAAGAGCCCAGCTCCTACTGTATCTGCCCCTGTGCGTCCCTCTATGGGACCTCGCCTTAGTTTAGGAGCGCCAAGCCGTGCTGGAAAGGATGTTTCTGGGGTGTCGACGGTTCCAGTCGATTTCAGCATCCAAGGGACTCAAAGTCAGTCCAAACGCCAGAGGGGTTGTTCTCAGGGACCTCCCTCTGCTGTTTGTCCCTCTCCGGTTGGGTCTCCTCCTCCTGCTGACGACGAAGGTGAAATTGTCTTCTCCCCCGAAGAGCGTGATCATTTCTGTGAGCATCCTTTCGCACTTGCTGCGCACATGGTGAAGGTTGGGGAAGGCCTACATGCGAAGTGGGAAGTTGAGAAGAAGTGCGGATCTCGTTCAGGTAATCCTTTTGAGTTATTTCTTACGGTATTCATCAAACCTGCATGGGCCACCACCCCTGTCTGGCGCTCTCCTGGGCGCTGGCTGCTTTCCTGGTGGTGCTTTGCCAGGTGCCCTCATGGGCGCTGGTGATGTTGGTTCTAAGCTTTCTCGTGTTTGCTTCTTTCTTTGTGCAGGGGGGATCGAGGAAAGGGATCGGCTTCTCTTGGATGTAAGCCGGCTTCAGGTGGATTTGCACGAGGCGCTAGGATCTGCTCGTTGGGCGCGAGACACTGCTGACCATTATCAGAAGCGGATGGAGGAGCTCCAATCTGAACTTGACCGTGTGAAGAAACAGAGAGATGTGGCTGAGGAAAGGGTGCAGGAGATGGTCGGGCAAGCCATGGACTTTCCCTACGCTGCTTACGATAAAGCGATAAGTCATGTTCAGTGCATGTACCCGGATGCAGTTCTTGAGTCGAGCATCTTCCGGTTTGACCATGAGGTTGCAGATGGGAGGATTGTTAGATACCATCCTAACGGGATTGACTTCGATGTCATTGCCCCCTGATGTTTCATCTAGGAGTTCAGTTGTTTTTGACTTGTGATTTCTTGTTATCCTGTCGGAATTCGTTGTATGTTTGTTTTATGGAGCTTGACTGATGATTTTACGTTAGATATACGTTTCCTTTATCTTGCCTATTTTTCACGCTTCTGAATGTATCGCCTCCTATCGTCTCGTGGCCATGTTATCTCCGTCAGGAGCTTATCAGAATCGGTCTGATTTAAATTCCTCACTAGAGATTGTGATATCTTACGATCCCACTTCGCCCATCTAAGGACTCTAACAGGAGTTTATCAGAATCTGTCCGAATTTAACTCACCCATTAGAGGTTGCGACCTTTTCGATATGCCGCTTCGAGGTTGTGACAACCTCTAGTGACATCTTGCGACGCCACTCTGCCCATCTAGGGGCTTTAACAGGAGTTTACCGGATTCTATCCGAATTTAACTCACCCATTAGAGGTTGCGACCTTTTCGATATGCCGCTTCGAGGTTGTGACAACCTCTAGTGACATCTTGCGACGCCACTCTGCCCATCTAGGGGCTCTAACAGTAGTTTATCGGATTCTATCCGAATTTAACTCACCCATTAGAGGTTGCGACCTTTTCGATATGCCGCTTCGAGGTTGTGACAACCTCTAGTGACATCTTGCGACGCCACTCTGCCCATCTAGGGGCTCTAACAGGAGTTTATCGGATTCTATCCGAATTTAACTCACCCATTAGAGGTTGCAACCTTTTCGATATGCCGCTTCGAGGTTGTGACAACCTCTAGTGACATCTTGCGACGCCACTCTGCCCATCTAGGGGCTCTAATAGGAGTTTATCGGATTCTATCCGAATTTAACTCACCCATTAGAGGTTGCGACCTTTTCGATATGCCGCTTCGTGAACCGAGCAGGTTGACTCACGCTTGGTTCTGCCTGGTTGCCAGGTCCCCTGTTATTTGAGTCGGGACTTGGCTTTTTAGAATGCTTCTTGCCAGGCGCCCTCATGGGCGCTGGCTGCTCCTTATAGGCGCCCTGCCAGGCGTCCTCCTGGGTATCGGGCACCAGTTTTCTCGGTTTTTCTATGGTGCGGGAGCGAAAACTGTGATTTGCGAAATAACATCTTGAACCGTGAATAGTAAGGTTTAATTCCCTTGCGTGCGTATTGTAAATTGTTTTGACGTGTTAAACTTAAAAAACCAATTGTCTTAAAGAAAAACGCTCTATGCATTGGAACTATGGGCCAGCTGCCGAGTTGAGGAATAGATCCCTGTTCTCCCCAGGGTGGATGGTGAGCTTCTTTCTAACCTCCTTAAAGAGGTGAGGACATTCTTCGTCTGCTTGGAACTTCTTCGCATCCTCTTCTGTCCCCTTGGTTTTGAGTCGGCTTTCCGCTTCTTCTTCACTACTGGAGTTATTTCCGGCATCCCATTCTGTCAGATTCACCTCACCTTTCTCTTCGAACCCCTTACCCGAGCCTCTTGGCTTGACGGTCTGCTTCTCATTTTTAACGCTCATATAGAAACATCTGCGCGCTGCTCCCAGGTCCGCTTGGAGGGTTACCACCTCATTCTCCAGAGTGTAGAACTTCATTTTCAAATGGACCGTTGAGGTGACCGCCTCCAATTTTCCCAACGTGGGTCTCCCAATGATGCACTGGTAGAACGATTTGCATGGGAGAACCAGGAAGGGTGTTTTCACAGTTTTGAACAATGGAGGTTTGTCATCGGGGTTCCCGTAGGTGACCATCAGCTCTAGGTGGCCGAGTGGCTTAGTCTTTGATCCATTAAATCCGGTTAGGTCCCCTCCCTGGAATGGAGTCAGGTCATCGGGGGAGATACTCAGCACTTGCAGCAGGTCCTCGAAGATGATATCTACTGCACTTCCCTGGTCAACCATGATCCTTCTTACTTCGATGTTGGCGATAATGGCAAAGATGATCAGTGGGACGTATTTGTTTGGTTTCCCGTCGAGGAGATCATTGTCGTCGAAGGATAGGGGTGGTCTGGTTGGCCCCTTCCTGGCGACTGAGGTTGACGCAATACTGAGGATCTCTTTCCACTTCCTCTTCATTGATTTGTTTGAACCCCAGTGATCATCATGGGGGTTTCTCCCGTGGATCACCATGGCCACTGATCTTTCTTTGGGCCTCCGGGTGTCCTCTCCATCGGTCGATTCATCAGTGCTATTTTCGACCCTCTCATCGATTGGGGCCTTCCCCTTCCTAGGGGACCGGTATCTCCCTTCGGGGGATCGGGCTCTTTTGCGCGAACCACTTGGTTCCCCCTCCTTCTTCACGTATTGTGTCAGCTTTCCTCTCTGGATCAGCTTCTCAATATCACCATTCAGTGCTTGGCAACCATTGGTGTCGTGGCCTCCGCTTTGATGGTAGCAGCACCATTTCTTCGAGGGGTTTTGGCACTCTTTCAACACCAAAGGCTGTGGCCTCTTAATGTCTTTGAATTCTGCGTTGGCACATTCAGCCAGGATCTGTGCCCTTGAGGCGATGAGGGGAGTAAGGTCTGAGGATTTTGGGGGGCGGCCCTCACGGTGTACGCCTCCTGTTACCTTTTGCTGGCGTACCTCCTGGGTGGGTTCCCTGTCGCCCCCGCCTTGACTGCCTCGCAGTAAGCCAAATCATCCTCCTCATAATTCATGTATTTCTGGGATCTCCGAAGGAACTCGCCCAAGTTCCTAGGCTTGTTGATGCCTACATCGACCTGGAACAAACTTCCCTTTTTCAACCCGTCTTTCATCCAGAACAATCTTTGTCTGTCCTCCAAACTTCGAACGCCCGAAGCTTCTTTATTGAAGCGCTCAATATACTCCATCAGTGTCTCGTGGTTATGCTGCCTAACGGCTCTCAGTACTTCCTCAGATTTGGGCTTTAGCTGGGAGGCAGTGAAGCGAGCCGTGAACATTCTTGCCAGCTGCCCCCAAGAGGATATGGAGTTCGGCCTAAGCTCCTGGAACCACTCTAATGCGGAAGCCTCGAGAGTGAGGGGGAAGATTTTGCAGTGGACAGGTTCCCTAGCGCCCCGGTAGCGCATCATTAAGGAGAAGTGTGCCAGATGACCGTCCGGATCTCCAGTCCCGTCGTACATCTTAAGATTCGGTAGCTTTTCCAAGGCCCTTGGGATTTGGCATTCGTCTACCTTTCTTGTAAACGGCCCCTCCTCTGAAAACCCTCTTGAGTTTCTGGGGGAGATGTCTTCATAGCCCAGCTCGGGGGATCTCCTCGATGGAGAATCCCGGTGGTGCCTTCTGCGAGTGGCAACCCGGCTCCTCGACCTCTCCTGAGCGTTAGGTGACGCGTGTGAGGAGGCACTAGAGTAGGTGTCATGAGGGCGATGGGTCCCTGGGGGTGAGCCTGATTCCCAATGCCTGCGTCGCCTGGGAGGAGAGCGATGTACATGACGTTTCCGAGGTGGGGACCGGCGTCGCCTCGAGGTCACTACCGTTGGAGGGATTGTCAACCTGCTGACTGGAGGATGTTCCGGCAGGGCGGTCACCCACCTTTCAACCTCCCTCATCCGCGCTTCCTGTTCCAACATCGCTTGAGTGCGACTGGCCAGGAGGTCCAAAAGCTGATTCACGTCAGAGGGCTGGACGGGTCGACTGGTGCCCTCGTCCTGTATAGTCAAGACGTTGCCCTCGGGGGTACCCTCCGGTCGGGGTGCGGGTATGGCGATGCTCTGAACCCGGGTCTGCCTCTGGGTGCCATGGAGTGGCAAGAGAAAAGTTCGAGTGATGATGTGAAAGATAGAAATCTCCCACTGTGGTCGCCAATGTTTTGTACCGAGTAGCTTTTTGGTCAGCTGCTGTTGGTAGGTCTCTTGCTGTCCTGGCAGGTGGTCAGTGAGCGCCCGGGGGGGTACCTGCAAGCCACTCCGACGCTCAAGTCAGTATATAGAATATAAGAGTGTAGGTACTAAGGATTAGAGATTCAACCTTTTTAAGGGCAAAGTTTGCCTATATTTATAGGAAATCGCGCCCTCTCGTGGATCATTGGAAGGGTAGAGTCGATCTTGACCGTCCATGCATATTGGGCTTGCATGAGGTGGATATGGGCTGAATCGGTTGGGCTGATCCATATCACTTGCTAGATGCACCTCCTGGTTTTGCTAATGAGACCCCCTGGTTGACTCCAGAACAGTAATATATAGCTATTAATATAAATTAGGACAAAAATTTCATATTAACATAAATATATCAAATATATTTAAGAATATATAAATGTACAAATATCCCTGCGTAATAATTCGTTGAACTTATGAACAATATATTCAATTTAACGTTGTTAGCTAAAACTAACAGCAGAGGGTAACTAAAAACACTTAATATTTGCAAGGTTTGTTTTTAAAGTTTTTTTTTTTGAAGGGGGATAAATGAATAAAGGGTTAAAGGTATGTTTCGTCCCTGCAAATATCACAATAATCCAGTTTCGTCCCTGTAAAAAAAAAGTTTTAAAACAGCCCTTGCAATTACCAAACGCTTCTAGTTTCGTCCCTGCTGTTAACTTTCCATCCAAAAAACTAACAGTTGCCACGTCATCAACCCTTGCCAAAAAAAAAGTTTTAAAACAACCCTTGCAATTACCAAACGCTTCTAGTTTCGTCCCTGCTATTAACTATTCATCATCTTCAACCTCTTGATTGTCTTCTTCAAACCCAAATCCCATCAAATCTCCTTATTTCCTTACACAAAATCTCATTCTCACCACAAACACCAAATAATGACATTTTATATTGAGTCAATATATATATAACATTATAATGTTATAACAAAATTTTCATCTATCTATCACCATATATTTCCTTTTTGTTATGAACAATCACAACAGTCTTTCAACTAAATGAACCAAATCTCTTACTTCTATCTGATCTAATGCAAGCATATTGCAGATGCACTTATTAACTATATTGTGTTGACCTAAAAATCTCACATCAACAGCTGTCTCTCAACTAATCTAGTAGGGGAATTTACAGACCCCAGTATACGGAAAATTGAAAGTAGTAGGGTAGTACAGTAGGGAGAGAAGTGAAGCAAAACACAAGTTCCATCTTCATCTCTCAACTGGTATTACAACAACATTTTGTTAGGAAGAAATGAACATTATCAAACTATCATTTATTAAATCTCAGTATGCAACTTTAGGTGCTTTCAAGTTTGCATCTTCATTTCTCTCGTGACTCATTTTGCTCATTTTTCAGTAGAGGCTCTCTAGAAGCTTAGCTCACTATCTTCTTATCTAACTCATACTATTCTTCCATTTTACTCAATCGCTTTAAATCATCGAGGTCAATAAAATGCACCTAATACAAATCAAATTGCAACCAAACAAAGATATTTAATGTCACAAACATTATTACAGGTGTAATTCTTTTTTGTAGATAAAGATAAAAAGAATATATAGGCTCTTCAAGAATGGAAATAATTTACCTAAATTATGCCTAAACAACCACAATTCAAAACTATATCATATAAATTATGATATCCATGTAAAGAACTGCATGTTATTATTACTTTTTCTTTAATAAAAGAACTGCTATGACTACAAGATATAAACAACTATTTTCTAAAGTAATAAGTGAAATCATGAGTAAGAAAGGCTCATTCAAAAGTTCAAAGATCCAACAATAATTTTAAATCATTTTTACCTATGGAACCATAGGTAATGTCTATGTATACGTCAGCCTCCTTTGTAAATGACGGTACTTAAATTTTCTACCTATGGAGTCCAAGGCTTGTGTCTGAAAATTCTTTTGATAGTGTCTTTCAAAAGGCTAAAGTCATAGTTTTTTTGAGAGATAGATGGAGAAGTACTGTAGCGGGGTTTCTCTTTAGCTGGTGTGGCTCAAGTATGAAATACCTGAAAATTCTTTTGATAATATCTTTGTTGCTTTCATTATAATGTTATATATATATTGACTCAATATAAAATGTCATTATTTGGTGTTTGTGGTGAGAATGAGATTTTGTGTAAGGAAATAAGGAGATTTGATGGGATTTGGGTTTGAAGAAGACAATCAAGAGGTTGAAGATGATGAATAGTTAATAGCAGGGACGAAACTAGAAGCGTTTGGTAATTGCAAGGGTTGTTTTAAAACTTTTTTTTGGGCAAGGGTTGATGACGTGGCAACTGTTAGTTTTTTGGATGGAAAGTTAACAGCAGGGACGAAACTAGAAGCGTTTGGTAATTGCAAGGGCTGTTTTAAAACTTTTTTTTTTACAAGGACGAAACTGGATTATTGTGATATTTGCAGGGACGAAACATACCTTTAACCCATGAATAAACGTGATATTTACAGGAGGATAAATGATATTTAAGCCAAAAGTTAATCACCTAAAGTAAGGGTATATTTGTCATTTTTCTTAAAGATACCCTCGCTACACTTTCTTTCCATTTTTAGAGGAAACAAATTTGAGCATGGGTCCCACAAAAAGTGATCTTTCCTTCCTCTATCATTAGGGAACCAAACAAGGGAAGCCCAAATTTTAATAAACTTTCCATCCTTTTAGCTTTCTTTCCTTCTAATTTCATGGCAACCAAACACAGAATAAGAAACACCGCCACCAAACAAAAAACACTGAACAAGAAGCACCGGCCTCATGACACATATTCTGTAAAAGTCGAAGTTTTTCAGAACGCTTTCAGTAATTTTCTTGGTTAAAAGCAAAGTATTATTTAAATAATATTTCTCATCTTTTTTTGATCAATGTAATATTTCTCATCTTGATAAAACTATTAATTTAAAAATTTAAAAGTCAAAAATTATATTATATATAATGACTTTTTTCAAAAGGAACCTCTTCAACCTGCTGTTGATGGCACGTCAATCAACACTCAGCAGTAACATCCAAAAAAAATAACTTACAAGCAATAATAATTTTATATTAAAATAAACAAAACCATAACTCTCTCTAGTTTCTTCAGTCAATTTTTTCCTTTGACAATATTATTTTAATGTATAATGTGCAACTCAAAATTCAACTAGAAGCGCAAGATCAGACAGTTCGTTTGGTTCGAACTGAATTGGGGTTTCTCAGTTCAGTTAGTGAAAGTTCAGTGAAAGTGAACTGTGTTTAATAAAGTCAGTTCTAAACTACTAAAAATTTGGTTCATAGCTGTTTGGTTCAGTTCAATTCAACAGTTTAGTCCGGTTCGACACTTTATTTGAACAGCCCTATGGATAGGTCTCAGGTTTTCAAAAGTGTGGGACATGGTACTCACTTGCGTTTGGTATAACGAGTATTCCATTCCCTTAATTTCTGTTAAATGTTGTTTTCTATAACAATCAAAATCATTATTGTTTGTGCTTCTACTGCTAAACTCATTCTCTGAGTTCCTAATCTTATCTTTATTATTGAGATGATTATCCATTTTATATCATCGAATTATAGATTTGTATAGCCGCACTTATTATTATTTGTAACAACCAAAAGGAAAAAGTGAACTCCTGCTTTACATGAGCTGTCTTTTCTCTTTTTTTTGCTACTATCAGTTGTCTGTTCATTTCTTCAATAAATTAGTCAAAAAAATGCCTTGCAGATGCATCCGAATACATAATCAAGTTTTAGCTAATCCGAATACAAGATAGTGTAATCATTTTTCTTCTTTGGATACTTTTTGGCTTAATTACAGTTTTGATTTCCTTATTTTCACCGACTCATGATTTTGGTCCCTCAACTTTTTTTTTTCACGAATTTAGTCCCCCTATTTTCCCAATTTGTAAAATAATAGTCCCCCACTAATTTGGTCAAAATTAATGCTGACGTGTAACAGTTATCCTACGTGGCGTGACACGTAGGCATGCCTACGTGTAACACTTATTATTAATTTAGTCCCCCTATTTTCCCAATTTGTAAAATAATAGTCCCCCACTAATTTCTCTTTTTTATTATTATTACTTGTAACACTTATCCTTACACTTCATTACAGCTGTATGCCTTAAAGTGGGAACAAATTTTTTGGCAAGCCACTCAGTCTTTGCTTGTCTGTTTCTTGGTGTCCTATAACAACTATGCTCATCACTAAAGCTGACAATTTACCAATAATTATTGCCACTCCTCTTACTAATCCTCAAATGGAATGGACATTCTTTAAAATAATTTTGAATTTAATAATAAAAGTAGGATAAGTGTTACAAGTAATAATAATAAAAAACAAATGTTAAAATAAAAGTAATAAATTTGAATTTAAATGCCAAGTAGGCATGCCTACGTGTCACGCCACGTAGGATAACTGTTACAAGTCAGCATTAATTTTGACCAAATTAGTGGGGGACTATGATTCGGCAGCTTTTCCAAGGCCCTTGGGATTTGGCATTCGTCTACCCTTCTTGTAAACGGCCCCTTCTCTGAAAACCCTCTTGAGTTTCTGGGGGAGATGTCTTCATAGCCCAGCTCCTGATACCTGTGTCGCTCGGGGGATCTCCTCGATGGAGAATCCCGGTGGTGCCTTCTGCGAGTGGCAACCCGGCTCCTCGACCTCTCCTGAGCGTTAGGTGACGCGTGTGAGGAGGCACTAGAGTAGGTGTCATGAGGGCGATGGGTCCCTGGGGGTGAGCCTGATTCCCAATGTCTGCGTCGCCTGGGAGGAGAGCGATGTACATGACGTTTCCGAGGTGGGGACCGGCGTCGCCTCGAGGTCACTACCGTTGGAGGGATTGTCAACCTGCTGACTGGAGGCTGTTCCGGCAGGGCGGTCACCCACCTTTCAACCTCCCTCATCCGCGCTTCCTGTTACAACATCGCTTGAGTGCGACTGGCCAGGAGGTCCAAAAGCTGATTCACGTCAGAGGGCTGGACGGGTCGACTGGTGCCCTCGTCCTGTATAGTCAAGACGTTGCCCTCGGGGGTACCCTCCGGTCGGGGTGCGGGTATGGCGATGCTCTGAACCCGGGGTCTGCCTCTGGGTGCCATGGAGTGGCAAGAGAAAAGTTCGAGTGATGATGTGAAAGATAGAAATCTCCCACTGTGGTCGCCAATGTTCTGTACCGAGTAGCTTTTTGGTCAGCTGCTGTTGGTAGGTCTCTTGCTGTCCTGGCAGGTGGTCAGTGAGCGCCCGGGGGGGTACCTGCAAGCCACTCCGACGCTCAAGTCAGTATATAGAATATAAGAGTGTAGGTACTAAGGATTAGAGATTCAACCTTTTTAAGGGCAAAGTTTGCCTATATTTATAGGAAATCGCGCCCTCTCGTGGATCATTGGAAGGGTAGAGTCGATCTTGACCGTCCATGCATATTGGGCTTGCATGAGGTGGATATGGGCTGAATCGGTTGGGCTGATCCATATCACTTGCTAGATGCACCTCTTGGTTTTGCTAATGAGACCCCCTGGTTGACTCCAGAACAGTAATATATAGCTATTAATATAAATTAGGACAAAAATTTCATATTAACATAAATATATCAAATATATTTAAGAATATATAAATGTACAAATATCCCTGCGTAATAATTCGTTGAACTTATGAACAATATATTCAATTTAACGTTGTTAGCTAAAACTAACAGCAGAGGGTAACTAAAAACACTTAATATTTGCAAGGTTTGTTTTTAAAGTTTTTTTTTGAAGGGGGATAAATGAATAAACGTGATATTTACAGGAGGATAAATGATATTTAAGCCAAAAGTTAATCACCTAAAGTAAGGGTATATTTGTCATTTTTCTTAAAGATACCCTCGCTACACTTTCTTTCCATTTTTAGAGGAAACAAATTTGAGCATGGGTCCCACAAAAAGTGATCTTTCCTTCCTCTATCATTAGGGAACCAAACAAGGGAAGCCCAAATTTTAATAAACTTTCCATCCTTTTAGCTTTCTTTCCTTCTAATTTCATGGCAACCAAACACAGGGTAAGAAACACCGCCACCAAACAAAAAACACTGAACAAGAAGCACCGGCCTCATGATACATATTCTGTAAAAGTCGAAGTTTTTCAGAACGCTTTCAGTAATTTTCTTGGTTAAAAGCAAAGTATTATTTAAATAATATTTCTCATCTTTTTTTGATCAATGTAATATTTCTCATCTTGATAAAACTATTAATTTAAAAATTTAAAAGTCAAAAATTATATTATATATAATGACTTTTTTCAAAAGGAACCTCTTCAACCTGCTGTTGATGGCACGTCAATCAACACTCAGCAGTAACATCCAAAAAAAATAACTTACAAGCAATAATAATTTTATATTAAAATAAACAAAACCATAACTCTCTCTAGTTTCTTCAGGTCAATTTTTTCCTTTGACAATATTATTTTAATGTATAATGTGCAACTCAAAATTCAACTAGAAGCGCAAGATCAGAAATAAATAAAAAGACAGATAGATCTATCTCCCAGAGTCGGCGGTAACGAGACGAAAGTGCAATCAAAAGCACATCAGTTCCTTCGGTTCCCAGTTTACATCAAACAGTTCGTTTGGTTCGAACTGAATTGGGGTTCACAGTTCAGTTAGTGAAAGTGAACTGTGTTTAATAAAGTCAGTTCTAAACTATTAAAAATTTGGTTCATAGCTGTTTGGTTCAGTTCAATTCAACAGTTTAGTCCGGTTCGACACTTTATTTGAACAGCCCTAGATAGGTCTCAGGTTTTCAAAAGTGTGGGACATGGTACTCACTTGCGTTTGGTATAACGAGTATTCCATTCCCTTAATTTCTGTTAAATATTGTTTTCTATAACAATCAAAATCATTATTGTTTGTGCTTCTACTGCTAAACTCATTCTCTGAGTTCCTAATCTTATCTTTATTATTGAGATGATTATCCATTTTATATCATCGAATTATAGATTTGTATAGCCGCACTTGATTATTATTTGTAACAACCAAAAGGAAAAAGTGAACTCCTGCTTTACATGAGCTGTCTTTTCTCTTTTTTTTGCTACTATCAGTTGTCTGTTCATTTCTTCAATAAATTAGTCAAAAAAATGCCTTGCAGATGCATCCGAATACAGAATCAAGTTTTAGCTAATCCGAATACAAGATAGTGTAATCATTTTTCTTCTTGGATACTTTTTGGCTTAATTACAGTTTTGATTTCCCTATTTTTCCCGACTCATGATTTTGGTCCCTCAAATTTTTTTTTCACGAATTTAGTCCCCCTATTTTCCCAATTTGTAAAATAATAGTCCCCCACTAATTTGGTCAAAATTAATGCTGACGTGTAACAGTTATCCTACGTGGCGTGACACCTAGGCATGCCTACGTGTAACACTTATTATTAATTTAGTCCTCCTATTTTCCCAATTTGTAAAATAATAGTCCCCCACTAATTTCTCTTTTTTATTATTATTACTTGTAACACTTATCCTTACACTTCATTACAGCTGTATGCCTTAAAGTGGGAACAAATTTTTTGGCAAGCCACTCAGTCTTTGCTTGTCTGTTTCTTGGTGTCCTATAACAACTATGCTCATCACTAAAGCTGACAATTTGCCAATAATTATTGCCACTCCTCTTACTAATCCTCAAATGGAATGGATATTCTTTAAAATAATTTTGAATTTAATAATAAAAGTAGGATAAGTGTTACAAGTAATAATAATAAAAAACAAATGTTAAAATAAAAGTAATAAATTTGAATTTAAATGCCAACTAGGCATGCCTACGTGTCACGCCACGTAGGATAACTATTACAAGTCAGCATTAATTTTGTCCAAATTAGTGGGGGACTATGATTTTACAAATTAGGAAAATAGGGGGACTAAATTCGTGAAAAAAAAACTTGGGGGACCAAAATCGTGAGTTGGTGAAAATAGGGGGACCAAAAGTGTAATTAAGCCACACTTTTTCTGTTAGGTTTTTCTAGTAAGGTTTTAATGTAACACCTCGGTATTTCTAACTAGTAGGAATATTTAAGTGCACCATCCTTAACTACATCAGAGATATTATTTCTTGTTTGGATACTGAACACCACTATAAATTTTTGCTGAATAATCAACAAAACAGTCTTAATCATAAATAAGACCATAACGGTTTCCTGACCATCAACCATCAGCAAATTTTAGTGTTCAATATCATACAAGAAAGCGCGGAAATAAATACATAACTTTTACAACAGTTAAAGTCATAATGTCGTGATACATAGCTAACAAGGGAAAACATAAACTTAAGCATAAAAGCTAAGTCTTCAGCAACCATCCGAGTACAACCTACTCGTGCCTCTTGGATCTCCACTTTCCCTGTTTCTCTATACAATCTTAGTGAGTTCTACCGAGACCCCTATCTACGCTCTCGGCCCAATTAAGAATCCTTTTTAATTTTTAACACGACACCGACTGCACACTTTGCTAATCCCAGTGAACCGTGTGATAGAATTCTGGCTCAATACGACACCGACTGCACACATTGCTAATCCCGGTGAACCATATGATAGAATTCTAATTCAGTAGGACACCGACTGCACACATTGCTAATCCCGGTGAACCATACTACAAAACTTTTTACCTAACACCGACTGCACACATTGCTAATCCCGGTGAACGTAACGCATAACTTTTAACATAACACCGACTGAACACATTGCTAATCCCGGTGAACCCCCTTACCAATAGTACTTTCCCTAATGGTATAGGGCCTAGGGTAAGGGCTCATGACTTCTCCGCCTAGTATGCTAACCTGGTGGGTCGTCACCCACACTCGATATAATATATATATATATATATATATATATATATATATATATATATATATATATATATATATATATATATATATATATATATATATGCACCCGCATTGGGCTGACTCCTATATTCGATATAATTTATATATCGTGAATCATAGACCGGTTTGGATGAATAATTGTTAATCACCCCGCATCAGTTATACAATGCCACGTAGGACTTATAGTCCGTTTTATTATCGATAAAACATATCCACACACGTGTACTATATTTCGGTTTTTCGGAACAGTTTCAACCTCAAGAGCATTTCATAAAACCCTTGTTAAACACACCCAAAATCATGGCATTATAAGCCTAATTTCATTGGAAAAGGGTTAGGAAAGAATTAGAAGAGGATTGGAATCGAACGGGATCATTTCGGGCAAGTTTGTAAAATTTTGACAGAACGCTGCGCACGGTCCGTGCCCCCATACGCACGGGTCGTGCGCCCTGTAATGGGTGGTGATCTTCTTCTTCTTCTTCTTCTTCTTCTTCTTCTTCTTCTTCTTCTTCTTCTTCTTCTTCTTCTTCTTCTTCTTCTTCTTCTTCTTCTTCTTCTTCTTCTTCTTCTTCTTCTTCTTCTTCTTCTTCTTCTTCTTCTTCTTCTTCTTCTTCTTCTTCTTCTTCTTCTTCTTCTTCTTCTTCTTCTTCTTCTTCTTCTTCTTCTTCTTCTTCTTCTTCTTCTTCTTCTTCTTCTTCTCTTTTTCCTTCTTTTTCTCTTCTTTCTCCTCTTCTCTTCTCTTCTCGTTTTCTCTTCTCTGTTTCCTTCCTTCGCTTCCTTTCTTTCTTTCCTTTCTTTTTCCTTTCTTTTTTCTTTCTTATATATATATATAAGTGGTAATATGGTCAAAGACCATATTGCCCTTATTCCATATCATCCGGTTAGCGATCCTAAGACAACCAATAATTAACTTTAGCACTCAATAAATTTACCAATCAAGTACTAAATTAATTCAATTGGGGTAACATCCAAATAATTCGGTTAATTATTTTGGGGATGTTACATTACTCCCCATCTTGAAAGAATTTTGTCCTCAAAATTGAACAAAACATACCTCAAGAGAATAGATACGGATATCGAGTCCGCATATCGTCCTCCAATTTCGAAGTAGCTTCCTTGGTGGAAAAACCATCCCAAACTACTTTGACAATGGGAATTGTCTTCGTCCGAAGCGTTCTCTCGCCACGTTCCATGATGTAACTAGGATGATGTTGGAAAGACAGGTCCGGTCGAAGGTCAATCGTCTCAAAACTCAACGGCTAACCCGGATCGGGAATGTACTTTAGCAATTGAGATACATGGAATACATCATGAAGATTGGACAATGGTGGAGGCAAAGCAATACGGTATGCTAGTGGCCCAACTCGCTCGATAATTTGGAAATGTCCAATATACAGAGGACTGAGTTTCTTCTCCCGCAATGCCCTACCTGTACCAATCGTAGGTGACAATCTTAAAAATACATGATCACCAGGCTCAAACTCCAACTGCCTCCTTCTTTTATCGGCATAGCTCTTTTGCCTACTCTGGGCAGCTTTCATTCTTTCTCTGATTTGCCGGATCTTTTCAGTAGTTTCATGGACCAATTCAGGTCCTAACAATCGGTTCTCGCCGATTTCCCACCAACATAACGGAGTTCTACATTTCCTTCCATACAAAGCTTCAAATGGGGCCATTCCGATACTGGAATGATAACTGTTGTTGTAGGAGAATTCTACTAATGGAAGATGGTCCTCCCATTTTCTCCCGTTATCGAGCACAGAAGCCCGAAGCATATCCTCTAAAGTTTGGATAGTTCTCTCTGTCTGACCATCCGTTTGCGGGTGATAAGCGGTACTAACAAATACCTTAGTCCCCAAGGCTTCATTCAAAGCCTTCCAAAATCGAGAAGTGAACTTTGGATCTCGGTCCGACACAATACTGGTAGGAACCCCCTGGAACCTTACTATACTCTTAAGATATTCCTCAGCTAACTTGGATACTTTACTGGTCGAATGAACAGGAATAAAATGAACTGATTTAGTTAACCGATCCACAACTACCCAAATGGAGTCGTTACCTGGCTTGGGACCTTGGCAATGCCATGACAAAATCCATAGAAATGTCTTCCCATTTCCACACTGGCACGTCCAGTGGCCGCAACAGACTAGCAGGCTTCTGATGCTCTACTTTAACTCTTTGACAAGTTAGGCATCGAGACACAAATTCCGCACTCTCTAATTACATTCCATGCCACTAGTACATCTGTTTTAAATCTCTATACATCTTGGTAGATCCAGGATGTACAGAATATGGACGTCGGTGTGCTTCCTCTAACACTTGCCGTTTAATATCTTCATCATCGGGCACACAAATTCTACCGTTGAGCAAATAACTCCATCGCTATCTTCGGTAAAATATGGCAACACTTTTTGTGATTGCAACTTCACATCAATTTCCTGTGCTACGCGAATAGAATCCCTTAAGGAACTAGAGATCCTTATTTGGCTCAACACTAACCGGTTCCTCCTTTGCTTTGCATTCAGATTCAAGTCCTTAAAAGACTCTAACAATTCCATTTCATGCATCATTAACTCTGCCATGTGAATCGATTTCCTACTCACCGCATCAGCTACAACATTGTCCTTTCCTGGATGATACTTTAACTCGAAGTCATAATCCTTCAGAAATTCTACCCATCTCCTTTGCCTGTTATTCAGTTCTTTCTGATCAAACAGATATTTTAAACTTTTGTGATCACTAAAGACTTCGAAACGAGACTCATACAGGTAATGTCTCCAAATCTTCAGGGAATACACAATAGCTGCCAACTCCAAGTCATGAGTCGGATAATTCTCTTCATGAGACTTTAATTCTCTGGATGCATAAGCTACCACTTGTTGATTCTGCATGAGAACACATCCTAAACCCTTTCCAGAAGCATCGCTGTAAATTTGGAATTCCAAAGACGGATCCGGAAGAATCAGGATCGGAGCAGAAGTCAACCGAGTTTTCAATTCTTGAAAACATTCTTCACAATCAGCATCCCACGTAAACGGCTGACCCTTACGAGTTAACCGAGTAAGCGGAAGAACTAACTGTGAGAACCCTTGAATGAATCTCCTATAATAACCAGCTAGACCCAAGAAGTTTCTGATCTCTGTGGTGTGGTTTATTATATGCAAGTATACATAGTCACACAAGTAATAAAGTGATAAGAAAGGTCGAACCCACAGGGATTATGTATTGTAAATTTTTGTAGTTTAAAGTGTACACTTAGTGTGTCTATACTATTCAGTATTTTTGGTTTGGAGTTTTCAAAGTAAGTAAAATAATAATAAGCAATAAAATGTGTGAGAAATCAGTTGGAAAAAGTAGTTGAGATGTTTTCACCAAGTACTTTACTTCTAAGTGTTTTAATGGAGTATGTAGTGTGGGAACACTGGATGTAGGTGCATCAGTTTGTGCCTTTTAGCACTTCTCTTTAGAGTTTCATTACAAGCTCTTATGATCTTTGTTTTTTACAGTAAAGAAAGGGTTGTCAATTCCTCCATTGCCTTCTAACAATGATCCAAGTTGCTAAATAGGTTCGCTCTTGTAATTTTATTATCCTAAGGACTATGCTATCCTATGTCTAGGTTTTAGCATGTATTTAACAAAGTTTCATTTATTAAATACTTGTCCCTATTAACTCTTGAGTTCATAAATGTAGCCCATGTCTGCTGCTACAAGTTTTACCTATTCTAAAGTGATCAATTCCAGAATAAGTTGAAAGAAGTGTTATGCAAGAGTTTAAAGTGTTTACACTACATAAACCATAATAACATATTTAGAAGTATATTACAAGGTTAGAACATCTCAACTTAAGGGAATTTAGCTCATGTTACTCATGTTATAAAGCAAAGAATATGCAAAGAACATAAGTAAATGAATAATAAAGCAAAAGAACTTAAAAGAGTAGAGATTACTTGAATAGAAGATCTTTTGCATTAAGTTCCCAAGTTGAAGTACAATAAAGATTTCTTACACGAATTTCTTCAAAGTAGAAGTGAAGGGAATGGTTGTCAAGCACTTCCTCACCTTAGAAACTTGAAATGAAAATAAACTAAACCTAAACTAAGCGAAAAGATAAAGGATTTAAAGATATGAAAGATGATAAAAGATAGGATGATTTTCTTGTGAAGATATGATATCTATTTATAGGCTTGAAAGCTTTCCTCTTGCAAGGGGTTTCCTTTGGCGTGAAAGATCAGCTGAGGAGACCGAACATGGTTAATTTGTTGACAACCAATCAAGCAAGCTGCACAGGTTTGGTCGCTTGCATGCATAACAAAAGATGAGGTCCATTGGAGAAGTGACATATGTCTTTTAGATAAGTTTGAGTCTTGCAACTTGATTTTTCTGTGTATCGCCGACTTCTTCAAGTGGCTCAGCTCTAAGTGACTAGGTATGACGTCACAACTCAAGTGTGGAAGCATTGAAATGATCTTTGGATGTTTTGGTATAAACTGCAGAATTTTAGCAGGTGTTGGCAGTGTTTCCACTCTTAGTGTTTCCACTCCTGGTGTTGGCAGTGTTTCCACTCCTGCAGTAGCTGCACTGAACAAAAACATCAAACCTAACAATATTTGTGCATTTTGCCTAGATCATTGCCCTTTATCCTTTTGAATATTTAAAATGTTGTTCCTTGATAAATAAGCTATAAATATATATAAATGTTCTTGAAAATAAGCAATAACTCAAGTTTAATTGTATGAATATCTCTATATAAAATAGAGTTATCACACCCCCAAACTTAAATTGTTGCTTGTCCTCAAGCAACGACAAGAAACAAAACACAAGATTTATACAAATATGAAGTCATCTCAACTCATGTTTTTCAAGAAGTGTTTGAAGTGTATTGTAATAAGCCTTTCTCTTTTGGTGCTTTTTCTTCCATGCCCTTGCTTTCTTAAAACATTCAGAGTTATAAAAACTCATATGTGTGAGTGTGTGGCCCATTGAGTTTCTAATTGGTTCCATAACTGAGCAAAAGAGTTTTTCCTTAGCTTTTTGAAAAAGATGGAACTCTTTTGGTCACTCTTAGAGTTTTTTCAAAATATGGCCGAGACTAACAATTTCTTCAAGTATTTAGGGGACTCTTAAGCACAACAAAGGGCTTTTGGTGTTCCAACTTGTTGAACTAATACCTTATTTTTGGTGTTTGATTTTTGATGATGTAATGCAGTGAGTGCAAAAACATCATTTTTGGATTGTAGGTTCACCTTATTTTGAGTGTAGGTGCCTTTTGATGTAGATGGTGTTGGCACACTAAGTGTTGCCACACTTAGAACTCTTTGAGTATTTTTGGTAGCGTACATTGCCCTCCTCACTGACCTCCACGTGCATTTTCTTCTATTTCTTGGTTTGTTTTTCTTTTTCTCTTTGAACTTTGTTCATATTTTTCAAACCAAATTGCACTTAAGGGACAGGTTCAGTTTATATGACTCAGGCAAATGTAGCTCATTTTTGGGATATTTTTGGTATTTTTGAGTGGTTTTGACACTTGTGGCTTGCACTCTTCAAGCTGTCACACTTTGGCCTTTGTATTCATGGAATTTCCCCCAAACTTAAGTCTTTATGCTCTTCTAAATTTTTAATAAAAATCTAATTTTGACCTCAAATTTCCAAAATTTCCTTGGCTTTAGATAGCTCTTGATCTAGCATGGTTCTTTTCAAAACTCAATTTTGTTGTGTCAAAGTTTTTATAAAACTGATCATTTCTAGAAAACAAGGCTTTTTCATCATTTAAAAATTGACTCATTGATACACTTCTTCAATTTTTGATTAAAATATGAATTGATCATGTTTCATAATCATTTTAAGTCTAAAAACAAATTGAAGCACTTAATTTCACCATGTTAACACAAATTATCATGCCTTGTTAAGTATATCTTAAAACTTAAAACATACTAACACTACATACTCACATGCTATAAATACTCACTCAAATATATTTCTATATTCATACATATATATTAGTACTAGGTTCAAAACATGCTGCAAATATAGTGCATACACAAAATACATACTACTCTCCACTCTCCCCCCCCCAACTTAAATATGAGCAGTGTCCCCACTGCTCTAAGTTTAGGAAACAGGGGAGTACTAAGTTTGGGAGAAACAAACAAAAGTTTTTAACACATAGTAATAGTTACCACATAGTATTGTAAACAGTTAAAAGTAAAGCAAAATATAGTTTTAGGAATAAACATTAAAAAGTATCCTTTTACTCTTTGTTTTGGAATCTGGGGCTGGCTCTCACAGCAGGGCTATGCTTGGCTCTTGTCTTCTTTGGCTTCTTATCAGTGGCAACATCAGAAGTAGGCACACCAGGATCATCTACAGTAGCCTCAGGCATTTCTGCCTCTTCAGGTGTAGCTTCTGCAGGAACATCTGGTGTAGCCAGTGTTTGGACTTCAGGTGCAGGTACACTACTCTGCACTGGAGTTTGCTCAGATTGCTGCTTAATTCCCTCTTGCTGTTGCTCTGCTACCTTCTCAGCTTCGTTCTCTCCTTCTTTGGGTGTTGCTTCCTCAGATACCTCCTTCTCACCAGCTTGTATCCCTGTACCCTGTGCACCATAGAGTGAGCTCATTGTCCACATCTTTTTTTGTTGGAGCAGGCTTCATTGTCCTCCTTGTGTATCCCAGCATCTGTTTCTTCTCTGCTAAGGCTTTCAGAACTGCAGAGATTGTTGCTGCAGGACTAGTTGCCATGACTGTTGATTTCTTTGAAGCTTCTGCAGTTGGTGTGGGAACACTAACAGACTCCTTGACAGTATCTGCCTGCATCTTCAACTCTGAACCTACTTTGCCTTTGCCTTTCTCAGGCTCTTCAATGAGTACCTGCATTTGAATTTTCTCAGAAATAATGTTAGTTGGCTCAATAGGTTCTGTTGGTAGGGTGGGTGATTTCTGGGATGGGATGGTTGTTTCTGCTTGTGCATCTTGTTTTGGATTTTCAGATTGGGGAGTATTTTCTGGTGGAGGTGTGGGTAATTTTGGTGTTGAAGTGTGACTGTGGGTATGGTGGGTGGTGGGGGATGGAATGTTGGTTTGTGATGGTGGTGAGGGGGTGTTTGATTGTTGTTGTGATGGTGGTGATGGTGGTTGGGCTTCATTTGTAGATTTCTTTCTTAATTCATACTTTCTTCTGGCACTAGCTTCCATATTATCACTGCCATCATCATCACTGTCACTAACTTCCAGTGACTCAGATTCATCCTCCTCTACTTCCTTTTCAATATCCTTCACAGCTTGCCTTGCCTCTTCATCTTCTTCAGTGTCTTCATCACTCACTTCTTCAATTTCTTCCTCCACTCTTGGTTTCTTTCCTTTCTTTTCTTTCTCAGTATCTCTCTTTCTCTTTGCTCCCCTCTCTTTCTTAACAGTTACTTCTTCTTCTTCCTCATCAATCACCCAATTAGGAAAAATTGGGGATTCTAGTTTTGCTTCAGGGTCATCCAACTTTAATTTCAACCATTCATGCTGTTCTCTTTGAAATTTCCAGACAGCTTGGAGTTTCTGCATCAGGTGTTCAGACACTTCCTGCTCTACAGTACTTCTAATTTTCACTGACCTCACTCTTTCCTTTACTTCAGCAGACAGACCACTAGGAGGGGTTTTTCTATAGACTTTTTCTAGATCAGTAGCAACAACTCCTTGCTTTTGACATAGTTCAATGATTAAGCATGGGAAATATAAGAATCCAGATTCCTTGGCTTGACATTCTACAATTTCTCTAGTTATCAATTTCCCTATGTCTACATTATCCTCACATAGGATTGAATCAATAAGAATCAACCGATCTTTAGATAATTTAGAAGTGTGTGAAGTAGGGAGAATTGATGTATCAATGAATAAATGCCAGCTACCAAGTTCAGGGATTAATTCACCAGTTTTAAGTTTAAATTCAGTATTTGTGAATTTCTCCCACTGAGATCCTTCTATTGCTACTCTTTCTTTGATTTTAGTCATTTGCTTCTTTCCATAAGTCTCTAGTTTTACTTCAAATGCATTACCAGTGTATGTGAGATCATAGTGCTTATTGATTCTAGCAGGGTCAAAGAAAACTTTCTTACCTCTAACCTTGGAGAAAAATACAGTACCTCCTCTGTTATTCTGAATTCCTGAGTAGAATTCTCGCACCAATTGCTCCAAGTAGTAGGCTCGGGTTTGAACAAGTCTTTCCCAATCCAAGTTGTTGACAGTGGAGAGGAATGAATGATGAGCCTTTGCGAAGTTGAAACCACGCTCAGGCAGGAACTTCATGTTCCAAAAGTGCTCACATCCAGGGATTGCTTCCATTGATGCTAGTACTCCGGATTTTCCCTTTTTCGCATGAGTTTCCACACCGGATCCTTTCCCTGTGTTCTTAGAGGCAGCTTGTTTCTTAGCCATTTATGATTTTGAGCGTTTGAGACTGAAAAACTGTTTGTAAATGGAGAGGATTTTTGATCGGTTTTGTGAGAGGGACGAAAGAAATTGAAATTTTAGGGTATGTGAAAGGGTTAGTGGGATTTGGTAGCTGAGGGTTATAGCCGTTAAGTTGTGTGGCCTAACATGCAAGCCAACACGTGGAAACTTAGACTTAACACGCCACTTTCTAACCCTTGATCAGAGATGATTCCACTAAGTTGATGATTTTATCACGTGACAGTTTTCTTCTAAATCTTTCTAACACCAGAGTAGGCAGTGTGGCTGCATCAAATGTGGAAGCACCGAGTGTGGAAACACTGGCTACTCTGTTGTCCTGTTTTTCCTGTAAAATAACAAAACATGAAATTGCACAAAATAATAATATTAACTATATAGTGATGGGTTGCCTCCCTCAAGCGCTTGTTTTAAGAGTCTTACAGCCTGACTTGTACCTTGGTCTAAGGTTTTGTAAAGTGAGTGGTGATCTTGTCTCTCTCTACATGCTCTCCATAGTACATTTTCACTCTTTGTCCATTTACTTTGAAAGTGGTATCAGTGGTTGCATCATATAGATCAACTGCACCATGGGGGTAGATTTTAACTAATTTGAATGGTCCTGACCATCTTGATCTCAGTTTTCCAGGGAAGAGTTTCAACCTAGAATTGTACAATAGAACCATTCCTCCTTCTTTAGGTTCTCTCCTTTGGATTTTCTTGTCATGCCATACTTTGGTTTTAGCTTTATAAATTTCTGCATTCTCATAGGAGAAATGCCTAAATTCTTCTAATTCATTTAGCTCAAGAAACCTTTTCTCTCCTGCCTTTTTGAGATCAAAATTCAACTTTTTGATAGCCCAATATGACTTGTTCTTTAATTCAACAGGGAGATGACATGGCTTTCCATAAACTAACTTATAGGGGGACATTCCTAATGGAGTTTTAAATACAGTCCTATATGCCCATAATGCTTCATCTAAGTGTAAGGACCAATCTTTTCTATTTGGTCCAACCATTTTCTCAAGCATTCTTTTTATTTCCCTATTTGAAAGTTCAGCTTGTCCACTTGTTTGTGGGTGATAGGCAGTAGCAATCTTATGTTTCACTCCATATTTTGCAAGAAGATTTTCAATAAGTTTGTTGCAAAAATCTGAGCCTTCATCATTGATGATTGCTCTTGGAGTGCCAAATCTTGAAAAATATTTCTTTGGAGAAATTTGCTAACAGATTTAGCATCATTATTTGGCAGTGCTACAGCCTCAATCCATTTAGACACATAGTCTACAGCCACTAAGATGTATTCATTGCCAAAAGAAGGTGGAAAAGGACCCATGAAATCCATGCCCCAAACATCAAAAAGTTCTATTTCTAGAATATTAGTCCTAGGCATTTCATGTCTATTAGATATATTACCACTTCTTTGACATTTATCACAGGTTTTGACCATATAATAAGCATCTTTAAATAGAGTAGGCCAGAAATAACCTGATTGAAGTACCTTAGCTGTTGTTCTTTGGCTTCCAAAGTGACCTCCATATGGTGCAGCATGACAATGCAGGAGCACTGCTTGCTGTTCTTCTTCAGGAATGCATTTTCTCATGATTTGATCAAGACATATCTTGAATAGGTAAGGGTCATCCCAATAGTATTGTTTTACTATGTGGAAGAACCTTCTTTTCTGTTGATAGTTCATGTCACGTGGTATAATTTTGCTTACAAGGAAGTTTACTATGTCTGCATACCATGGTGTTGAAACATGGGGTGTGGCCACACTGAGTGCAGAAACACTGGATGTATTCATGGTAATTGCTCGTAATTTCTCATCAGGGAAACTTTCCTTGATTTCTTCAATTGTACCTGCATTATTACTTTCAAGTCTAGAGAGGTGATCAGCCACTTGGTTCTCTACTCCTTTCTTATCTCTTATTTCAAGATCAAATTCTTGAAGTAGTAGAACCCATCTTATTAGCCTAGGTTTTGCATCTTTTTTAGAAATCAGATACTTGATGGCAGAATGGTCAGTGTACACAATTACTTTGGTGCCAACCAAGTATGATCTAAATTTTTCAAAAGCAAAAACCACTGCTAATAGCTCTTTTTCTGTTACAGTGTAGTTCATTTGAGCTTCAATGAGTGTTTTGCTAGCATAGTATATGGTATGAAATACTTTGTTATACCTTTGCCCTAGGATTGCTCCTACTGTAAAGTCACTAGCATCACACATAAGCTCAAAAGGTTTACTCCAGTCAGGAGTGACTACAACTGGTGCTGTAACTAAAGCTTTTTTCAATTTTTGAAATGATTCCATACAAGTTTTATCAAAGTTAAAATGCACATCATGTTGCAAGAGCACACATAATGGTTTTGAAACTTTTGAAAATTCTTTGATAAATCTCCTATAGAATCATGCATGACCTAAAAAACTTCTAATCCCTTTGATTGTTGATGGAGGTGGTAGTTTCTCAATTACCTCTATCTTTGCCTTATCCACTTCAAGACCTTTTTTAGATATTTTATGACCAAGCACAATGCCTTCTTTTACCATGAAACATCATAGGTTTAAATTCAAAATGAACAGCATCAATTTGAGGTCTAGCAATACTAGTTTGTATGTGCTGTTGGTCATATTGAGCATAGTCTCTCATAGTTCTATCTCTATCATTAATCATACCTATTGGTCCCATTTGAATGAATTGTTGTCTGTGATCTGGTCCATCTTCAGGTTGTTGATGTGAATTAGGTCCTCCTCTTACTGAGGCATTTTCACTATGGTGAGACATTGTTCTGCAGTCTTGTTGTCTTTGTCTTTGCTGTCTTAGCAATCTCCTAAATCTTCTCTCAATTTCTGGATCTCACTCAAATTCTGGTGGTCTATCTTTGGGCATATACTAGTGTTTCCACACTGAGTGTTTCTGCACTAAGTGTTTCTGCACAGAAAACAGAATACCGGTAGTACTAATAAAACACTAAATTAACAATATAAACAACAAAATTTTACTATAATCCCCGGCAACGGCGCCAAGGTGTGGTTTATTATATGCAAGTATACATAGTCACACAAGTAATAAAGTGATAAGAAAGGTCGAACCCACAAGGATTATGTATTGTAAATTTTTGTAGTTTAAAGTCTACACTTAGTGTGTCTATACTATTCAGTATTTTTGGTTTGGAGTTTTCAAAGTAAGTAAAATAATAATAAGCAATAAAATGTGTGAGAAATCAGTTGGAAAAAGTAGTTGAGATGTTTTCACCAAGTACTTTACTTCTAAGTGTTTTAATGGAGTATGTAGTGTGGGAACACTGGATGTAGGTGCATCAGTTTGTGCCTTTCAGCACTTCTCTTTAGAGTTTCATTACAAGCTCTTATGATCTTTGTTTTTTACAGTAAAGAAAGGGTTGTCAATTCCTCCCTTGCCTCCTAACAATGATCCAAGTTGCTAAATAGGTTCACTCTTGTAATTTTATTATCCTAAGGACTATGCTATCCTATGTCTAGGTTTTAGCATGTATTTAACAAAGTTTCCTTTATTAAATACTTGTCCCTATTAACTCTTGAGTTCATAAATGTAGCCCATGTCTGCTGCTACAAGTTTTACCTATTCTAAAGTGATCAATTCCAGAATAAGTTGAAAGAAGTGTTATGCAAGAGTTTAAAGTGTTTACACTACATAAACCATAATAACATATTTAGAAGTTCATTACAAGGTTAGAACATCTCAACTTAAGGGAATTTAGCTCATGTTACTCATGTTATAAAGCAAAGAATATGCAAAGAACATAAGTAAATGAATAATAAAGCAAAAGAACTTAAAAGAGTAGAGATTACTTGAATAGAAGATCTTTTGCATTAAGTTCCCAAGTTGAAGTACAATAAAGATTTCTTACACGAATTTCTTCAAAGTAGAAGTGAAGGGAATGGTTGTCAAGCACTTCCTCACCTTCCTCTCCTTAGAAACTTGAAATGAAAATAAACTAAACCTAAACTAAGCGAAAAGATAAAGGATTTAAAGATATGAAAGATGATAAAAGATAGGATAATTTTCTTGTGAAGATATGATATCTATTTATAGGCTTGAAAGCTTTCCTCTTGCAAGGGGTTTCCTTTGGCGCGAAAGATCAGCTGAGGAGACCGAACATGGTTAATTTGTTGACAACCAATCAAGCAAGCTGCACAGGTTTGGTCGCTTGCATGCATAACAAAAGATGAGGTCCATTGGAGAAGTGCCATATGTCTTTTAGATAAGTTTGAGTCTTGCAACTTGATTTTTCTGTGTATCGCCGACTTCTGCAAGTGGCTCAGCTCTAAGTGACTAGGTATGACGTCACAACTCAAGTGTGGAAGCATTGAAATGATCTTTGGATGTTTTGGTATAAACTGCAGAATTTCAGCAGGTGTTGGCAGTGTTTCCACTCTTAGTGTTTCCACTCCTGGTGTTGGCAGTGTTTCCACTCCTGCAGTAGCTGCACTGAACAAAAACATCAAACCTAACAAGATTTGTGCATTTTGCCTAGATCATTGCCCTTTATCCATTTGAATATTTAAAATGTTGTTCCTTGATAAATAAGCTATAAATATATATAAATGTTCTTGAAAATAAGCAATAACTCAAGTTTAATTGTATGAATATCTCTATATAAAATAGAGTTATCACTCTGTGACTGATGATGGTCGCTCCCAGTTTAACACAGCTTCCGCTTTACTGGGATCCACAGCAACTCCCGATTGGGAAATCACATGTCCCAAAAACTTTACCTCAGGCATCCAGATATCACACTTCAAGGGTTATGCGTACAACTTCTCTTCTCGAAGTACATTCAGAACAATGCGGAGATGTTGAACATGCTCCTCAATGGTCTTCGAGTACACCAAGATATCATCGATGAAAATGACCACAAACTGATCCAGGTACGTGTGGAAGACTCGGTTCATGTAATCCATGAATACCGCTGGAGCATTAGTCAAACCGAAGGGCATCACTACGAACTCGTAATGTCCATACCTAGTACGGAAAGCTGCCTTCGGAATATCTAAGGCTCTAACTTTTATTTGATGATACCCCGACCTTAGATCAATTTTAGAAAATACCACAGCACCTCGAAGTTGATTAAACAAATCATCTATCCTTGGCAAGGGATATTTATTCTTGATCGTCACTTTGTTGAGTTGTCGATAATCAATGCACAGTCTCATGCTACCATCTTTCTTTTTGACTAGCAACACCGGAGCACCCCATGAAGAATCACTCGGTTGAATAAACTTCTTTGATATCAACTCTTCAAGTTGAGATTCCAATTTCTTTAATTCTAAAGGAGACATTCGATAAGGAGCAATAGATATTGATCCTTTACCAGGAACCAATTCTATAGAAAACTCTACCTCTCGATTAGGAGGTACAGAAGAGACTTCATCCGGAAAAACATCCAGAAATTCTTTAACAACTTGGACAGATGTCAAATCTAAACCAGTTTCAGTGGATGCAGATAACATAATAACATAAGCTTCCGCACCTTGAAACAATGACTGGCTTGCTGAGGTGAAAGAGATGACTGCTTTAGAATTTGCCTTAGTCAATCCAACGGATTCTGAGGTGAAACTGATTTTCGATTGGCACAGTCGATTGTAACATGATTTGCAGTCATCCAATTCATACCCAAAACAATGTCCATACTTCTCATAGGTAAACAAATAAATTCTACAACGAAATTTCTGTCTCCTATGACAAGTAGACAATTTTGACAGAATGATTGGGTTTGAACACGACCCTTAGCAGTAGTTAAGATAGTTATCGGCTCGGATAGCGGAGTTAACGCTAGTCCCAACCGATCCACACATGATTGAGCTATAAAACAGTGGGTTGCACCCGAATCATATAATATACGGACAGAGTTATTGAAAAGAGATCCCGTACCCCTCAGTAAATTGTCACTAGGTGTAATGGTCTGAGCATCCAGAGTGTTGACTCGTCCCTGCCTAGGAGCATTTGGTGTGCCTTGGAAACTCTTCTTTTCTGGGCACTCATTCGCATAGTGGCCCTCTTCATTACAGTAATAGCATCGGTTTGGCCTTTGCCAACAATCACCCTGATGATGTCTTCCACAAGTGACACACTTGCGGAACTTTGATGAATCAAAGGATTGTACCTGCTTTCCTTTATAATTGTTTCCCCTGAATTGTCTGCTTGGAGTGGAAGATTCAGCCATTTTCTTCTTACCCTTCCAATAATCTTTTCTTTCAGCATACATTTTCCTCAGATCTTCCTCGGCAACATATGCTTGTTGCACTAAGGCAGGATAGTTGACCATAGTGTAAGAACGAAGGCCTTGGTTCACATCAGCTCGGAGACCCTCTTTGAACATTTGCATTTTCCACATATCATTTGGGGCGTACCTCCCCAAGTCATAGAATTGAGACAGCCTTTCAAATTTCGCCGCATATTCCCCAACTGACATATCACCTTGTTTGAGGTTCACAAACTCTGCCTGCTTGCTCAGTCTTCTCACCGAAGGGAAATATTGCCCCAAGAATAATTCTTTGAAGTTGCCCCAAGTGAGGGGAGTTCCTTGTATTTCCATCATTTCACGTGCATTATTCCACCATGTGTGGGCATCTTCATCAAGGGAATTTGCCGCACAAATTACTTTTTCTTCTTCACCGCATTGCATAGTTCGGAAGATTCTTTCCATGGCATCTATCCAATAATGAGCAGTCATTGGGTCAGATCCACCCTTGAAAATCGGAGGATTCATCTTTTGGAATCGGAAGTATGTCATGTTAGGATCTTCGTGATAAGGTTGAATATTAGGCTGCTGCAGATCCATTTGATGATGTTGCATTTGCAACATATCCTGCATCATCTTCTGCTGATTCTCAATCACATTTTGCATCCATTCGGAATGTGAATCAACAGGAGGAGGGTTTCCTCTACCTCTTCCGGCCATGATTCTGTGAAATATGCACAAAGTATTAAGTTGATCAAGCTCAATGTCAAATAGCATACTAAGAAAATCATAATTGAAGGAAGTAAAAGACTCTAGCATCTAAGTCCGACTAGGTCGAACTGCTCTGATACCAACTGTAACACCCCGGTATTTCTAACTAGTAGGAATACCTAAGTGCACCATCCTTAACTACATCAGAGATATTATTTCCTGTTTGGATACTGAACACCACTATAAATTTTCGCTGAATAATCAACAAAACAGTCTTAATCATAAATAAGACCATAACGGTTTCCTGACCATCAACCATCAGCAAACTTTAGTGTTCAATATCACACAAGAAAGCGCGGAAATAAATACATAACTTTTACAACAGTTAAAGTCATAATGTCGTGATACATAGCTAACAAGGGAAAACAAAAACTTAAGCATAAAAGCTAAGTCTTCAGCAACCATCTGATTACAACCTACTCGTGCCTCTTGGATCTCCACTTTCCCTGTTTCTCTGTAAAACAACAACATATAAACAATGAGATTCAATCTCAGTGAGTTCTACCGAGACCCCTATCTACGCTCTCGGTCCAATTAAGAATCCGTTTTAATTTTTAACACGACACCGACTGCACACTTTGCTAATCTCGGTGAACCGTGTGATAGAATTCTGGCTCAATACGACACCGACTGCACACATTGGTAATCCCGGTGAATCGTATGATAGAATTCTAATTCAGTACGACACCGACTGCACACATTGCTAATCCCGGTGAACCGTACTACAAAAGTTTTTACGTAACACTGACTGCACACATTACTAATCCCGGTGAACGTAACGCATAACTTTTAACATAACACCGACTGAACACATTGCCAATCCCGGTGAACCCCCTTACCAATAGTACTTTCCCTAATGGTATAGGGCCTAGGGTAAGGGCTCATGACTTCCCCGCCTAGTATGCTAACCGTGTGGGTCGTCACCCACACTCGATATAATATATATATCCACCCGCATTGGGCTGACTCCTATATTTGATATAATTTATATATCGTGAATCATAGACCGGTTTGGATGAATAATTGTTAATCACCCCGCATCAGTTATACAATGCCACGTAGGACGTATAGTCCGTTTTATTATCGATAAAACATATCCACACACGTGTACTATATTTCGGTTTTTCGGAACAATTTCAACCTCAAGAGCATTTTATTAAACCCTTTTTAAACACACCCAAAATCATGGCATTATAAGCCTAATATCAATGGAAAAGGGTTAGGAAAGAATTAGAAGAGGATTGGAATCGAACGGGATCGTTTGTAAAATTTTGACAGAAAACTGCGCACGGGCCGTGCCCCCATAGGCACAGGTCGTGCGCCCTGTAATGCGTTTTTGAAAAACAGAAACAGAACGAGACGCACGGTTCGTGCGCCTGGGACGCACGGGTCGTGCGCTTTTGATAGCACTGAGTTTTTATCCCGTGTTCGCATTTTTCATCGTTCCGGTCAATTCCGATACCTGTTCCAGTCCAGTCCCAACATAGAAACAGTCCAAAAACATATTTAAACAACAATGATCACCATCAAATCATCGTTCATCAATCACGACCACAAACATAAACATTTTTATCGTTTATGTCAAATTACGTTAATATTTCAAATAACGGTTTTCAAAACTCAAATTCGACACTTCGAATTTCTCAATCAAAACTTAAACGTGAGTAAAACTCACCCTTGAAGCGAGAGCACCGTTGAACCGAAATCCAAAACTCCTCAAAAAACCCCAAACGATCCCTAGAATCACCAATTCGCTTCCAACTCCGTATCGAGCTTCACTCTGCTTTCAATCCGCCTTAGGTTCGCTTCTAATCACACCTAAGCATCAAAATCATGTCAAATTCGAAATCACCACACCCTAACACTTCAAATTTTAAAGTCAAAGGGGGATGAAAATAGAACCTTAGCTCACCTAGCTTAGAGGAACTACGCCAAAAGCTAAAAAAAGAGCGCACCCTTTAGTAGCGCTTCTAAAAAAATGCTACTTATATAGCAACATTAGTAGCGCTTTTCTGAAAAGCGCTCCTTATTCTTGATCATGCTAAAACATCAGTAGCGCTTTCCAAAAAAGCGCTCCTAATTGAAAAATCTCGCATACCCATCAGTAGCGCTTTCCAAAAAAGTGCTCCTAATTGAAAAATCTCGCATACCCATAAGGAGCGCTACTTATTTTAAATCTCGCATACCCCATCAGGAGCGCTTTCTAAAAAGCGCTCCCTATTCTCAATTTTCTAAAATATTATTTCCTCGCGCGTTGTACCTAGCTCCTTCCCGTTGCAGAAACCCAAAAACCCTTCACGCACAGACGCTCTTTCCCTTCTGCAGAAACGCAAAAACGTTCCAAAATCCTCCCCTCCACCCTCGCCTCCTCCACCCTGCGCCACCGCCTTAGAGCTTCATACGCTCTCCTTCGACCACGCCGTCTCTCCTTCGTACACTCTCCTTCGACCACGCCTCCACCCTCGTCTCTCCTCCCTCCTCCGCGTATGCTCTCAACCCTCTGCCGTCCTTCCGCGTTTGCTGCGACCACACCGTCCTTCCATTCAACTTCCACGCCGTCCTCCCTGTTGGTTATTGGTACGCACTCCCTGTGGGTTAGTTTTTTTCTTCCTCTTCTTCTTTTTCTTCCATTTTTTAAACAGATTTGTTGGCTGAAAATAAATAGATTTGTTGGCTGATTTAATGTCAATATTTGTGATGACTTGCAAATACTTTTATACTGTTACAAAAATACTGTCACAACAGTAGGTAAATCAGAAATGTAGGATGAACATTTGTCATATAAGTTGTGAAGTTTATGTATGCTTCCCTCTCATAGATCCAACGGTTCTAAACTAGCTACAAAAGATACACATACATATATAATATAACTAATATTTGTTTCAAAATAAACTCTGCTCGTCTCCTAAATTACTAGGCCAAACCCTTAAAAATTTTCCTGACCTATCTAAGACACCCTTTTTAGTTAATCTTGGGTGCTGCTGAAAATAAATAGATTTTGTTGGCTGATACAACTAGGATGATACATTGATGTTGTGTTACAACTAGGATGATACAACTAGGCTTATACAACTAGGATGTTGTGTTCCAATACATTGATACAACTAGGCTGATACATCAAATTTCGTTGGCTGATACAACTAGGAATTCGGTATGAAGATAATCTTGGGTGCTGCTGAAAATAAACAGATTTTGTTGGCTGGCTGATTTTGGTGAAAATAAACAAGATTTTTCTTACTTCTTTGGTCATGAGAAAAATCTTGGATGGACTATTAAAATTCTTCATGCTGAGTTTATCTAGTTATCTGTAACAGGAAGAAGATGTACATAGATTGACAGAGGTTTTAAGAGAGGAAATAAAGACTGCACGCCTTGTCGCAAACCCTGGTTGTTATCCAACTTCCATTCGGCTTCCTCTTGTCCCACTTATAAAGGTTAGCAATCACTATGCTTTATAAAATACAAATTTAGAATAACTCAATTTTGTTGGCAGACTGGTTATGATGCATTAGTATTATACATTGATGTTGTGTTCCAATAATTCTGTGACTGTAACTTGTGAGGTAGTTGAAACTTAAGCAACGTGTATTTTCATTTTGATCTTATTTGAGAAACAAGTTCAGGGTATTTATTAGGAACTAGATTTTAACTAGTGACTTGTGCATATTGGTGATGATGAGAAATATCATCTTTTGATTATTTTAATAATATGATTTCTACAAGAAATGTGATAAGTGTATGCGTTGCAGGGCTTATTGAACTCTCATCTTTTTCATAGTTCCTATTATTATCAATTTTGGTTAAATATGGATCGAAAGTGGATGTCTGCAAATCGTCTTTCGAAGGAATATGTCGATGGAGTAGAATATTTTGTTAACTTTGCTGTTCGACGATTGGGAACTTCTTGTAAATTCAAATGTCCTTGTTTACGGTGTTGTTATGTAAACCCAGTTACTGCAGTTGAGCTGGAAGGACATTTAAAGGCCTACGGAATCTATCAAAGTTAAACTTGTTGGACAATGCACGGTGAGGAGAGAGGCGAATCTTCAAATATGAATAATAGTACTGAGAGATGTGTGCCGGTTGACACTGAAAAATATACATTTGATGGCGACCAATTTGAAGAGATGACAAAGGCTGTTGAAGATGATCTTAATGACTGTCCTCAAAGGTTTGAGAAGTTGATAACCGATGCGGAGACAGCGTTGTATGCGGGTTGTACCGAGTTCACAAAATTATTGGCTGTGATAAAGTTGTATAACTTGAAAACTTGTCACGGATGGACGAATAAGAGCTTTACGGAATTACTCACACTATTGAAAGATATGTTGCCAAAGAATAATGTGCTCCCTTCTCGGACGTATGATGCAAAACAAATGCTAGGCACCATTGGCTTGAACTATGAGAAGATACACGCTTGTCCCAATGATTGCATATTATTTCGGAATGAACATGCATTGTTAAAGTCGTGTCCAAAATGTAATGCATCGCGGTATAAGAAGAAAGAATCTGCTCCAGAAAAGGTGTTGTGGTATTTTCCTATAATTCCTAGATTTAGGCGCATGTACCGTGTTCAGAAGATGCAAAACACTTGACTTGGCATGAGGATGAAAGGATTAAAGATGGCTTGCTACCACATCCGGCGGATTCTCCGCAATGGAAAAAAATTGATATTGATTATCCTGATTTCGGGGGGGAACCAAGAAACCTTCGACTTGCATTGTCTGCTGTTGGATTTAACTCGCACGGTATCCAAAGGTTAAAGCCAATATCAATCGGCGCTTGACGCTATCACATCAATTAAGCTGTGATACTTTGTTTTTGGCACCCATTAACTTAGGGTAAGTAATTTAATATATATATATATATATATATATATATATATATATATATATATAGCAATCGTATATAACATGTATTTGTGAAATATTTGTCATTAATTTGATTCTTCAAAATTTTTATAGGACCCATTGGATATTGTTGGTAGTTGATCTCAAAAGAGATGTGATTTTCTATTTGGATTCGATGTTAGGTCATTACAACAACTACCCCAAGTTGGTGAGAGTATTTAATAGGTGTGTATTTAGATCCCTCGTATATTTCATAATTTAAATTATGTATATTTCGATTAATATAGTTATATATATGATGTTGTTTCAGTGCTTTGACAACTTATTGGGGATTGCGTGATGTCAGGACTGCGTACAGAAAATCACCATCTTCTACAAAATGGATAGCAATAAGGGTAAGTTTATAATCAATATTTTTATGCATATGTAATTAAGTAAATTTAATAACTAAGTAATCTTTTGTTTAATAGGGTCCCAAACAACCAAACGGCTATGATTGCGGGTACCATGTAATGAAGTTTATGAAGGACATCATCACTCACAACCAAATGGAAATCCCAATCCATTTATGTAATTTGATAGATTGTTTTTTGACAAGTAATTCAATATCTAATTGATATTGATATAATTCTAAGTTCATTTTATTTTATTTTTTCAGTATATTCCCGAGTGTGGAGCTCAATTTTCTGATGAGGAACTTACTGAGCTCAAAGGAGAGTGGTGTCGTCATGTTGCCGATTTGATTAATGCAAATCGAAATTGATGTAATTTTTTTTGGATATCCTAATTTTGTAGTATCTCATATTGGATGATATGTTGTCATTTTTGTTGATCTTTTGGTACATGAGGATTTATGTAATTTTTGTTGGCACATATGTTTATTGTGGTGTATATATATATATATATATATATATATATATATATATATATATATATATATATATATATATATATATGTTGGATTTATAAATTAGTTGGAATTTGATTTGAAATTGCTTTTTGATTTGGAATTTTATTTGGAAGTTTGTTGTTGGTTGCTGGTTGTTGTTGTTGTTGGTTGCTGGTTGTTGGTTGTTGGTTTCTGGTTGCAGGGAGCTTCGAATTGGTAATAGAGAAGAAACGGGCAATTTTTTTTTTTACAAACCATTAGGCATAGGTAGCGCTTTCTGTACAAAGCGCTACTTATGGTCTTAGCGCACCTAGGCATAAGGAGCGCTTTCTAGTACAAGCGCTCCTTATGGTCTTAGCATAGGCAGCGCTTTCTGTACAAAGCGCTCCTTATGGTCTTAGCGCACCTAGGCATAAGGAGCGCTGTGATGGGTGGTGATCTTCTTCTTCTTCTTCTTCTTCTTCTTCTTCTTCTTCTTCTTCTTCTTCTTCTTCTTCTTCTTCTTCTTCTTCTTCTTCTTCTTCTTCTTTCGTTCTTTCGTTCTTTCCTTTCTTTTTTCTTTCTTATATATATATATATATATATATATATATATATATATATATATTTAAGTGGTAATATGGTCATAGACCATATTGCCCTTATTCTGTATCATCCGGTTAGTGATCCTAAGACAACCAATAATTAACTTTAGCACTCAATAAATTTACCAATCAAGTACTAAATTAATTCAATTGGGGGTAACATCCAAATAATTCGGTTAATTATTTTGGGGATGTTACATTTAATAAGGTATATACTCGATGGACATCCAATAAGGAGGATTATGAATATTAAGTTATTTAGTGGATGTCCATCTTGATCTTCCATTTCCCCTTAACTCTCATTTTTGAATGGGTTATTAGTGGGGCTGTGCTACCACACAAGCCCTCAGCCCGATCCCATTTTTTATGGCCCAAAAATTGTTGGAATTTTCTAAAATATATCCTATAATACTTGAGTGTATTTCACAAATTAGAGATTGTCTCAGTGGTTTACGGAGGTTTTGATTGAGTTCCTGGTATCAGGATTGAAACCTTGAAGAAGCACTTTTGTTTTAATTTGTGAATGGGTGCGGGACTAACCACCAGACTATCGTAACTTGTGTTAAAATATGTCCACCAACTGTATATATCCAGTTTAATGTGGATTTTAATTTATCTTAAAAATAAAGTAATTAGTGGGGCTCAATTTCATAAAAGTAGGGCCCAATTAGGAGCCTAATTTTTAAGATTTGAACAGAGCCTCTAAACGTTTTGGGACGGCCCTAAGTTATAGCTAGCTCCGACGAAGCGTTTACCTTGTTCTCACTCTTGATGCTAGTTACTTCCTCCATTTCTTTTTATTTGTCTTTTAAGGTTGTTTTGCACTAAAGAAATCAATAAATTTTGTTTTTTTCATAAAATTATCAGTCTTTTTCTTATTATGACATTGATTGTTTATTACTCGTCACACTTATTTCTCTCTTCAAATAAATAATTAAAGATACAATTGGAAAACAAGCAATTATATAATTTTAACTATCAAAATGACAAATTAAAATAAACAAATTTCTTTCAAAAAATCGACAAATAATATGGAATAGAGGAGTATTTGTTACTCTTTTTATGTGAAGTACAAAACATTAAATGAGTCTCTCGTGTATTATTCCATTTCCATGTCTACAGCACTTTTTTTTGTCTTTATAGGTATGTCGAGTATTACTTGCCTTTGGTATATCGAGTATTCCATTCCAGTTTTTTTTACATGTTAGTATTAAAAAAAACTGAAATTATAAAAACTATTTTTTTAATTTTGTGTTTTGATGGAAAACTGTTTCGAAAATAAGAAAAAAAATCAATTGAACACTATTTTACCCAAACATGTTTTAGTTTTGAAATTGACTTTCAAAACCAAAAACTCACGACAACCCCAAACAAGCCCTTAATTTTTGTTAATTGTTATTTTATATAACGATCAAAATCATTATTGTTTGTGCTGCTACACTAAACTCATTCTCTGGATTCCTAATCTTATCTTTATTATTGAGATGATTATCCATGAATTAATTTTATATCATTGAATTATATATATATATATATATATATATATATATATATATATATATATATATATATATATATATGTATGTATAGCCGCACTTGATTATTATTTGTAACAACCAAAAGGAAAAAGTGAACTCCTACTTTACATGAGCTGTATGTTCTTTTTTTATGTGCTACTATCAGTTGTATGTTCTTTTCTTCAATAAATTAGTCAAAAATGCCTTGCAGATGCATCCAAATATCAGAATCAAAGTTTTAGCTAATTAATGGTCATTTTCAAATAAGTTGTTCAGATTAATTTGTTAAACATTCAATCAAAATTAAAGTATTATTGCCGCGTGATATTATTCAGTTTGCCAGAGTTCCAACATGAGTATTTGTGTAGTCGACACCACTCTTTGATAAGATGTACACTTTCCTAGTAAAATATAACTAAAATTAACTATGATTGCATATATTTATTAAGTTAACAAATTATTTGAATTTATTTTTGGTAAATTTAATTTAAAAAATGAACTTCATTATTTAACTTACTTCTCATCTCATTTAATCAAATAAAAAAGTCCAACTTTTCATGCTCAGCGTTAAATATTCATCAATAAATAATAATATTTTTGTATATTATTGTTCTCTAGTACAAAATAGGGGTGGTACAGCCCTGAATGTGATAATCTTGTTAAGGGAGACCTCCCGAGTATGACGAAAAAGGTCCTTAATACAATAGTAACATGCACTAGCTAAGGGTCCCCAAGGTGCTCTACTCTGTAGGGTAGCAGTCTTTGTCTCCTGCCACTGAGGTAATGCAATGGCCATTATTTCTCGTACGGGCCGATAATTGCTTGTCATGTCCTCCTCGCTTGTTTTCTAGTCGGACACGTTTTGGTCAGTGCAAGATTCGTACTACGGCGCATGTGGTACAAATGTTCGTCGTAGTACTAACTAGGCTGCTCGGATTGTCCATTGTGCTCTCGGATTTCCCACCCTGGTCATTGGAGACCCTTCTCGGTCTTTAGGCTCATGTGGTCGGCAATCCGGACACGATGGGTACACAGTCCTTCGAGCCCTTCAGGGCGAAGATGCTCCAAGTCCTTCTAGGTGGCCAATCTTCAATGACTCCATGTTCCTAATGCTTTAATTGTGTATTTATATTTGTTTGACCTAATACCCTCTCTATTTATGACGCTCGCACCGACCTCTTAGGTTTCTGCCAAAACATTTAATGGTTCTCTGTTTCCCTTAATGCCTTTAATGCTACCCTAAATGCATTCTCACCTATTTCTTCTTTATTCATGTCTAAATAGGGCTGGCCTTATGGATTTGTGTTGTCATTTCTTTTTTTCTTGTTGTTCCGGTGTGTCCCATGGATTTTATCTTCATTCATGTTTCCCTTTCCTTTGCATGTCTTCTTTTTCTTTTCGAGTGCTCCTTGTGTTTTCGATGAGTTTGTTCCTTCGAAGGTGGTGAAACATCTGTCATGAAGAGGTGGAATACCGTCTTGGGGCAGGCAGCCCATGTTTGAAAGCCTTTAATTTATTGGAAGCGTGTGTAGCACTTGAATAACCATAATGGAAACTCCGTGGAGTCGAAAATGGGGGAAATTCAGGGAGAGTAGAGGTCAGTTGATCGGCACTAGATGCACCTAACTGTTCGTTAGGGGAGCCAGCCATACTTCGTTTATTTAGTGGATTCTTTGTGGCACCTGTCGGGTTCTTTGCCTCATCATCCTACTTGTGGAGACTATCCGAACTGTTTGGTTAAAGGGTGTTCTGGGCTTTTGGAGGATTGTCATGTTCGAACTAGAACTATTTGTAATTTTGTCGGTTTATTTTTCGAGTTTGAGTTTACTGTCTCGGCTTGTGAGCGTGGTTGTAATTATAGCGTGCTTCAATTTAGAGATTGAAGTTTACAATTTTTTCTCTTTTCTCCTTCCTTCCTCTACCCACCCATTTTTTAAACGTCGCATCGGTTATGATGCCTAGATTGGACTAGCTGTCAATCGAGCGGTCGTGTCTTAAGGGGGAATCAGGGCGATTTTGCAGATCGAGGCGATACTTGGCTT
The DNA here is from genome assembly GCA_039519185.1 of Astragalus membranaceus. Taxonomy (NCBI): domain Eukaryota; kingdom Viridiplantae; phylum Streptophyta; class Magnoliopsida; order Fabales; family Fabaceae; genus Astragalus; species Astragalus membranaceus. Next base: position 98,448,987 of record CM076848.1, read on the forward strand.
TCGAATGATGCTTGCCCAGTCCAATACAAAAGGGGATGGGTACGTATTCTTTTCAGTTGTTCCTTGGAATTTTCTATTGGGTAGTATTATTATTTACTGCCAGAGCGATTGTTGAGGCTCCCATTCGGTTTACTTTGAAGTTTCTGATCGACCTCTGGTGTTTCACAGTTGTGGCATTAGGTACTACTTCTTTTTTTGTGTTTTTTGTGCCTCTTCTAATGGACAACATGGAATGTGTTGCGGGGATATCATACTTGTATCATTGGATGATGAATCTTTTGAGGTTATCCCCCCTTAGTGTGGATGACGATGCGATGTCGGCTTTTTCTCCAGTCTGGGGCATCGTTGAAATTGAGGTCGCTTTGGCTTGTGGTGGCGTTGAGGTTTCTCTGTCGCAATATGGCATCTTCTAGAGAGCCTTGGAGAAGTTTCTCGACTGATAGCGCACCACGGCCGAGGTACACCAGTGGTATTGTGATGTGGAAGTTGCTTCCCCTAACTTCAAGTTCAATTCTGAATGGTTCAAAATTGGGACGAGAAGAACGGAGGTCGAAGTGGACTGGTCGTTGCTTCCTCCAAACGCGACGCAATTTCCTTGGGTTTCCAATGAGGTGTTGTCAATAAAGTCTATCTATCGCACGATGGAAGATCTTGGGGATCTTCCTATGTTGCTTGTCAACATAACTGATTTTGGAGAGGTATGGACACTTCGGTCGATGAAGAACGAGGAAAGAGATTGTTCGGCTCCCGATGAGGTGGAGCATGGTGAACTAAGAAAAGTTCATCATGTACAAATTTGTTATGAATGTCGTGGGAATCAGGGTTCCATTTAGTGCTTTTTAGTCAAATGTTCTTTGGTTCTTAAGCCTGGCACCTAGCCAACTTCATCCAAATAGACGGGATTTCATGAAAGTGCTTCAGCGCTTGCCGGAGTGTAGGTGGATGTGGCTCCAATTATTCTCTGCACTATTTAAAGTGGCCATATCTGCTCATGGCGACTCCGCCAGACAGGGGTTGGTGAGTTTGATTCGAAAGAAGAGATGTTTTGCTTTGTTCAGCGATTCAGTTATGGGATTTAAAGACAAATTATTTTATGTCGTGGTTGTGAGCATGCCATCGTATCTGCGAATGCGTCATGTAAATAGTGAGGGTACTAAGGTTTTAAAATTTCATTTTTCATGGTCGTAGAGCCTTTTTTAGTCCAGAGTGTGTGGTACAGCGTTATCTGAACTTTCTGCCGAGGAATAGGAACTTTATGGATGGGTAAATGAGTTTGTTTCGCTCCTTGGCGTGGATGATGAAGGGAAATGGTGTTATATAGGTACGCGAGCCCTTGTTCGATGTTGTGACGATGAGGAAACGAGGGGCATCATAAGTATGGCTTCTACTTTGTTTGTGTTGTTAGTTGTTTTTATTGGAAGTTTTTCTTTCTCTTGGTTTTCTGATAGTATGTCCTTTGCAGAGTCTATGAGGTGGCTTGGACGGTTTAAAATAGCAACAACGCGGCTACCTCGAGATCACATGGATGAATTAAGTGCCACATATTACATGTATTTCTATTAAGTGCCACATATTACATGTTTTGAATTAAGATTAATCAAAATTTGGGGTGTAACCCAAACTAAATGGAGTAAAGTTTCAAGTTAATATTACAAGTTCAAAGTTTTGGTACTCGTCTCTTTATTTTCAAGATTGTTAGGTTTTGTATCAAAAAGGAGAAATAGGTTTCAAGTAGACAAAACCGCTTTCTTTCAAGTAAAGATTCTACTGAGAATGTATATTCTCAGTTAGCAAGTCGGTGAACCTTAAACAATTGTTGAGGACAAAAATTTATAAGTTGGGGTGTAATGTAACATCCCCAAAATAATTAAGTTAATTATTTTGATGTTTAACCCAATTAATTTAATTTAGTGCTTAATTGATAAATTTTGTCAATTGAGTGCTAAATTAATTATTGATTGGTGGGGAGTTTTGAGAGATTAATAGATAGAGAGGGGTTTGTTGAGGAATTATAAATATATTAAGGTTATAATGATTTTTACCCTATCACACCCACTTAATGTTTATTTAAGAATAAAAGAAAAAGAGAAGAAAAGGAAAAAGAGAGAGAAGCTTGAGAGAAAAGAAGAGAGAAAAGAAAAGAAGAAAATGGAGAAGAGGGAGAGAAGAGGTGGGACGAAGGGAAGAAGAGAAGAGGGGGAAAAAGATTTTCATTGGAAGCTCCATTTTTCTTATACAAAAAGGATCACCTCTTCATCCTCTCCCTTTTGATACAAAGATCATCACCAACAACCCACTCTCACTCTTTCCACCATTTTCGAGTTTACAGAAGAAGATGAGGAAATCTTGAGTTTTCTTTTTCTTTCAAGTGATTTGGAGGTTTGGGAAGTTCAATTAGGAGTTTAATTGCTAAGTTGGTGTTAAGAAATCAAAGTTTTGAAAAGTTAGGGTTTATGAGATCAAAATTTTGGGTTTATGTGAAGAAGCTCAATTGGAGCTAGGAGGTGATGAATAGTGATTTTGGGAGCATTATGATTGAGTGGGAAGCTTTGGAATGAAGTTGGGTTTTTGAAGTTGAGTCTTGAAGCTTTAGGTTCACTTTGGAGATTAGGAGCAATTTGTTGGTGCCTAGGTGCGGATTGGTGCCTAGGTGCGGATTGACATCCAAAGCTAGGATTTCTCGCGCATTGTGTTCGAGCCGACAAACAAGTGAGTTCTTCGAGTAATTGAGGCTTCGCTTAATGTGTTGTTATTCTTTTGATGTTATTCATAGTTATGTGAAAATGAGTTGAATTGATTAGGTTATGTATTGAGGTTTGATTGATTGGATCATTGTTCAGTTTGATGTATAAATTTATAGCGTTTTGGTGAAAAACCGTTAAACCGAACAATTGACGGATTTTGATGAAATTGATGTTTGAAGTGTGATTGAATGTGGTGAGGTTATGTGGTTTGATTGCCAAGTATATGTTTGATTGTTAAATGATTCATTGGGAAGCCATGGATATGTTTGAAGTGTTGTTTCGCTTTTTGTACCTTATCGAGAAATGTTTTTGTACGAAAACCATTAAAATCACATTTGATGTCAAACTTGTTTTTGATTGATTGACTGAGGATTTTATGTGGATTGTGGTTGATTGAACATATTTTTGAAGTGTTTTGGACTGCTGTTAAGTTAGGAATTGAATGGAACGTGAGTATCGGAAACGATCGGAGTAGTGAATTACACAAAAACGAGACATTTTTACATGCTGTCAGAAGCGCACGACCCGTGTGCCCCAGGCGCACGACCCGTGCGCCTTGTTCTGGTAGCCAGCCATGAAAATTGTTTTAAGGGCGCACGACTCGTGCGCAGAGTTCTGTCCCACTTTTTAAAACAAGTTCCAGGCTATTCCTTTTGGTTCCAAACCTTCCCTAATCCCTTCCTTAACCCTTCCCAATGATCATTGAACAAAGATATGTTGTTTTTAAAGTTGTTTAAAGTTGTATTATGAAATTTGTTACGTTAGGGTTTAAATACAAAACCGAAGTTTGACGTATCGAACTATTTATGTTTCATCGTAGACAACGAGTAAGTTCATGTACTATTTTATAATAAACCGAGTAAATGTTGTATCGAGTGTGAAAACAATCAAATGCCAAGAACGGATTTCGTGTCCGAGTTAATAATAAAAGAATACGACCTTGTGTCGAGTAATGGACCTAGTGTCCGAGTTAAGGATAAAGGATTACGAATTTGTGTCGAGTAACGGACTTAATATCCGAGAGGATAATAATGCGACTTCGTGTCGAGAAACATACTTAATGACCAAGAGGTTAATAAAAGATATTGAGGGGGATGACGATCCCGAGTTCATGTAGTACCTAGCCGATGGAAGTCATGAATCCAAAGCTAGGGCCCTGGAATTATTCATATAGCTATACGGATTGGGGTTTCCGTTGATATTGGGTATTCTAGAGTGTTGCCAAGTGGCTTCAGTCTTACGGGTGCCTTGGAAACCTTTACAGACTCAGTCACTCTTCTCCTAGGATACCCCACCTATGAAGAGCCCTCAAATCTATTACAACAATAACAAGAGATACCCCACCCCTGTTACAACCAGCTGCCCCAGAAAGATACCCCACTTCCTAGTACGAACAGCTGCCCTAGAGAGATACCCCACTCCCTAGTACAAATCACAACAAATAAACAATTACAAAAGTAAAGACCAAAATACCTCTAATGTAGGCAGATATTACAACTTGAAGATTCCAACCCCGACTAACTCTTGTGAGAGATCAGCTCTGACGGACCAACTGTAACACCCCGGTATTTCTATCTACTAAAAATACCCAAGTGCACATTAGTAACACATCAGAGATATAATTCCTGCTTAGACACTGAATATCACTATAAATTTTTCGCTGAATATAACCCAAACAGTCTTATTTACAACAAGACAATATGGTTCTCAGACCATATACCATCAGCATCTATAGTATTCAGTATCATACAAGAAAGCGGAAGAAAGATATACATTAAATACATAATGTTTTAGTATACAGACAACAAAAGGGAAATATAAACTTAAACATAAAGCTAAGTCTTCAGTAGCCAGTCCGAGGGCAACCTGCTCGTGCCTCTGTGGATCTCCTCTTTCCCTGTTTCTCTGTAAAACAACAACAATGGATTGGGTGAGACAACTTGTCTCAGTGAGTTCTACCGAGACCCCTACTCGCACTCTCGGTTCAATTATAAAATCCGGTTTTAAGTCAATACGGCATCGGCCGCGCGAACGCTCCATCCGATGAACCGCATAAAACAATCACACAAAAACAGATTACCGCTGACGCGAACGCTGCAAGCCGGTAACCTGTTAACTCAGTACGACACCGCTGACGCGAACGCTGCAAGCCGGTATCGCACTACAAACAACATAACACCGCTGACGCGAACGCTGCAAGCCGGTGAACCCCCCTACCAATAGTACATTCTCCTATTGGCATGGAGCCTAGGTAAGAGGATCATGACTCCCTCCCCCTAGTATGTTACAACATAGGGTCGTCACCCAACTCGATATATAAACATATATCTACAGTACTATGAACCCACGGTCCATCAAATTAGACAATCAATGAGACACTTAATCCACATTTTCTTTTTATAAAAACCAAGTTCACACTCGCACTCTAGTTGACCACTTTTCGACACAATTTTTAATATCAAAAACAGTTCATTTTGCCTTAAAAATAGAATATTCAGTTAGGCCTCTGAATAAGCTTTCCAACGCATCTTAGAACACCTCAATCGGGTTCCCGGATCAAAAGTTATCGCAAAACGAAAAACAGTGTTTGGTTGCTGAAATTCTGCCAAACTGCGCTGAAGTCGCGCTGGAGCGCGAGTTGCGCGCGAACTGGCAGAAAGTTCTGTCAAACTGCGCTGAAGTCGCGCTGGAGCGCAGGTGAGGCGCGAACAGGCAGAAAGGGGGGTCTGTTAAGGCAGATTTTGACGATTTCGCACGAAAACCGCGATTCCGCTCAATTCCGATTCTTGTTCCGATTAAAAACAGATTTGACAACCATAAAAACAGTTCCAATCAAAATCACACAATCATTCAAGTCAATCAAAAACTCATTCAAAACGGATTTTATCAAAAACGACATATTTTCCAATTATCGGTTTTCAACCCAAAATTTCTCAAACTCGATTACCAAATAATATTCCAGTCCAGCGAAAGCAGTAAAACAGTTAATTAATTAATTCGAAACATAAAATCCTAAGCGCGAGTAAAACTCACCCTTGAAGCGTGTGCCGACACCGAGACTTCAAAATCACCGAGACTTCGCCAAATCACCGAGACTTCGCCAAATTACCGAGTAGCCACACGAACGCTCCCCGCTCCGGCGACACTCAATCCGCTTCCAAAGCTTCCCACTCGATCACGAAACCGCTTTTGACCGGAATGCCGAATTCCTCGAAATCCTCCATGGACACTATTCATCATCTTCTTCAATCTCAAACCACTATTCACCAAAAACCCCAATTTGATTTTCAATCCCCAAATCACCCAACTCGCTTCCAATCAACGATCCATCATCCTTGGGTTCGCGCCGAACTCCATCCCAAGCCATCCTTGAGCTTGAACCATCAACAAACCTCCATTTCCTTAAAAATTCGAAAATGGCAAAGTGAGAGAGAGAGAGTTGATGATGTTGATGTTGGTACCAAATCGAAGAGGGAGTAACGCTGAGCGTTTTTCGTGTTGGAAGGAAGTCGTTTTGATGAGCGCAAATCCTCCCTTTTTCCCTTCTTCTTCCTTACCCTTTCTTCTTTCTTCTCTTTTCTTCTTTCTCTTTTCCTCTCTGTTTCTCTTCTCAGCTTCCTTTCCTTTCTTTCAATTCTTTTCTTTTCCTTTTTCTTTAACACACACACACATACACGTATATACATATATTTATTTAATAAATATACGGCAACGTGGTCAAATTACCATATTGATCGAAATCTCTTATTTCGATTCCGAAACTTCTTTGATCCGTATTATCCGGTTAACGATCCGATGACAATCAATAAATAATTTTAGCACTCAGTAAATTTACCAGCCAAGTACTAAATTAATTTAATTGGGTTAACATCCAAATAATTCCATTAATTATTTTGAGGATGTTACATTCTCCCCAACTTGAAAGAATTTTGTCCTCAAAATTTCGTCGAGTCTTTCATCTGACTAATCGAGAATCGACATTCTCAGAAAGGTCTTAAGTTGCTGAAAAACAATCTCGAACTAACGAAATGAGCGTAGGAACTCTTCCCAAGTGGGCACATCAATCTCCAAGTATGATCCACTACTACCTTGATACGAACTCTCTGGTTACGAATCAACACGAGAAACTCCTCTTTCGCCTATATAGGCTCGGCACCGCATTCGAAAACACTTCCGAAGCTTCATTCTTCACTTGCTCCCCAACTTGATTAATCCAAATCAAAGTACTCCTCGGTAGATGTAAAAACAAACACGATTTCCTCGAAAGGTGTAAACACTTTCTCAACAAATCTTCTAATATCCTTAACGGTTCTCGTACATACCGACAATGTGACGAAAAAGTCACTTGTCAAACTTCTTGACTCGCCCCCAAGATTTCGAGATAATACTTCTCGAAGGAAGATGAAGTGAGGATTTACCAGAAACGTTTATCTTAAACGTAGAAATAAAGCACGGGGACATCAAGTAAATTGAACGTAATGAAAATCACCTCAGTTGTTCTCCAAACAACTATCAAACAGAACTCAGAGCTCCTTTCCGAATTAGTCAATAGCGTTGAGAGTTTCCCCTCAACCTAAGTAATCCTCCTAGGATTTCTCCTCCTCAATCATATTCTATTAGCCTCTTAATTCGTTCCAAAAATTAACTTTAGCATGCGGGTTTTCACAAAAATGATTTTTCAAAATTATTACACCGCACGCCAAGCTTCACTTCGGAAATTCCAGTCCCTTGCAGCAGATCCATCAATTAATCCTTTGGTGCTTTTTCGCAACGTGAAAACAGTCAGCAGTTACCTCACTTACATATTCGTATTCACGTTCATTTTGTCAAACGGAATCTCGTAAGACAATCTCGTTGTCAACCTTCACCAAGGAGAGGTTAACAAACTAATACCTCGCCACCAAAGTGGAAACTTATGGATGTACTCCAACTTAGATCTAAAAGACTCTAACAATCCCATTTCTTGAGTCCTCAACTCTTTCATATGAATGGATTTCCTACTTAGCGCATCAGCTACAACATTGGCCTCTCTTGAATGTTACATCAACACGAATTTATAATCCTCCAGAAACTCAACACACTTCTCTGCCTGCTATTCAGTTCTTTCTGATCAAACCGATACCTTCAAACTATTGCGATCACTAAAGACATCAAAACGAGACCCATACAGGTAACGTCTCCAAATCTTCAGTGCATATACAATAGCTGCCAACTCATAATCGTGAGTCGGATAACTCTTCTCATGAGACCTTAATTGTCTGGACGCCTAAGTCACCACTTGTTGATCCTTGCATTAGAATACATCCTAAACCCTTCCCCGAAGCGTCATCGAAAATTTAAAATTCCAATGACGGATCCGGAAGAATCAGGATTGGAGCAGAAGTCAAAATCTTCGACTCTTGAAAACGTTCTTCACAATCGGCATCTCACGTAACGGATGACCCTTACGAGTTAACCGAGTAAGTGGAAAACTAACTGTGAGAACCCTTGAGCAAACCTCTTACAGTAACCGGCTAGATCCAGAAACTTTTGATCTCTGCGACTGATGTGGGTCACTCCATTCAACACCGCTTCCCTCTTACTGGGATCTACAGAAACTCCCGACTTGGGAAATCACATGTCCCAAAGACTTTACCTCGGACACCCAAAAATCACACTCCGAAGGTTTCAAGTACAACTTCTTTTCTCGGAGTACTTTCAGAACAATGCCGAGATGTTGGACATGCTCCTCAATGGTCTTCGAGCACATCGAGATACCATCAACGAAAACGACTACAAATTGATCTAGGTAATTGAGGAAAAACTCAGTTCGGGTGATCCATGAATATCGCTGGAGCATTAGTCAAACCGAAGGGCATCACTACAAACACATAATGTCCATACCTAGTACGGAAAGCTGTCTTCGGAATATCTAAGGCTCTAACTTTTATTCGATGATATCCTGACCTCAGACCAATTTTTAGAAAACACACAGCAGCGCCTCAAATTGCTCAAGCAAATCGTCTATCCTTGGCAAAGGGATATTTATTCTTGACCGTCACTTTGTTAAGTTGTTGATAATCAATAAACAATCTCCTACTTCCATATTTCTTCTTGACAAGCAACACCGGAACACCCCATAGAGAAGCGCTCGGTCGAATGAATTTCTTTAACATCGACTCTTCAAGTTGAGACTCCATTTCCTTTAACTCTAAAGAAACCTTCAATAAGAAACAGTAGATATTGATCCTGTACCGGAATCAATTCTATAGAAAACTCTACCTCTCGCTCTGGATGTACGGAAGAAACTTCATCGTGAAAACATCCAGAAAGTCATTCACGACCTGAACGTTCGCCAAATCTAAACTAGTTTCAGTGGATGCAGATAACATACTACCATGTGCTTCCGCACCTTGGAATGAAGATAGACCGTCTAGGGTGAACTAGGTAACTGCTTCAGAATTTGTCCTAGGCAATTCAACTGATTCTGAAGCGAAGCTGATAGTTGATTAACACAGTCGATTGCAACATGATTTGCAGTCATCTTATTCATACCCAAAATGGTGTCCACACTTCTCGTAGGTAAACAATAAATTCTACAACGAAATTTCTGCCTCCTATGACAAGTAGACAATTCTGACTCAAGGATTGGGTCTGGACACGTTCTTTAGCAGCAGTAAATATAGTTATTGGCTCGGGAAGCGGAGACAATGCTAGTCCCAACCGATCCGCACATGATTGTGCCATTATAAAATGGGTTGCACCCGAATCGTGTAATATACTAACGGAGTTACTAAAAACTGATCTCATACTCCTCAGTAGATTGTCTGCAGTCGTAACTGTCTAAACATCCAGAATGTTGACTCGTCCTTGCCTTAGAGCTGCTTGTAACTTCTTGAAACTCTTCCTTACAGGGCACTCTTTACCATAGTGACCCTCTTCATTTCTATAATAGCACCGATTAGATATTCGCTTGCAATCACCGCTGTGAGGCTTTCCACAGTTAGAACATCTTCTGACCTTTGTAGAATCAAAGAATTGCATCTGCTTTTCCTTTGATGAAATTATCTTAGGACTTTGCATTCGGAGTTGATAATTCAACCACCTTCCTTCTTTTCCCATATTTCCTATGAGATCATCCTCGGCGACATAGGCTGATTGCACTAAGGCAACAAAATTGGTAATAGTATAAGAACTGAGACCATAAATCATAAAAGCACTTATGCTCTTCTTATACTTCTGCATTCTCCATTCGTCATCCAGAGCTTACTTTACCACTTGGTAACACTAAGACAACTTCTCAAACTTAGCGGTGTATTCTTCCACCGTCATGTCACCTTTCCTGAGGATGCACCGGCTAAAGATTCAGGTTTTGGTCGAGGACTACGTCTTGATCATCCTGGTATAATTCCGCTTATGATGCACTAAGTATTGAGTTGATCAGGCTCAATGTCTCTTAGCATCACAAGTATAATTACCACAAGGACTAACAAGGAATCGACTCAACCCTAAGCTAAGTCCGACTAGGTCGAACTGCTCTGATACCAACTGTAACACCCCGGTATTTCTATCTACTAAAAATACCCAAGTGCACATTAGTAACACATCAGAGATATAATTCCTGCTTAGACACTGAATATCACTATAAATTTTTCGCTGAATATAACCCAAACAGTCTTATTTACAACAAGACAATATGGTTCTCAGACCATATACCATCAGCATCTATAGTATTCAGTATCATACAAGAAAGCGGAAGAAAGATATACATTAAATACATAATGTTTTAGTATACAGACAACAAAAGGGAAATATAAACTTAAACATAAAGCTAAGTCTTCAGTAGCCAGTCCGAGGGCAACCTGCTCGTGCCTCTGTGGATCTCCTCTTTCCCTGTTTCTCTGTAAAACAACAACAATGGATTGGGTGAGACAACTTGTCTCAGTGAGTTCTACCGAGACCCCTACTCGCACTTTCGGTTCAATTATAAAATCCGGTTTTAAGTCAATACGGCATCGGCCGCGCGAACGCTCCATCCGATGAACCGCATAAAACAATCACACAAAAACAGATTACCGCTGACGCGAACGCTGCAAGCCGGTAACCTGTTAACTCAGTACGACACCGCTGACGCGAACGCTGCAAGCCGGTATCGCACTACAAACAACATAACACCGCTGACGCGAACGCTGCAAGCCGGTGAACCCCCCTACCAATAGTACATTCTCCTATTGGCATGGAGCCTAGGTAAGAGGATCATGACTCCCTCCCCCTAGTATGTTACAACATAGGGTCGTCACCCAACTCGATATATAAACATATATCTACAGTACTATGAACCCACGGTCCATCAAATTAGACAATCAATGAGACACTTAATCCACATTTTCTTTTTATAAAAACCAAGTTCACACTCGCACTCTAGTTGACCACTTTTCGACACAATTTTTAATATCAAAAACAGTTCATTTTGCCTTAAAAATAGAATATTCAGTTAGGCCTCTGAATAAGCTTTCCAACGCATCTTAGAACACCTCAATCGGGTTCCCGGATCAAAAGTTATCGCAAAACGAAAAACAGTGTTTGGTTGCTGAAATTCTGCCAAACTGCGCTGAAGTCGCGCTGGAGCGCGAGTTGCGCGCAAACTGGCAGAAAGTTCTGTCAAACTGCGCTGAAGTCGCGCTGGAGCGCAGGTGAGGCGCGAACAGGCAGAAAGGGGGGTCTGTTAAGGCAGATTTTGACGATTTCGCACGAAAACCGCGATTCCGCTCAATTCCGATTCTTGTTCCGATTAAAAACAGATTTGACAACCATAAAAACAGTTCCAATCAAAATCACACAATCATTCAAGTCAATCAAAAACTCATTCAAAACGGATTTTATCAAAAACGACATATTTTCCAATTATCGGTTTTCAACCCAAAATTTCTCAAACTCGATTACCAAATAATATTCCAGTCCAGCGAAAGCAGTAAAACAGTTAATTAATTAATTCGAAACATAAAATCCTAAGCGCGAGTAAAACTCACCCTTGAAGCGTGTGCCGACACCGAGACTTCAAAATCACCGAGACTTCGCCAAATCACCGAGACTTCGCCAAATTACCGAGTAGCCACACGAACGCTCCCCGCTCCGGCGACACTCAATCCGCTTCCAAAGCTTCCCACTCGATCACGAAACCGCTTTTGACCGGAATGCCGAATTCCTCGAAATCCTCCATGGACACTATTCATCATCTTCTTCAATCTCAAACCACTATTCACCAAAAACCCCAATTTGATTTTCAATCCCCAAATCACCCAACTCGCTTCCAATCAACGATCCATCATCCTTGGGTTCGCGCCGAACTCCATCCCAAGCCATCCTTGAGCTTGAACCATCAACAAACCTCCATTTCCTTAAAAATTCGAAAATGGCAAAGTGAGAGAGAGAGAGTTGATGATGTTGATGTTGGTACCAAATCGAAGAGGGAGTAACGCTGAGCGTTTTTCGTGTTGGAAGGAAGTCGTTTTGATGAGCGCAAATCCTCCCTTTTTCCCTTCTTCTTCCTTACCCTTTCTTCTTTCTTCTCTTTTCTTCTTTCTCTTTTCCTCTCTGTTTCTCTTCTCAGCTTCCTTTCCTTTCTTTCAATTCTTTTCTTTTCCTTTTTCTTTAACACACACACACATACACGTATATACATATATTTATTTAATAAATATACGGCAACGTGGTCAAATTACCATATTGATCGAAATCTCTTATTTCGATTCCGAAACTTCTTTGATCTGTATTATCCGGTTAACGATCCGATGACAATCAATAAATAATTTTAGCACTCAGTAAATTTACCAGCCAAGTACTAAATTAATTTAATTGGGTTAACATCCAAATAATTCCATTAATTATTTTGAGGATGTTACACCAACGGTGCGAGAAGAGCAGAAATGAAAGTGTGAAGAGTTTTTCTAAATTATGCTTTGAATGGTGAAAATGGGTTGTAAGGATTGAAGAGTATGAAGCCTCTATTTATAGGCTATGAGAAAAATATTACCGTTGAAACAAATATAGAAGTGTCAGAATCGATTGTGTGCCTGAATGCACTAAGAGTGAAAATCAATTTTATGCCTAAGTAGATCTAGGATGAGAAATCGATTATGTGTTGTTTGAAAGATAGATGAAATCGATTTTGTGCTTCCTTAAAAGATAAAATCGATTATGTGCTTCCTTAACATAAAGATGAAATCGATTGTGTGCTTTGAGTATGTTTAAGGGGAAAATCGATTCTTCCTTGTTTAGAAAGAGATGCAAATCAATTGTATACTTAGTAAAAACAATAGGAATCGATTCTTTGCTTTGAAAGGGAGTTTAGGAATCGATTATATATTTTCATATTGAGTTAAAAATCGATTTTGATGTTTAGTTAAAAGTAGTGAATCGATTTCTTTCTTTTTCAAAATGGTTTTTAAGTTTACGTGTGCATGCATGCAATTTGAAAAACTAGTGAAGACGTGAGACTTTGAGAGATGAGCTGACCATCGGAAGAGCTTACACTTTTTCCTAAGACAATCCCCAAACCCTAAGGACTACCCTTATTTCTTGAGACTTCAATTCTTGAGCTTGATTGTCTTGGATTGTGACTTTAGATACTTTGTCACTTTCATCAACTTTGGCTTTGTCTTTTTCATCATCAAAACCTAACCTGCAATATAAGTTACCTGCAGTACAAGATATCCACATAGAGTATCTGGCATTATATCTCGGATTATGCTAAGCCACAGACAAGATTAAAAGACAGAAATGTTAATCCACAGACAAGACAAGTATGAGCGAGAATGGCTCATAAGAAAAAGGAAAACACCGAGAGAGGATATGTGAGGGTGCGAAAGAACTCAGTGAGATTTATAATGTCACAGATATTATTGTGGTGTTTTCAGATGTGTAGGGAAAGCAAGACAGGTTGAGGTGATGTAGCAAAGTCAGTAGCTACTCAGTTAGAGGGAAGATCCTTTGGTGATCTTCAGATGTATTTTGCTTTCTCCCTTCTCATGTATCTTTAAGTTTAAATCCTTGAATTGTATCAAGGTCATGTATTATGTTATAGTCGTGTCTTGTAACTTGGACCATAGTTATGTATTTTATCGAATTTGTACCTGTGGTGTACTTATTCGGAAATTGTATTTGAGAAATGTTTTATCTCAAAGTCATGTAAGTGGTTGTAATCCGCTTTAGTTTTTATTTGGTCCATTGTTTATGAGCAGGTTATACTCTAATGTTTATAATTTGGTTAATGCATTTTTGATCGCTATGACGTGAAATTTAAGGTGTTACACTATCACTACAAAAAATTTGGTTATTAGCGAGGGATTTTCCCTCGCAAAATGTCCCAAATCTGTCGCTAATCACCATTTGCGAGGGAATTAGCGAGGGACTGGTTCCCTCGCTAATCCATTAGCGAGGCAATTTGAATCCCTCGCTAATTAGCGAGGGACAGTTCCCTCGCTAATTTTGACTATCACGTGTCCCAATTTTGACTGCCACGTGTCCCAATTTAAATAGATTGTTTTATGTGTTGTTTTAATTTTTTTTTAAACAGTTTTTATATATTTATTAATGTGGTGGTGGTTGTGGTTCACTTCGTAGGAGAGAGAGGAGAGGAGTTCGTGGTGGTGGTGGGAGGAGCTATGTGGTGGTGGTGGTTCACTTCGTAGGAGAGAGAGGAGTTCGTGGTGGGAGGAGCTATGTGGTGGTGGTGGTTGTGGTTCACTTCGTAGGAGAGAGAGAGAGAGAGAGAGATAAAGAGAGAGATGGAGGATAAGTGGTGGTGGTGGTGGTGGTGGTGGTGGTGGTAGGAGGTGGAGAGAAGAAGAGAAAAAGAGTAAAGAAATTCGTAGGTGAGAGAAGTGGAATTCATAGGAGAGAGAGAAAGAGAGAGAGAGAGAGAGAGAGAGAGAGAGGAATAGGAGAGGAGTTCATGGTGGTGGTGTGGTGGTGTTGGAAGGTGGAGAGAATTCGTAGTGAAAGAGGGAAGAGGTGAGAGAAGAGATAAGATGAAATGAGAGTGTGTGGTGTGTGGTTATTTAAAGTAAAAAAAATAAAATTTTCCCTTTGCGAGAGACTGGCCCCTCGCTAACAGCAAATTCCACTTCCCAAGGACTGTTCAACAGTCAGATTCACGTTAGCGAGGGAGTGGTCCCTCGCTAATCACCTTGTTTTTTGTGCTAAATTTTTCATATTCCCACCTCCACTTAGCGAGGGACTGGTCCGTCGCTAATGTCAAAAATTCAGTCCGTCGCTAATTCCCTCGCTAATGTCAATTTTAGCGAGGGAATCATTCCCTCGCTAATGTCAGTTTTAGCGAGGGAATGTTATTCCCTCGCTAATGTCCCTCGCAAATAAGCTTTTTTTGTAGTGTATAGGGGAGTGTAACATCCCTAATCTCGGTTAATTTTGTTTTATGAAATTAATTAGCGAATTGTTATTCGATAAATAATAATTCAAGTCATGGATATGTTCAAAACGTGAAAGCAACATTTAGTTGCTAATAATATGAATTGTGCGATTGTTTTGAGGTAGAAATAGAGTTATGTGAGGATTAGGGAGCCAAGGGTGTTTTGGTCATTTCCATATCATTCGAACCCTAACCCAAATTCATGACACCAAACATAATCCTTAACTCCATAAGACCACAACCACAATTTTTAGAAGTTAATTATGAGTTAGTGGTTAATTAAGGGTAAATTAAGGTGAGGAGCTAAGTGGAGGGTATTTTGGTCTTTTACCATCCACTTAAAGCCTTGCTCAGCTGACCAAGATTCATTCTACCAAAAAAATCAGAAAACTTTCAGAAATCATAGAGTGAAAGAGAGAGGAGGGCGAAAGGGAGAAGAGAGATTCCTTCAACCTTGGTGCATGCAAGTAAAATTGGTACCAATCTTCCCCATTTTCTTTTCTCTTTCATTTGATACCAATTTCATCATCTGATTCACCCTCTTTTTCCATCTACCATTTTCGAATTTTGGAAGCTCAAAGGGGAGAAATGGAGTGTTGAGCACTTTGAAGCATTGCACTTTGAAGCTCAAAGGGGAGAAATGGCATTTTGGAAGCTCTAACACTTTGAAAATTCCAAACCATTTAATTTAGTAAAAATTTTGGTTCCTAAAGACGAACTGGTTCTGAACCGGTTTAAAACCGGTTTCGAAATGAAAACCGGTTTTGTAAAAAATGGTAAACCAAAACTGGATTTGAAAGAGGTACAGTGTGGTGTGGTATGGATTCTGTACCATGCACACCCCTACCGTTCGGTGTGAGTTCGCGATCACGGGGATTGTTCGAGAGGTTACGGTTCGGTCATTTGGCGTGAGGACGTGATTTCTCGCGAGTTCGTCAAAATTGTGAGTTCTACTCACGCTTAGGATCATTGTTGCATTTCTGAAATGATTGTTATGTGACCATTTTGTGACTGTTCTGAGGTTTCGAAAATTGTAAGAGTCGAAAACCGTTTTCGGAAAATTTTACGTTTTACGGTTTGTTTAGCAAAATATGTGTTAATATGTGAATTGATACTTGGACTGGATTGACTGGAATATTGCCTGTTATTGTCTGTGTTTTCGTTGGATTTTGATTGGAATACGGATTGGACTCGAATGGAATTGCGAAAACGAGAAAAACGGAATGAATTGGCATACTGATAGAAGCGCACTGATCGTGCGCCTACGGCGCACGGATCGTGCACCAGCTTCCCAAATAATTTAAAAAAGAAAGTCCAGTGCGCACGGGTCGTGCGCCTAGGGCACACGGACCGTGCGTGAGTTCTGTTACCGGACACCGAATTCTCGTTTCGTCGCTCCGTTTTATTCCAAACCTCTTCTAATCTCCTTTCCAACCCTTTGTGATGATTTTTCACTTTTAAGACATTATTTTCGACATGTTCAAAGATGGTTTTGAAAATTTCCCTCAAACCTATAAATGTTTCAAAAACCGAAAGATAGTACACGTGAGTGGAAATGGGTGATGTTTAAGGTTATGGAACTATACGTTCGATCAAGTTTATGTTTATGTATTAACATGAATGACATGTAATGAAAAAGGATGAATAAATATTTTCATCAAAGACTGTTGATGTTTAATTATATAAAAGACGGCCCAAAGCGGGTGGATATATAAATTATATCAAAAGGAAGGGTGACCACCCAGTAGATTAGTATACTAGGGGAGGGGAAGTCATGAGCCTCAGAACCTAGGCCTCAGAGGTTTGAAGCTAGCGTAAGTTAGTGGAGAGGTTCGACGGTAAAGGCGTGGTCATTACCGAAGATGTACTATGGCATGAAAGGAAAATATATATGCACGTAGGCCCTTTTTGGACTACGATTAAAGGAAAAGGAATAAATGGACCGGGAGTTATTGTGAGGGGTTACGGTAGGACTCACTGAGATAATGTTTATCTCACCCATTATATGTTGTTGTTTTACAGAGAAACAGGGAAAGAAGAAAACGACGAGGCACGAGTAGGTGATGTGCTTGAGGAGAAATCGGAAGACTTGATTCTTTTATCTATGATATTGAATTCCCTTGTTGTCTTTGTAACTCGATAATGTGACTTGAAATTGTTTAAGTTATGTAATCGTTTATGCTTTTTCTTGTGATGGTATTGAACACTAGGTTATGAGGATAATAAAGGACATGGAACCGATATGGTTTTTAATTAAGTTATGAATGTTAAGACTGTTGATGTTAATCATCGAGAAAATTTTTAGTTGTGTTCAATATCTAAACAGGAAATATTACTCTGATGTATGCCATTTCGTGCATCTTAGCATTTCTACTTGATAGAAATATTAGGGTGTTACATGGAGGATGTTGTTTCAGGGAGGGGCCTTGGCGATGGTGACCTTGTTGAGCCCATAGTGGAGGATGTTTCCTCTCAGGGGCGCAAGGAGTTTTCTAATGGCAATGTTGAACCTGATGTTGACAGGGTTGCGCCTGGTGTCGATAATGGTGAGCCTGTTTTGGGCCCTGTTGTTGGAGTATCGTCATGGGAATGTGCTGGAGCAGGAGGTGGAGCGTTTAGAAGAGAAGGTTGCAGCTAAGCGCAATACTGACAAATCCCGCCTTCAAACGTTCACTGGTACACCGGAGTCCGATCTGGAAGATAAGGACGAGAAGTTTAGAGTTACCGAGGATCTCAAAGTGCTAGCGAGTGACAATGAAAATGTTAGCTAGGACTGATGTCGTAAAAAAGGCTAATGAACATGAGGCTTTATATCTTTTGACCGAGTATGGAAAAAGGGAGGCCAAATTAAGAAAGGCTAGCAGCGACCTTGAAAGAGGCCGAGGAATTAAAGATCAGGTTGAAGTCTGTGATGTTTGATCAAAGTGGTCTGGAGGGCAAGTCATAGAGAATTCGCAAAACGGTGGTTGAGCTGGGGGGTGTGGAGCAAAGGAATTTGGAGCTAAAAAGATATATATGTTAGGACAAATTTCTAAAATGTTGAGTGGTGGGCTCTCCGCTGAGATTGACATTATATGTATTTGTCAAGTCTCTTATGGATTATGTTATCAGCTAAAAGATGGTAAAAGAAACTTTGAGTGGTATTGGAATGTGCGTGTAAGGAATTCACTGAGATTTCTTTGAAATCTCATTCTTTATGTGTTGTGTTTTTCAGATAAGCAGGGGAGTTGAGTTATCCCAAGAGGAGAAGATACGGTTCAGTTTTTGAAGAAAGTTTCTGAAAATTGTACTATGTTTTGAAAGGAATTATACGTTATAACCTCTTAAATGATTTTGTAAATTAAATACTTTATATTTCAAGTGAATGTACTATTATATTACTATTGAAGGAATACTACGTGGGTGCTTTTGATGGTGGAGAATTTTGGTAATGTTGTAATTTACTTTCTTAATGAGTTTGTAGTATTTTAGTAAAGGATTATAATTTGTGGAATAAAGGTATGTAAGATTGTATCCTTGTATTTTTAATGGTTTCAAATATCATTATTTTTCCTAAGTTTTGTATAAGAAATACAATAAGATTTTTGGAGAAGTTACTTCATATAATTTGAAAGAGTATTTGTTCCTTCAAAGGAACCGAAATTGGTTTTCTAAGGAACTTATATTTTTATCCAAGGAATTCATATTTCTATAAAGCGATTATTATTTTAAAAAGGGGAAACCCACTGTGATTTATGATAATTTACCTTTGGCGGTTCCTAGAACCGTACACATATATTCTCTAACGGACTTTGTGACTCATGGAATTTCCTAATAAGGAGCTTTGTGTTCTATGTATTGAGTCATTCTAGAGTCGGAAATTTATTCGCTTAGTCCAAAACGCCTTCGTAAAATCTGATATTCAATATGAAGGTAACTACTAATCTTGGAAGTCGACTACACGATTAGGGATGCACTACAAAAAAAAACACTAATTAGCGACGGACATTAGCGAGGGACTTGTTGTCCCTCGCAAAAACAGTCATTAGCGAGGGAATTAGCGATGGCATAGAGCTGTCAATTTTTTTGTCATTAGCGAGGGAATTAGCGAGGGAACTGTCCCTCGCTAATGACTGCCCTCGCTAATTCCCTCGCTAAATTTTGCTTTTTCAGATGATGGGACTCAGCGCAGGGGTTGGTAAAGGTGCAGAAATTAGCGAGGGACAGTTCCCTCGCTAATTCCCTCGCTAACGTTAACTTTTCAGATGATGAGACAGTTCCCTCGCTAATTCCCTCGCAAATTTTTTTCTTTTTTCCTTTATATCCGTTTACACCCTCACTCTTCTTTCTCACTCACTCACTCTTCACCATTCCTCTTCCCTTCCTCTTCCCCCTTCCACTTCCTCTCACACCCTTCTTCTCTCTTCACTCTTCCAACACCACCACCACCACCACCACCATCATCACCACCTCCTCTCACACTCTTCTTCTCTCTTCACTCTTCCACCACCACCACCACATACCTCCTACCACTCTAACTCACTCTCTCTTACTCTTCACCACCACCAACCCACCACCCCACCACCACCACTCTCTCTCTCTCTCTCTCTCTCTCTCTCTCTCTCTCTCTCTCTCTCTCTTTCTCCCTTACTCTTCTCCTTCTCTCTCTACTCTAAACCACCCACCACCACCACCACCACGCCACCACCACACCACCACCACGCCACCACCACCACTCTCACTCCCTCTCTCTCTCTCTTTCTCCCTTACTCTTCTCCTTCTCTCTACTCTAAACCACCCATCACCACCACCACGCCACCACCACCACCACACCACCACCACGCCACCACCACCACCACCACACATCACCACAAAATTAATAATATAATATAATATAATATTCATTAATTAATATATATAAAAAAACAAGCCATTCAGCACTGGACACGTGTCATTTTTTTTTTGAAAACTGCAGTCATTAGCGAGGGAATTAGCGAGGGAAAAAGCCGTCGCTAATTCCTGCGCATTTACCAACCCCTGCAACTGAGTCCCATCACCTGAAAAGCTGCAGTCATTAGCGAGGGAACTAGCGACGGCATAGTCCCTCGCTAATTAGCGAGGGATCCAACTTCCCTCGCTAATCCCATTTGCGAGGAGGGCATTAGCGAGGGAACCAGTCCCTCGCTAAGTCCCTCGCAAATGACCATTAGTGAGGGAATCAGGTCATTTTGCGAGGGAACTGTCCCTCGCTAATGACTAGTTTTTTTGTAGTGATGTTACACCGGGTTTCCACAAAGAATGATTGGAAAGTCTTTAAGGGAGCCCTAATCATAGCAGGGGGTTTGAGAGCCGGATCGGAAATCCCGTATCTGCTCTTTAAGCTCACGCTCACGCTCACGGGCTTCCATGGCCTACGTGTGGAGGAGATGCTCCTTGTTTTTGCGTTGCTGCTTTGCATCCTGCTGCTCCAGCATTAGGATGGAGTCTTGCATCTGACGCATTTCTTCGTTTGATTCTTCAACACCACTGCCTGTCGCTGAGTTCGAACATCGCGTTCCCACCATGACTCAGGTAGAAGCACTTAGATCTTTAACGTTGTGAAGTCGTTTGGAAAGGAGCTTTTTTCGGTGACCCCACTGTGGGCGCCAATGTTCTCGTGACGAAATGGGGTTGGTACAACCCTTAAGGTTATAATCTTGTTTAGGGAGACCTCTTAAGTATGGGGAAAAAGATTCGTAGTACAACAGTAGTGTGCGCTATTTATACTAGCTAAGGATCCCTTGGGTGCTCTACTCTGCATCGCCTTCTGCCACCGAGGTAGTGGAATGGCCACTACTTCTCGTACAGGCCAATGGTTGCTTGTCACATCCTCCTCACTTGTCTTCTAGTCGGACGCGTCTTGGTGTGTGCATGGTCCGTACGGTGACGCAAGAGGTATGATGTTCCCCGTAGTACTAACTAGGCTTCTCTAGTTGTCCAATGTGCTCCTCGAGTTGCCCACCTCGGTCGTTGGAGGCCCTTCTCGGTTTTTAGGTTCCCCTGGTTGGCAATCTAGACACCCCTAGTACAACTATCATTAAATAGGATGAAAATAGTAACTTATGCACATATTTTGTTTCAATATAGATGAGTCAAATTTTGGTTTATATTTTGTTACAGCTAGTTGGTGTAAGCAAATTTTCTTATTATTCTAAAATAAGTAAATCATAATTAATAGTAAAAAATAACATCAAACGGATACAAATATTGAATTAATTATCAAGATTATTAACATGATTTAAAAAAATAATACCTTTCTCATGTTGCCGTTAACAACAGATATGAAGGGAACAAAAGCTTGGGACGGGATGGTTTTAATTCTATTTTTTTACAAATCTTGTTAAATGTGATTGGACAGATATTGTAGAATTTATTGGAGAAGTTCATGCAAAGGAAACATGCCAAGGTAATTACGCTCATAATCATATGAGATGGAAGAAACATATATTTAAACCAAAAATTAGCAACCAAAAAACACAGACATTTTTTTGGTTTAGTATTTTATGGTATATAATTTAAAGTTTACCATCTAAAAAATTAGGAAGAATATGAAAAAATATTCTAATGCGCTAACTACATTTGATCAATACTTGTTTATTATTTTATTATTTTATTTATAGACATAACACTTTGTTTGGATTGTATTTTTTTTAACATTTTTAAGAAAATAACAATTTTTATTACTTTTAATATCATCATAATAATATAATTCAGATTGTTAACAATATTATTTTGACTTAGTTGTGCCCCGAATATATCAAATTGGTTTTTATTAACTTTCTAAGCACCAGTTTTTCTATGTTTAAATTAGTTTAGAGATTTATTTAGAAATGTTTTTGACTATTTACAAATTGTTAAATAGTTCAGAGACCTATTTATTTTTATAATATGTAATGTCCGCATTGATTAACTGTTGATTAATTATTATTAATTAAAATATTATATTAGTTCAGAGATTTGATTACAACTTTTTTTAATATAAATATCTCCTTAAAAATCTCAAATAATACATGACCAAGAGATAATTAAACCTTAAATAAATAATGTATAGGACAGGTTCATATATTATACTATCGTGTGTGAAGGTCACCAAAAAAAAATACTATTGTGTGGATTCTAAAAATCCACCGACATCCAATTTGTTCTTTTTATATTGAGATCGATCTGAGTAAGAGGACCGACATCGATCATACTAATTCTTCTATGAAGCAATTTCTATGAACTTTTATTTTTAACATTGCTTTAAACTTACAACGATGAATATATCAGTTTGAAGTTACTTCTCAAGTGTTCATGTCCCTTTTTCATTCTTTTCATTCAGCTATATGAATGCCGCCATTAAGTGTTTAACATATTTTGTGATACTAAATCTAGACCTGGTAATGAATGGTCCAGTTTATAATAAAAATTTATAATTTTAAGTTTATTGAATAACTGGTGAGTTATGCGGGCCATGTGTTCAGCTTTTTCTGACGCCATTGATATCTATTATATTACAACCGTGTTTAGCGACACGTCTTTCGTGGGGGTGGTTTTAGCAAAAAAATTTCACAAGATATAGTAGTGCTCTAAAATTATACCCCCACTTGGTCCAGACCAAAAACTAATGTCAAAATATGATAGTAAATTAGTAATCCTTTCCATCGCATGCCATTCCTCTAGAGATCCCACAGCCAACCAAGCGTCCTTGAAGTGTGTAATTTATTGTTTCCACTTTCCGTCATTGAAGTTTAAGAACAATAGAAAATGTCAATAGTTTAAAGTTTTCCGACAAAGTACATGTTTTAAGGAAGTGGACCTATGTACACTAAATCAACATCGTTTGCAAGCAAATATGACATGGCGTCCTATACATTATGCCGATGCTAAAAAATAATTATCATTAGTGGTTAATTAACCAATTCGATTTCTTGAGCTAGTCGGTGCTAGTTTTGCTCCATCTTCTCTCTAACTTTTTTTCTTCTTTATCCATTGGAGAGGGGTGATTTTGGGTCACTTTTTGACCCGTAATCACCCCTCTGCATCGTTTTTTCTCTTCTTTCATTTAAATAAGTGTTATTCACATAGCTTTCGGTTTTTTTTGTGATTTCGTCGTCTAAGTGCGGCGTCGTTGCTTTGTACGTCGTCTTGTGCGGCGTCGTTGTTTTGCTCGTCGTCTTGTGCGGCGTAATTTGGTTTTTTCATCTTGTTATGGTGTTTGTTCCATTCAGATTGATGGATCTACTTCGACACGCAGTTTCAACTACTATTTCTTTCTTTCTTTTCACTCTCTTTCTTCCTTTTTTCTTTTTATTCTTACACCCTGTTTCCCCCTTTTCACTTTTCTCTTACACTCTCTTTCTTCCTTTTTTTCTTTTTACTTTACTTATCACTTTTCCGATAAACAATTCTTCTCTTTTTCTTATCACTTCACTTTAGTTTTTTTAACTAAATTTCTAAATTTATACAAACACTACTCTACTAAAATTACCTATAAAAATATAATCTAATATCTAATATAATCTAATATCTATTTATCTAATATCTATTTATACAAACAAACCTCCTATGAAATTACCAATTTGGATCTCTTATTAACAAGACACATATCTAATTTAAGTGTAAAAATGTCATTACTGTTACTTTCTTTCTTTTTCTTCTTACACTCTCTTTCTTTCTTTTTTCTCTTTCTTCTTACACTCGATTTCCCCCATTTTACTTTTCTCTTACACTCTCTTTCTCCATTTTTTCTTTTTACTTTACTTATCACTTTTCCCATACTAAAAAAAAACTATCACTTTTCCCATACTAAAAAAAAACTATCACCTTTTTGGAAAAAATTATCACCTTAAAATTTTAATTTTTCTCTCCAAAATCTGTTTACACTCTTATTGATAATCTACTATCACCTCTTATTGATAATCTACTATCTATCTTTTACTATCTATTATAATCTACTAATCAACTAAAATAATCAATTGAAACTACGAGATAAATGCAATGATATATAAAAAAAACACGGGATAACTGCACTGATATATAAAAAAACACACGATTAATATATGTCATTGATAATTAAATTTTTTGAAGACTACTATAAACCTACTATCTAAAAAACAAGAAGATTTAATGGCTATTTAAACTACTGATTAATATATAAAACATATATTTCTTATTGATAATCTACTATCTCTCTTTTACTATCTAATATAATCAACTAATCAACTAAAATAATCAATTGAAACAACGAGATAACTGCACTAATATATAAAAAACACGGGATAACTGCAGTGATATATAAAAAAACACGGGATTAATATTTACCATTGATAATTATAATTTTTGAAGACTACTATAAACCTATTACCAAAAAAAACAAGAAGGCTTAATGACTATTTAAACTGATTAATATTTAAAACACACGTGAGAAATATTTGTCACTAATACCTAAAAAAGGACAAATAATTGTGACTGATATATAAAAAAATACGGGATAAATATTTCTTATTGATAATCTATACTATCTATCTTTTGCTATCTATTATAATCTACTAATCAACTCAAATAATCAATTGAAACTATGAGATAACTGCACTGATACATAAAAAACATGGGACAACTGCACTGATATATAAAAACTACGGGGATAACTGCAATGATATATATATATCAAAACATGGGATAGCTGCACTGATATATAAAAAACACGGGATAACAGCACTAATATATAAAAAGAAAACACTACACTGATATATAAAAAAACCTTGGATAAATGCACAGATTGTTTTTTTTTGGTAAACCAATGTATCATCCACGACGACTGTGGAGACTAATCCTTCGAGATATCTGAGATCCATTTAAGGGGTTGACCTCTCCCAACAAATATGGACCCAAGTATCTACCACTTGTGCCACATTATGTTGCTATGCACAAATTGTTTTTATATAATACTTTTACATTTTTAATTAGATTTTAATATTTATCTATTTTTTATTTGAAATTAATTTTTTATCTATTTTAAATTTGTCTTTATTTTCACGTGGTAATGTTCGAAAAATTTAAATATTGTCTAAGTTTATTCATAAAAAAAAACACGACAGCACCCGTAGATATGCACGTATATTCTACGGTTTTAGTAAAAAAAATTCCTGACCTCATTTCTACAACAAAGACTAACTTGATAAACAAAAACAAATGACCAATGTAAAGCATTTTTGTGTGCAAGACCGATGTAAAACTTTATTGACCTTGAAATGTAAACACTTCTGTTCCAATAAAAACGGCAAATTATTTTTTTGACAAAGTAGATCACTAGCCAAAGAATTAAAATAATTTTTTTTATATATTAATTTATTTTGTAATGCTAAATCTGTTTATTAAAGGAAAACCTATTATTAATTGTTGGCTTAAATATGTTTTAGGCCCCTGCAAATATAGCGTGTTTTGGTTTAAGCCCCTGCAATTTTTTTTTTAGAAAAAACTCCTTGTAAAATACAGTTTTTTGATTTAGCCCATAATACGTTTTATCCCCAAAATACCCCTCTCATTTTTACCAAAATCTCACTAGAGCTCCAAATTTTTACTCTTTCCGGAAACACGTATATAAGATAATTCCGGAACCTTAAAAATGTGTTCCAGATTTATTTAATTTTGATGATTCCGAAAATTTTAATTTTTTTTCCTTTTGTAATTATCTAAATATACGTAATTTTGGAATGTATTTTTATTGATATTTCCGGAATTACCTCAAACGACATAATTCCGGAATAATAATACGTTCTGGAATTATGTGTTTAGACTTAATTCCAGAAAAATCCCGAAATTGTGTTCCGGATTTATGTATAACCACGTAATTTTGGATTTTTTTTGAGAAGTCAGGGGTAAAATGGTCGGTTTGGTCAATATGGGGTTACAGAAGGACCTAAATCAAAAAACTTTATTTTGCAATGAGTTTTTTCTAAAAAAAATTTGCATGGGTTTAAACCAAAACACTTATATTTACAGGGGCCTAAAACATATTTAAGCCTTAATTGTTTAAGCAAAATATCTATTTTTTTATAAAAATTTAAGTCAACTATTGTGAGAATCCTTCTAGAAGTCCTAGAAACGTGGGAAGACTACTGTGTACGTTTAGGGCAGTGTACTGTCGATGATAAAATATTAGTATGACTTAGGATTATAGTAAGACTCGTTGTATTGTGGGTCCAACTTTAGATGGTAGGGCTCTATCATTACGTATCCCTATATTCCACAGCTCACTCACAGCCTCAAATCACGCACGGTGTGTGACAAACAAACAAGAAATGACAACAAGTACAAACAAAAGGCAAACATGAGTAATAATGATATAAAAGAGCTTCTAGAAGTAAATCACATGGGCTGGACAAACGGTTGGGTCCCTCGGATTCGGTTTCTAACATCCAGATTTGAAGAAAACCGAAAAGGATAAAAATGGGCCCATTTTTGACCACTGGAGACAGCGGGTGCGGCGGGTGCTGGCAGAATCGGTCGAGTTTTTTCGGTTAAGTGAAACAAACGAGTGTTAATACTTTCAACACAGAAAGCAAGAGTGAGAGAGAAGAAGCATCACAATGGGGTGAGAAAGAAGAAGATTGAAATTAATTAATTTTAAGAAAAAGACAAAACATTTGTGTCAGGTAGTCGGTGGTGCTACTAACCAATGGGTAAATTACCACTAGCCATTAGGTATTGTTAGAATATGATAAAATGAACTCTCAGATATTGGAAAGAGGGTATATATACAACTCTCTTCAATAGAGAAAATAAGTAGACTAACTAGCAACTAGCTACTCTAAACTAGAGAATGTACAAAGATAAAATTACATAATAATTTATCATCTGACATCCTCCCCGTCAAGCCTAAACAGAGAATATCCTTCAAGTTTAGTTTGGACAACAAAATCTGGAACTGAGAAGGGTGTAGGAGCTTCGTGTAAATGTCTGCAATTTGACCTTTCGTTGGTATTGGCATAAGATGAATGACACCATCTTGAACTTTGTCGCGAACCAAGTGACAATCCAACTCAATGTGTTTAGTTCTTTCATAGAAAATGGGGTTTTAGGCAATATGTGTGGCAGATTTACTGTGTAACACCCCGGTATTTTTATTTAGTAAAAATACCCAAGTGTATCATCCCTAAAACATCAGAGATATTATTTCCTGCTCAGACACTGAATACCACTATGAATTTTTCGCTGAATAACAATCAAGCAGTCTTATTACACATAAGACCATAAAAAGGTTCTCAGACCATAATATTCAGCAACTATTGTATTCAGTATCATACAAGAAAGCGGAAATCTAAAAATATCACACTAAAGCCATAGTGTTGTGATTCATAGACAACAGAAGGAAAATCAACTTAAACATAAAGCTAAGTCATCATCCATCTCTCGGGGCCACCTACTCGTGCCTCTGGTTTCTTCTGTCCATGTTTCTCTGTAAAACAACAACATATAAACAATGAGATACAATCTCAGTGAGTTCTACCGAGACCCCTACTAACACTCTCGGTCAAATTATAACTTATGATTAACTCAACACGGCACCGACTGCAACTTTGCTAAAAACCCCGGTGAACCGCATTATTTAACTTTTAACAGGTCACCGAGTGCAACTTTGCTATATCCCAGGTGAACCTATTATGACATTGTACGACACCGACTGCAACTTTGCTATATCCCCGGTATCGCACAACAACTTTTTAACATAACACCGACTGCAACTTTGCTATATCCCCGGTGAACCCCCTTACCAACGGTGTTTCCCAATTGGCACAGAGCCTAAGGTAAGAGTGCATGACTACCCCGCCTTAGTATGTTAACATGGGTCGTCACCCAAACACGATATAATGTATATATCTACAATCATATGAACTCACAGTTCATTTTCATTAGACCGTTAATCGAACATAAAACCCGCATTGGGCCGTTCCCATAGCCGACATAATATATATCGTGAATCGTAGATCGGTTTAGACGAATAAATAATAATCGTCCCGCGTCAGTTATACCATACCACATAGGACTCATAGTCCGCTTTATTATTAATAAAATATATCCGCACACGTGTATTATTATTCGGTTTTTCGAAACAATTTCCAACTTCAAAATATTTTATAAAGCCCTTTTGAAACATACCCAAAATCGTGGCATTATAAGCCTAATATCATTATAGAAGGGTTAGGAAAGGATTAAAAGATGATTGGAATCGATCGGGATCGTTTCAGACACTTTTGGAAAATTTGGACAGAACACTACGCACGGTCCGTGCTCCCACACGCACGGGTCGTGCGCCCCGTTATAAAAATTTACGAAATAGAAATAGAACCAGACGCACGGTTCGTGCGCCCCTGGCGCACGGATCGTGCGCATTTGACAGCATTCTATTTTCATTCCGCTTTGCGTTTTTCGTCGTTCCGATCACTTCCGATACCTGTTCCAATCCAATCCCAACACCAAAACAGTACAAAAACATATCCAATAACATCACTCGATCAATCAATCCAATCAAAGACTCAACACATTCGATTTTTGTCAAAATTCGATATATTTCAAAATAACGGTTTTTGACTCAAATTTCTCGAAACCAATCAACATAATATTCATTTCAAAAACGAAATAAACCTAAACGTGAGTAAAACTCATCGATTGTGATGAAAATCACAAATAGCCGAGACTTTCCGCGAAGCTGCTTTTCCGTCATAACCACACGAACAATCTCCGCATAACTTCCACGCTCCGACGACGCCCAAATCCGCTTTCAATTTTTCCGCTCAATCACAAGACATCTCCTGGACCGAAATACCGAATTCCTAGAAATCCCGCCATTCGAACCCTAAACACCAACTAGCTTCCAATTCGCGAAATTGAACTTCGTTCCGCACTCAATACGCTTCGGGTTCGCTCCTAGTCATCCTTGAATCATCAAACACTATTCATCATCTTCAAGTTCAAAATCACTATTCACTCATAACCCCAAATCTTGATTTTCAACCCCAACTCACCCAACTAGCTTCCAATCTTTCAATCGAACTTCAATCACCGATCCATCATCCTTGGGTTCGCGCCAAACACCATCTCAAGCTATCCTTGAGCTTGAACCATCAAAAACCCCCATTTCCTTCAAATTTTCGAAAATGGCAAAGTGAGAGAGAGAGAGAGGGAGAGAGAGAGAGAGAGAGAGAGAGAGTTGTTTGCGATGAAATTGGTACCAAATTGAAGAGGAAGGAACGCTGAACATTTTTCGTGTTGGAGGGAAGACGTTTTGATGAACCCTTGGTCCTCCTTTTTCCTCTTCTTCCTTCATACCCATTTCCTCTTCTTTTTCCTTTTTCTCTTTTCTTCTCTCTGTCTCTCGTTCTCTTCCTTCTTTCATTCTTTAATTCTTTTTCTTTCACTCACACACACACACATATATATTTATTTAATATATAAGTGGTAACGTGGTCAAATTACCATATTGTCCTTAATCTCTTATTTCGTTCTGAATTGTCTTTATTCCGTATTATCCGGTTAACGATCCTATGACGATCAATAATTAATTTTTTGTGCTCAATAAATTTACCAATTAAGTACTAAATTAATTCAATTGGGTTAACATCCAAATAATTCGACTAATTATTTTGAGGATGTTACATTCACCCCAACTTGAAATAATTTTGTCCTCAAAATTTCGTCAAGTCTTTCATTCGACTAACCGAGAATCGATATTTTCAGAAAGGTCTTAATTTGCTGGAAAACAATCTTGAATCAACGAAATGAGTGTAGAAACTCTTCCCAAGTTGGCACGTCAATCTCTAAGTATGATCCACTACTACCCTAGAACGCTTCTAAGGTTATAGTCCGAACTCTCTTGTTACGAATCAACACGAGAAACTCATCGTTCGCCTACATAGGCTCGACACCGCGTTTGAAAACACTTCCGAAGCTTCATTCCACTTATCCTCGTTTACACCCCCAACTTTGTTTAATCTAAATCAACATGTTTAATACAAGACACTTGATAGAAATACAGGTTGAAAAATGAGGTCCACATATTGGTACTCCTCGGTAGAGGTAAAAACAAACATGATTTCCTCGAAGGGTGTAAACACGTTCTCAACAAATCTTCTAAAATCTATAACAGTTCTCATACACATTAAAAAATGTGACGGAAAAGTCATCTGTGAAATTTCTTGACTCGCCCCCAAGATTTCGAGATAAAACTTTTCAAAAAGATGGAATGAGGGTTTTACTAAAAACTTTGACCTTAAACGTAGAAATAAACCGTGGGGACATCAGAAAAATTTGAACGTAATGAAAATCACCTCAGTTGTTCTCAAAACAACTTTCAAACAGAACTCAGAGCTCCTTTTCCTCTATTGCAACTTCCTCACGAGGTTTTTACCAATGACGCATCCGATTCCTATCCGAATTAGTCAATAGCGTTGAGAGCTTCCCCTCAACCTAAGTAATCCTCCTAGGATTTTCTTCCTCAATCAAATTTTATTAGCCTCTTGATTCGTTTCCAAAATTAACTTTAGCATGTGGGTTTTCACCAAATGATTTTTCAAAACTACCATACCGCACGCCAAGCTTCACTTCGGAAATTTCAGACTCTTGCAAGCAGATCCCTCAATTAATCCTTTGATGGTTATTCGCAATGTGAAAAACAGTCAACAGTTACCTCACTTACATATTCGTATTCACATTTGACTTGTCAAACGGAATCACATCATACAATCTGATTGTTAACCTTCACAAGCGAAAGGTTAACACCTAAACCCTGCCACTAGGGTGGAGACTTAGGGATGTGCCCTGACTTAGATCTAAAAGACTCTTATAATTCCATTTCACGCATCATCACCTCTGCTGTGTGAAGCGATTTCCTACTCAGTGCATCAGCTACAACATTGGCCTCTCCTGGATGATACTTCAACTCGAAGTCATAATCCTTCAGAAGCTCAACCCACTTCTCTGCCTGCTATTCAGTTCTTTCTGATCAAACCGATACTCTAAACTCTTGTGATCACTAAAGACTTCGAAACGAGACCCATACAGGTAATGTCTCAAAATCTTCAGTGCATACACAATAGCTGCCAACTTCAAATCATGAGTCGGATAATTCTCCTAATGAGACTTCAATTGCCTGGACGCATAAGCTACCACTTGTTGATTCTGCGTGAGTACGCATCCTAAACCCTTCCCAGAAGCATCGCTGTAAATTTGGAATTCCAAAGACGGATCCGGAAGAATCAGGATTGGGGCAGAAGTCAACCTAATCTTCAGCTCTTGAAAACATTCTTCACAATCGGCATCCCACGTGAACGGTTGCCTTTCTAGTTAACCGTGTAAGTGGAAGAACTAACTGTGAGAACCCTTGAATAAACCTCCTATAATAACCAGCTAGACCCAAGAAACTTCGGATCTCTGTGACTGAGGTTGGTCGCTCCCAGTTTAACACAGCTTACACTTTACTGGGATCCACTGCAACTCCCGATTGGGAAATCACATGTCCTAAAAACTTTACCTCAGGCATCCAGAAATCACACTTCGAGGGTTTCGCGTACAACTTCTTTTCTCAGAGTACGTTCAGAACAATGCGGAGATGTTGAACATGCTCCTCAATGGTCTTAGAGAACACCAATATATCATCAATGAAAACTACAACAAACTGATCTAGGTAAGTGTGGAAAACTCGGTTCATGTAATCCATGAATACCGCCAGAGCATTAGTCAAACCGAAGGGTATCACTACGAACTCGTAATGTCCATACCTAGTACGGAAAGCTGTCTTCGGAATATCTAAGGCTCTTATCTTTATTTGATGATAGCCCGACCTTAGATCAATTTTCGAAAATACCACAGCACCTCTAAGTTGGTCAAGTAAATCGTCTATCCTTGGCAAGGGATATTTATTCTTGATCGTCACTTTGTTGAGTTGTCGATAATCAATGCACAATCTCATGCTACCATCTTTCTTTTTGACTAGTAACACCGGAGCACCCCATGGAGAAGCGCTCGCTCGAATGAACCTCCTTGAGATCAACTCTTCAAGTTGAGACTTCAATTCCTTTAATTCTAAAGGAGACATTCCATAAGCAGCAATAGATATTGATCCCATGCCAGGAGCCAACTCTATAGAAAACTCTACCTCTCGGTCAGGAGGTACAGAAGAAACTTCATCCGGAAAAACATCCAGAAATTCATTCACCACTTGTACAGATGACAAATCTAAACCTGTTTCAGTGGATGCAGACAACATAATAATGTAAGCTTCCACACTTGGGATAATGACTGGTTTGCTGAGGTGAAAAAGATAACTGCGTCAGAAATTGGTCTTTGGCAATTCAACTGATTCATAAGCGAAGCTGATAGTTCGATTGGCACAGTCGATTGTAATATGATTTGCAGTCACCCAATTCATACCCAGAACGATGTCCATACTTCTCATAGGCAAACAAATAATCCTTCGACGAAATTTCTGTCTCCTATGACAAGTAGACAATTCTGACACAAAGATTGGGTCTGGACACGGCCCTTAGCAGCAGTTAAAATAGTTATCGGCTCGGATGGCGGAGACAACGCTAGTCCCAACCGATCCACACATGATTGTGATGTAAAACAATGGGTTGCACCCAAATCATATAATATACTTACGGAGTTATTGTAAACTGATCTCATACCCCTCAGTAGATTGTCTGCAGTTGTAACTATCTAAACATCCAAAGTGTTGACTCGTCCTCGTGTTGGAGCAGCTTGGGCTTCTTTGAAACTCTTCCTTGCTGGGCACTCTTTACCATAGTGACCCAGTACATTACTATAAAAGCACCGATTAGATCTTTTCTTACAATCACCACTGTGACGCTTTCCACAGTTAGAACATCTTCTGGCCTTTGAAGAATCGAAGAACTGCACCAGCTTTTCCTTTGATGAAATTATCTTAGGACTTTGCATTCGGAGTTGATAATTCAACTACCTTCTTTCCCTTCCAGTACTCTCTTTGAGATCATCCTCGGCGACATAGGCTGGTTGCACTAAGACAGCATAATTTGTAATAGTATACGAACTGAGACCCTAAGCCATAAAAGCACTAAGGCCCTTCTTATACATCTGCATTCTCCATTCGTCATCCGGAGCTTACTTTACCACATGGTAAAACTGGGACAACTTCTCAAACTTAGCGGTGTATTCTTCCACCATCATGTCACCTTTCCTGAGGATGCACCGGTTGGAGATTCCGGTCTTGATTGAGGATTGCGTCTTGGTCATCCTAACACTCTCGGTCAAATTATAACTTATGATTAACTCAACACGGCACCGACTGCAACTTTGCTAAAAACCCCGGTGAACCGCATTATTTAACTTTTAACAGGTCACCGACTGCAATTTTGCTATATCCCCGGTGAACCTATTATGACACCGTACGACACCGACTGCAACTTTGCTATATCCCCGGTATCGCACAACCACTTTTTAACATAACACCGACTGCAACTTTGCTATATCCCTGGTGAACCCCCTTACCAACGGTGTTTCCCAATTGGCACGGAGCCTAAGGTAAGAGTTCATGACAACCCCGCCTTAGTATGTTAACAGGGATATTGCGAGTGATGCTGGATCCAGCTCTGTTGTTACCCAGTTGTAGTTTTTTACTGTTATTTTGTTTATCAATAATTGTAATTGAACGTCACTAATTTAGTAATGAATAAATATTGGGTTGATTATTTTTTGGTTTACAGTACCGTTTAAATTAAACAACAATTTTATTATTAAAAAGCGTCACCGTACATAAAACTCAAAATACACGAAAACGATAAAATGACAGAAACTACTGAGCTGGTGGAGTTAAACGACTAAGGATCTCAGCGACGGCCCGTGTGGTTTCCACGTACAAATCCAGATAACCCTTCCATTTAAACAGGACATAAATGGACGTCATTGCTTGGACGTCATCGTCGTTCTTGATATCCATTGTAGACCAGTGCACACGACCATCAGACCAATCGGGTTTCTGATAAACTATACGAGTTATCTCTCGCTCGTCGCCTTCCACTTGCACCTTACCCAGTAGTTTATCTTTTAGGGCAGCGAATGTTATGTTGTGTTTAAGCGTACACTGCATTGTGTCTCGCCCCTCGAAACAAACACCATCAACTTTGTTGGTGATGATGCCCTGATGATGAATGATAGTGAGGGAAGAATCCTCTGAGTATTGTGTTGGGGGCATTTTTTTTTTGTGTTTATACGATTTGGTAGAGAAGAAGCAGAGAAGGGGTTAGGGTTTTTGTGAAGTAGAAGGGAAAGCTGAAGCCCAATTTATAATAGGCGTGGGGAAACATGAGCCGTTGATCAAAATTTTAGATCACAAATTTGAGCCGTTTATTTTCTATCCGTTGGGTCACAATTTCCAAAGGAAATGCCATCCACTCCTTTTCCTGACACGTTTGACTGGTTGTGAGCCGTTGGCTAAAAGTGTCGGTGGAATCATAACCGGTCAATTTTTTTTTTAAAAAGCCCGTAACCGGCGGATTTGTTGGATTTTCCGGCGGATTTTTAGGTATTTCCGGCGGATTTTTTAAAAAACCGCGAATTTTGAATTTCGAAAATCCGCCGGAAATGCGTAAAAATCCGCCGGAAATGACGACCCGACTCAAATCCGCCAGAAACGTCATTTCCGGTGGACTTTTTTTGAAAAAAGCGGGGGATTTGATTTTTGAAAATCCACCGGAAATCCTTGAAAATCCGCCGGAAATCACCTGATTCGCCGGAAATCCTCTAAATCTGCCGGTAAATGACATTTCCGGCGGATTTTGCCCTTTGACCGTTTGACTTCGTTTCTTCTATATATATCTCTTCTCCACTTCTTCTTCCTCACACCTCTACCAATACTCTCCTTCTCTCTACTAAATCTCTTCTTGAAATTCCTCTCTTCCTCCCTACGAATTCTCTTCTTCTCTCTACTTCATCTCTTCCTCTCTTTGGCAAATTTCTTCGATCTAAGGTATGTTTGTAACATGAGTTAATAGTTTTAGTTTTTGAATTATTTTATAATATGAGTTTGTTACTAATTGTGGTGTTGTTTGTTAAGGTATTGTTTGAGTTTGCGTTCCTCTTTTTTCCTCTTTGTTTGAGTTGGGGATATGCTTCAAGTCAGAGCCTTCTCTTCACTAGGGTTAGTTATCAAAGTAAAGTAATTAATATATAAATATATATATATATATATATATATATATATATATATATATATGGATTTTTTGTTTTTAGTGTCTAAAAAATTTTTACCAACTTTTGGTCACCGTAAAATTTGGATTTTTTCTTTTAATCCTTGGTGACTTTTAATAACGCTTATTGTCGATGATTTGAAGACATGTTCCTGTGTTTCATTGTCGTGTCTTAGAAGTTGGTTTTCTCAAATCACATTTTTGGTACAATATTAAAATTACTTCACTATTTATAGTAAAATTTTGTTACAAATTTTGTTTGCAATAATAATACAAAATAATTTATATTGAAAAAACTTATTTATTAAGTTCACTTATAAATTTTATTAACAGATATTGTCTTATAAAAATTGAAATTTAAAATTAAATTTGCAATTATTATTTATAATGTTTAAATTATTAATATATAGCATTATCTAAAAATTCATTGTGTTGATAGTTTATTGATATATCAAAATAAAGTAATTAATATTTCAATATATATCAAAATATAAAGTAGTTGATAGTTTATTTGATAGTTTATTTCATTTACATTGTAGTGTATTACATAGATTTTGAAATTATGGATCGTAGTTGGATGTATGATCGATTGTTTCCCGGAAGATCCGGTTTAAAGCGACGTTTTGTAGAAGGAGTAGAAGAGTTTATTTTTGGCTAAAGTGCTCTCGGGGTCCCTTATCTTTATTTAAAGTAACGATTTGGTCATTTATCTTTTTTTTGTCCCAAATCAATCTTTTATGTTTTAAATTTTTGACACATAAATCCTTTTCTGTCCCAAATCGGTCCTTTATGTTTCAAATTTTTAACACATAAATCCTTTTTTTGACACATAAATCAGCACTGTTAACGGAAAAGGATTTATGTGTCAAAAATTTGAAAGATAAAGGACTTATTTGAGACAAAAAAAACATAAATGACTAATTCGTTACTTTAAATAAAGATAAGGGACCCCGGGAGCACTTTAGCCTTTATTTTTTGTGCTAAGTGTCATGAAGAATTTGTGCGACAAGGCGGTATTAGATGTCCGTGCTTGAAATGTTTCTTTCGATTTATAAAAAATGAAGAAGAAGTTAGACTTGATTTGTACAATAATGGGTTTAGGCCAAATTATTGGATTTGGAGTCGTCACGGGGAAGTAGGACCAGGGGTAGCTGCAGTTCCTGCGGTTAATGTTCCGGTTGAAGTAGTAGTGCCCACATCAAGTAGTTATCCAGCGACTACGACATCTGAAGGCCAAATTATACAACCGTTAGATGTTTATCAGGGAATGATATCTGACGCTGTTGGAGTAAATTTGGATTTTGAAGAACCAGAATATGATGCTGAAGAAGTTTCAAACGAGGAAGCTCAAAGGTTTTACATGTATTTGAGTGAGACAAATAAACTATTATTTCAAGGATCTAAAGACTCAAAATTATCAATGTGTGTTCGGTTGTTGGGTCTTAAGTCTCAATTTAATGTTGCTGAGTTGTGCATGGAATATATGACCAAAATGATGTTGGATGCAACCCCCATTAGAGGGCTTTGCCGCAAAGTTATTATGAAGCTAAAAGACTGGTATCGAAGCTTGGCTTAAAATCTAAAAGAATTGATTGTTGTGTGTCTGGTTACCTGCTCTATTATATCAATGAGTTTGGCATAAATGATGGAGAGTTGTCGGAATGCAAGGTGTGTGGAGAGCCACGCTATCGTGTCAGTAGAAAAGGGATGAGCAGAGGCAAACCGGTTCCACGAAAAGCAATGTTCTATCTTCCGCTTATACCAAGGCTACATAGGATGTTTACTTCAATGGAGACCGCGGGTAAAATGACGTGACGCCATCAAAATAGAAATAATTCTGGTGAATTACGTCACCCATCTGATGGTGAAGCTTGGAAGCATTTTGATCGTGTTCATCTAGATTTTGCCAGTGATCCACGTAGTGTTCGGCTTGGTTTATGCTCTGATGGTTTCACACAATATATTCAAGCCTCGGCAACACCGTATTCATGTTGGCCAGTTATTGTTACCCCATACAACCTTCCTCCAGAAATGTGTATGTCTAAACCATACATGTTTTTAAATTCTATTATTCCGGGGCCAAGTAAATCCAACAGCTGGTATTGACATATATTTGCAACCTTTGATTGATGACCTAAAAAGGTTGTGGAATGGTATTTTAACTTATGATGCAGCACGCAAACAAAATTTTGTGATGATGGCGGCTTTGATGTGGACCATTAATGACTTCCCTGCCTATGGAATGTTGTCTGGATGGGGGACACATGGTAAGATGGCGTGTCCGATTTGCATGGTTGACACAAAGGCTTTTAGTCTTAAATACAGAGGAAAAACTTCATGGTTTGACTTGCACTGTAGGTTCTTACCTATGGATCACCCATTTAGAAAGTAGAAATATGCGTTCATTAAGGGAAATGTTGAAACAGCTGGACCTCCTCGTAAGTTGACACAAGAGGAAGTTTGGAATAGTGTTAGGGATATCCCTCCTGTAGAAGTCGTAGCGGGTGTTGTTTCTCGTCTAGATGGCTATGGACAATGGCACTATTGAGACACAATCTCGATGTCATGCATATAGAGAGGAATTTTTTGACAACATATTTAACACTGTCATGAACGTGAAAGGCAAAATGAAAGACAATGAGAAAGCTAGGAAAGATATAGACACTACAAGAAAATCGACGATTTCCGACGGCATTTTTCGTCGCAAATGCAGCGATTTTCGTCGCAAATTGACGTTTCCGACGGACAAAAAGCCGTCGCAAAATCGCTCGTCGCAAATCGTTTCTGACGGATTTTTTCGTCGCAAATGTCTCCGTCGCAAAGTCGTCGGAAATTCGTCGTAAATTTTCGTCGTAAATTTTCGTCGCAAATTCCGTCGAAAAAAAACACCATTTCCGACGGAAATTTCCGTCGGAAATCCGTCGCTAATTTTAAAAAAATAAATAAAAAAAATAAAATCATACATCCAAAAAGCTATACTAGTTATGGATTTTATTCTTTCACACAACAAAATCTTTTTCAAATTTAAATACCACACATGTTACAGCATGAACTCCAATCAATGAACTTAGCAGCATTTGGAAGTTTATCAATCTGTTATGAATTTATAATAATAGATTGTTACATATGTTACAGCATGAACTCCAATCAGAAATTACATGTTAAAAACTCCAAAAATTCTAGACAAATGAATTATTATGCATAAACTTGGAGCAGCTTAAATATTCATTCAATATTCTCAAGAATCCAAACAAA
The DNA here is from genome assembly GCA_039519185.1 of Astragalus membranaceus. Classification (NCBI taxonomy): domain Eukaryota; kingdom Viridiplantae; phylum Streptophyta; class Magnoliopsida; order Fabales; family Fabaceae; genus Astragalus; species Astragalus membranaceus. The sequence goes on from CM076848.1 coordinate 98,487,617, forward strand.
TTAAGCTATTCAGGTTTAAAGTATAAGTCTCTGCAGCTCATAAGATCACATAACAGCTGTCATACCCCAATTCTGTCCGGCTTAGGTCAAAACCCTAATTTCCACAAAAAGATAAATAAATTGAAGAGCGAAGAGCCTTATGCACTGCATTTCGGATCCTAGAAGGCATTCCAAGGTTCTTGAAATCATTTTTAGAGTTGGAACGCATTTTCCGGACAAATTAGGGTTTTAGCGCCAAAAAGGGTATTTTGGTCAATTATAACGGTTTTTTTTCCTCTCGCTTTCAAAAAGGCTCAAAAATATGTATAATTAAAAATAGAAATCTGAAATGAAAATAAAAAAATGAATAACAAAATAATATTGGATGCTTATTGTATTTTTAGAATTAGGGCTAATTCCTTTTTAGGTGTTTTTGCTTTTATCCATTTTTGGCCAAAGTAAGCACCAATTTCACAAGCAAACAACCTCCCTCACTCCACCCTCATGCTCCACGCCTCCCTTCACTTCAGCCCCATCGAGTGTACATCACAAAAAAGTCTTTCATCATGACAAGCACACCTTTGAGTCCAATAACATTCAATACACAACATATTTTTACCTTCCTTCTCTCTACACCACTAAATACACACTAATTTCTTCACCTCCTTCACTCCATCCTCATGCTCCACGCCTCCCCTCACTTCAGCCCCCATCAAGTGCACATCACAAAAAGCCTTTCATCATGACAAGCACACCTTTGAATCCAATAACATTCAATACACAACATATTTTTACCTTCTTTCTCTCTACACCACTAAATACACACTAATTTCTTTATTTCCCTCTCACAACCTTAAACCCATTAGATCTTTGGCCTCCCAAGGATTTGAATAAGAACAACTCACTTCTCTCCTCTCCAAAGAGGGAACCAAGGCCGTAGCCCCTCTCCCCTCACTCACTTCCTCTTGTTTTTTTTCTTTCATCTCAAAGAAACCTTCCCATTTCTCCTACACCAAAAAACCCAAACACCACCATCTCACTTCATTCTCATCCCTCTTTCATATATCTTCTCCATTTTCTATTCAAGATAAAACATCATCATCAAGGAAGGTTTTCATCAAGCTTTTTTTTTGGGTTGGAGTTGAAGTTCCTTGGAGGTTCTTGTTGATTTGGTTTCTATTTTCTTCATCTCATTGCATTTTCTAGCTTGGATTTGAGGTAAAAACTTTCAAACCCTTGCATCATTTTCAATCTTTTTTTTGCATTAAAACCCATTTTCCTCTTCACTTTGCATTTCACATATCATCATCATTTTGTTTAAGATGTAGCTTGTTGTTGTTGGTGAGAGGAGCCTTAAACACTATTGACAAGCACTTAGGGAGGCTTGGGTGTTTAAAGTGCCTCTCACTCTTGAATAAATTGAGTCATGTTGTTTTGTGTTGATTTTTTTGCATTTGTTGTGAAATAAAATTGTTGTTTCATGTGTTGTTAGGTTCGCATATCCTATTAAAGTTAGCTTTAATTTGATTTTGTTGTTTCTCTATGCTTGATGGGGCTTAATCATGTTGTAGATACTTGATTTTAGTGTTTTCATGCTTAGATACTTCGTTAAGGTTTGCAAATTTCTTTTCTCACATAGATTTCGCACAAAGGAAAGAGTTTGATAATAAATATTGATTTGAGGCTTTAGTGTTTAAATTATGTGATTAATTGTTCCTAAATCTTGTTAGTATCTTTTGCTTGCTTGATTTTGGGAGTTTGATGAATAAATTTATGGTTTGACTATGTATTGGTTTTGCAAGTCATGAAGAATAAATAGAGTTTTTATATGTTTGCTTATTGTCTCAAGTTGATGATAGGCAATATGATTCTCACTTGTGCTTAGTGCACCTTGCCTAAAGTGATGAGGATTGTTCTATATGATTCAACCCTTTTAGTTTATATGTTGTTTAAGTTGATGATTGGCAAGAAGATTCACACTTGTGCACTTGCGCACACTAATTTAAGTATTGAGGATTGACCAAAGTGATTCAACATGCTTTGGTGTTTTGATTGTTAAGATGACTTGCTTGTTTAGGGTTTGCCAATGATCATGCTTGAGGCTACTCTTTTGAATTCATTTGTGCCTACCACTTCCTTGTCTACTCCCATGTGGAATCATTAATACTTAGATAGGCCCATTCCTCACATTGCATCTTCCACTAGATGTGCATTTAGATTCCCTTGCGTTTTGTAGAAATATTTGAGTATGGTTCTCGCCTAGCATCTTCCACTAGATGTGCATTTAGGTTCAATCTTGCCCACTCTTGTATTTTTGCTTAATTCCCAATTCAAGTTCCTTCTTTGCCTATTTATGTGTTGTGGTCTAACATGTGTAGTCTAGGCTAATATTTGCTCAAGAATTCAAATGAGATTGTTACTTGCCTAAGGATTCGATTTGCATTCATTGCTTTCTTTTCTAAACGGCCTAGCATGAAAATGGTGACTAGTGACAATCACCCATAACCTTTGTTAGTTTGGTTGTCCTAAGAGCCTAAATTTCAAAAAAGGATGTTTTCATATGCATAAGCTACTTGTGATAATCACCCATAACCTTTGTTAGTTTGATTATCATGAATGCTTTCAATTTCAAAAGATATTTTCGTAAGCATCAAAAGTCATAGCGAGTGTTAGTGATGATCACCCATAACCCTTGTTAGTTTGATCATCATGAGCGCCCCTCCCTTTTCAAAACCAAAGCAAAAAGACTTTCACTTTCAAGGCTCGTTAGAACTACGTCGCTTTGATTCCCATTTGGGATACGTAGGAGCGAGTCACATTCTCGTCAAGCGCAACCATAAAAAAGTTTAGCATTTGCATAAAAAAAGAGTTATCTTCATGACAAAAAAGAATCACTTTTGCAAACCAAGATCATTTTCAGAACAAAAACATTTTCCTTTCTAAAATCATTTTCAAGCCATTGTCGCTAGTGGCTAATCAGAACTTTTGTTCGTCTAGCCATTGGCGACGATGTCTTTTCCCCAAAAGAATAACAAATGATGATCCATCATGACCTTTGTTAGATTGATCATCGTGCAAACCAATCTCTTTCGAAAATCACCTTCAAAAAAGATAATAAAAAATGAGTTGTTATTGATAGTCTATCAGAACCTTTGTTCGTTTGACTAGCGGTACAACTCTCTTTTTGAGTATTTAGTAGTGATTCATCATAGCCTCTGCTAGTTTAATCATTCGCTAATGCTCGTCCTATTTCGAAAACTCACTAAAAAAGATAAAAAAACAAAAAACTTTTCAAAAAGACAAAGAAGAACTACGTAGCTTTGAGTTCTCCATCGCACCGGGAGATACGTAGGAGCGGGCCATGTCCCGTCAAGTGTTTTTTTTCTAAAAACTCATTTTCCCCCTTTTTTCATAATAAGTAAAGATTTTCATTAAGAATTTTTCAATAAGAAGTAGAGAGGCAAAATTAAGTATTTTCAAGTCAACACACTAAAACTACACATTTAATTAAAGGTTCCCTCACAGTAGAGAGGACGTGTGGGGTGCTAACACCTTCCCTGCGCGTAACCGACCCCCGAACCCTATTCTCTAGTTTCGCAAGACCAATCGCTTTCCAAAAAAGGTTTTCCTAATATTTTCCTTAATAAATATTGGTGGCGGCTTCATTGTCTTAGGAAAAGTTGTGAACGAGGAAGGTTCTCCCTCGAGGACTTTTTCGGGCGCAACAGCTGGCGACTCCACTAGGGACTAAAAAAAACATTTTTTTCAAAAGTGGGTCAAGCCTAATTAATTAAGTGTGTTGGTTTGTGGGATTGATTTGAACATCTTGCTTTGCCTCTATTCTTCCTCTTTTTCAGAAGCATGTTGCATCCATATGCATTCTTCTTCTATGTTTGCTCTTGTTTAATATAATAGATAGTTACTTCTATTGTTGTCGGCACCCTAGATTAGTTGTATTTGATTGGTATTGAACCCTAGGGAAGACGACATGTTATTGCTTTCTATTGTCTGGACTGTTCTGGATTTTCATTTGCAGGTGAGGTAGTTTTTAAGGAAATGCCCTTCGCACACACACACTTGTACCTTGAGATTATATGATTAAAGAAAGAGACCATAACCCAGGTCTGTTAGGGTACCTTAGGATGAGTGGATTCGAGTAGTGGGAGCCCATCAGGACCTTTGTCCGTTTGGCTACTCGCGAAAGTTTCAATCAGAGTTGTGCTCTCTCATGATGCTTCGTATCTAGCAGTTTGCTGCATTTACGGGGACTTTCATGAGAGGGACTGTGACTCTGATGACCTTTGTGAGAGTGTGAATAGAGCTACATGAGAAGATTATCCCTAAAATACCTTAGATCATAGGTTCTACCCCCTTTTAGGTCACAAGGGCTTTCCAAATTGTGTGTTGCATCGTTGCATTCAGTTCAATCAATTTTTCCTTCAAAATTTTTGAAAATCAAAAAAGATATGCTTTCCCTTTTCAATAAACGCCTATATGAGGTGGCATATAGTGTGAAAATTTTCAAATCACCACCTGTAAATATCCTCTTTCTGCAAAAACACAAAAAAAAGGCATCATTGCATCATTACATCATCGCGTCATTTGCATTAAATAAAGTTCCAATTTTGAAAAAAAATTATTCATCTTGCATTTCATTTCATTGCAGAAAAGTGAAAAAACAATGATCATCTGCATAGCTTAAGCATTTCGTGTATAATCAAAAAAGAAGAAAAAGCTCTTCGCCAAGTTTCATCCAAAACAAGACATTCATGCATAAGCATTATTTCAAAAAAGACACAGTAGAACTACGTAAGCTTTGATTCCTCATTACAATGGGGATACGTATGTTGCACCCCGAAAAATCCCGATTTGGGTTTCTCAATGTACAACGTGGAAAAATTTTGAAGCCGCCACCAATATTTTAATTTTAAGACCAAAACATTGAAAAAAGGTCTTTTGGACAAGGCGGATGGTCTTTTGAAAACTAGAGATATAGGTTCGGGGGTCGATTACGTGCGAGGAAGGTGTTAGCACCGCGCACGTCCTTTCTACCGAAAGGGAACCTCTAATTAAATGTGTGGTTTTAACGTTTGATTTGAAAAATACCTAGATTTGCCTATTTATTTCTTGTTTGAAGATGAATGAGAAAACTTAATGAAATTTTATTGTTGGTGAGAAAGGGGGGAAAAAGAAAGAGTTTTAGAAAAAAGTGCTTGACGGGACATGGCCCGCTCCTACGTATCTCCAGGTGCGATGGAGAATTCAAAGCTACGTAGTTCTCGGGTTTAGTTATCTTTGAAAATCAGGGCTAAACAAAGATTTTTTTTAAGAGTGTGCTTGACGGGACAGAACCCCGCTCCTACGTACCCTCACTGGAAGAGGGATCAAAGCTTCGTAGTTCTCGGTTGTCTTTTTGAAAAGTTTTTGTTTTTTATCTTTTTTAGTGAGTTTTTGAAATAGGACGAGCATTAGCAAATGATTAAACTAGCAGAGGCTATGATGAATCACTACTAAATACTCAAAAAGAGAGTTGTACCGCTAGTCAAACGAACAAAGGTTCTGATGGACTATTGATAACAACTCGTTTTTATTATCTTTTTTTGAAAGTGATTTTCGAAGGAGATTGATTTGCACGATGATCAAACTAACAAAGGTTATGATGGACCATCGTTTATTATTCTTATGAGAAAAGGACATTGCCACTAATAGCTAAACGAACAAAGGCTCTGATGAGCTACTAGCAACAATGGGTTTGAAAATGATTCCTTTTGTTTGTTTTATGAAAATGATTTGTTTATGGTTGCGAAAAGGATTTTTATTTGTTGCGCTTGACGAGAACGAGACTCGCTCCTACGTATCCCAAATGGGAATCAAAGCGACGTAGTTCTAAAGAAAATGTTTTTTTGAAAAGGGTTTGGAAGGGGAAGAGCTTTCATAATGATCAAGCAAGCGAAGGCTTTGAGTGATCATTACTAATAGCCCTTGATGGCGTTCATGACAATCAAACAAGCCAAGGCTTTGAGTGATAGTCACTAATAACTCGCATTAAATGGAAAAGAGTTTGAAAGATTTTTGGAAAAAGGGTGAAGTTATTATCAATGATTGGTTACAAAGTTCAAGCACATTCAATAATCACGGAATCATGCATATGTTGAACATTAATTAAGACTAAACATGCCAATATGATCAAAAGACCCACTTATCTAGGATGCAAGATAAAGTTCTCAAAGCAAATGTGTGTGTGTGGGAAGGGGTGTATTTACCCTAATGACTCTATGCTACAACATGCATGTAGACTTACGTCTTCATTAGGAGGTCATACACATGGATGGAATGGCATATAATTGAATCAAGACATTTAAAATGCATCAAAAACAAGCAAGCAATTGGTCATAGGCATAGAATGATCTTAATTAAACTAAGGAACATATGAGCAATGATTTCTCAATAACATGAACAAAAGGGGAGATTGCATCAAGGCCAAGGTAAACCTATCCTTTGCATTCATGAATAAGTGCGCAAAGGCTATTAACACAATCAAAGAGGAGGGAGCATCAAGGTTTTGGGTAACCTATCCTTTGCAATACCCCATGGACCTTAAACCATAAACCTAACTATCTCATCTTTTATTCATTAAGAAGTTAAAAGGGGAAGGTTGAATCATCTAAAACCATCCTCACCACTTAGAATATGATGCACTAGGCATAAGCGGGAATCATATGATTTATCCTCGACAGTGGACAATAATAAAATTAGAATACAAGAGCAAGTAAATAAACACTAAAGCTAAGTTGAATCACATAGGGCAATCCTCTCACTTTGAGAAAAGTGCACTAGGCACTAGTGAGAATCAACTTGCCTATCATCAACAACTTACAATAATTAAACTAAGACACAAAGGTAAATGAACACAAAAACTAAATTGAATCCTTTCTAGCAATCTTCACCACTTGGATCAAGGTGCACTAGGCACTAGTGGGAATCATGTTGCTAGGTCATCAACAAACAACAATTCCCACGATTAAACAAAGAAGGCTCATAAACAAGGTTGAGTCATATCTTGCAATCCTCTCACTTAAATTATGATGCTCTAAGCACAAGCGAGAATCAAGTTGCAAAATCATCAACAAACAATAAACAAATGAAAATGCAAAGATTAAATAAACACACAAATAAGTTGAATCACCTAGAGCAATCCTCCCACTTTGAGCAAAGTGCACTAGGCACTAGTGGGAATCAACTTGCCTATCATCAACAATGAACAATAAGCAAATTAAAATGCAAAGATTAACTAAACACACAAATAAGTTGAATCACCTAGAGCAATCCTCCCACTTTGAGCAAAGTGCACTAGGCACTAGTGGGAATCAACTTGTCTATCATCAACAATTTACAACAAGCAAATTAAGACACAAAAATGAATGGACACATAAACTAAATTGAGTCATTTCTAGCAATCTTCACCACTTAGGTTAAGGTGCACTAGGCACTAGTGGGAATCATATTGCTAAATCATCAAACAACAAAAGTAACATTTAACACTAAAAATGAAATACTAATAACAAGATTAAACATCACTAAACAAAGAACAACAACAAAATCAACTTGGAAATATTTTTAGATCTATAAGCATGTGAACCAAAGGAAACATAGATCCACATTTTATTTAATAAAGAAAACAACAAAATTAACACAAAGCAACATAGATCTATTTTTTTTGCAAGGATTTATATGATTAAGCAAGGAAGCACAACAAAATCATATCAACCCTGATTTTTTCATGATATGCGAAAATGCTAGAGCCCATAGACAACAATTTATTTATGAAATCTAGTGCATAATATGTAAGGATGCAAGAATAACTCCTTCAAGGCCAAGGACCCATCTCAAACACCCAAAGCTCCCTAAGTCTTTGTCAAAATGTTTGAAATGGATCCTCAAAGCAAACAACAATCAAGAAGGAGTTTGGAGTAGAGGAGAAATTATGCAAGAAAATTAAATATGAGGTGCAAAGCTTCAAGGATTACCTCAAAGTTACAATGAAATGAAGAAGGAGATGATAAGCTCAAAAATTACTAGCCCTTAGCAATTTGATGATGCAACCTTGAAGAGAATGGAAGGAAAGATGGTGATCTAACAAGAAAATGGAGGATTGGTGGTTGATTTTTGAAGAAAATATATGGAAGAGGGGAGGGAAGGGGGACGGTTTTGATGAGGGAGGAGAGGGGGAGGAGGTGTGCTAGGGTTTTGTGTAGGAGAATGAGAGGCTTATGAGAAGCAAAAAGAGAGTGACCTTAGGTGTGGGAATGAGGGAGTATTTATAGGATGAAATTAGGTCTAAGGGTAGTTTAGTCTTTGTGATTTTGATGTGCTCTAGGATTGAGCTTTGATTTGAATGGAGGGTGGAGATGCATCATCACATGGATTGAGGGTGTTGAAGAAACACAAAAATGTGAGAGATATGGAGAATGGGGGGCGAATATTAGGGGAAAGAAAAAGGAAAAGAAAAATGAATTTCTTATTTTAGAAGAGATATTTTATGTGAAGTAGGGTTAAGGGCATTTTAGGGGAGAATTGTTACCAAAGAGGGAACTTTGGGTTTTCTTATGAATAGGTTAGTGTAAGTGAGTGGAGTAATTTACCAAAGAGGGTATAATGGAAGAGTGTGGAAGAAATTGGAGAGAGAGAGAGAGAGAGAATTCGTAGGTGGGGGGAGGAAGAGAGAAAAAAAACTTGTTTTTTGGTCTTTTGTCTTATTGAAGACACTTCCCTTTTTTGTTTTTGAAATTGAAATTTTTGGGCATGGGAAATAATGGGAATGCAACTATTGAAAATGTGTTACATGCTTTTGGGCACCATAAAATATTCCCTCTAGTCACCTATGACAATAAAAATTGTCACTTAAAAATTGAGGAATATTTAATAGTCCCTTTTTATTTTTCTATGCACTAAAATGAAAAAATACATTTTTAATTATTTTGACTAGGGTTTTCTTCCTAAAAAATTGTACAAAAATTATCCTTGATAGAATAAAAACGTACTTTTTGAGGATGTGCATTTTTTGCGAGAAAATCATTTTTTGCGAAAAATGACCAAAATGCCCTTTTTGACCCTAAAACCCTAATTTGCCTAAAAAGTGCATTCCAACCCTAAAAATGATTTAAAGACCTTGGAATGACTTCTAGGACCCAAAATTCAATGCATGATGCTTTTCATTCTATAATTCATTTATTTATTATTTTTGGGGAAAATTAGGGTTTTGACCTAAGCCGGACAAAATTGGGGTATAACAACGTAGGAGCGAGTCATACCCCGTCAAGCACATTTTTCTAAAGCCTCTTTTTTTCCAGTAAATCATTTGCATCTCCAAATAGTTTTCAAAATCATGTTCCAAAACTAAAAATGAAAAAATGAAAAGTTTCCAATGCATGCATCTTCTCTAAACAAAGAAAAAAATAGAAAAGCTCTTCATGTAAAAGCTCAATGAGTAAAAGTGCACCTTCGAATGACGAAGGGTAATATCTCAAATTTGTTTGTGCACTACAAATTTGAGATGTTACTCTGCGATATCGGGGCACTTTGACCCTATCAAGTGAGGTTTGTTTCCAAATGTCGAAACATTTCAGTATATTGTGTGAAGTATCGAGTCAGGATCCACTCAATGTTTCATGCAAGTTACTCAGAGTAACGACAATTGGTTGCCTCACATCATCATTTGCATACATCCTTGCATTACCTAAAACAAAATTTTCAAAAAAAAGGGGGGCAAAAAGCAAAACTTTCAAAAAATCATCATAGTCTTTTCTTTTACCGGGCTACATGAGGTGATGTTCCCAAAATTTCAGTCACCAAACCCGAAAAAATGTTTTCATCTTATTTTTTCACATGCATGTCAAGTCGCATTATCGCCGTCAATTTTCATATAAAGACATCATTTGCATTGCATAAAACAAAAACTTGATAAAATTCATACATGCATTTTTCTCTATCTCATTTAGGTTTGTCAGGAGTGCATTCTCCGCACGTGTGCGTCTCCATTCACTAAGGCTTTCTTTTCCCTATTTTCTCGAAAGATCCAAAAATCGTGTCTTATTAGGAGCGCGTCTCGTGCATTATTGTTGTCCTTTTTCACACATCATGAAAAATAATACACTAATCTCTCATTTTGCATGCATTTCCATTCAATAAAAACCATGTCTTCCCACGCATGTTTTTTTTTGTGAGTATCATGCATTTCATGGCACAAGAAATGAAAACAAGAAAGCATCTCATTCATGATCATTAATAAAAATCATCATCAAATTTATTCAAAATGTAGCATTCATGCACCATTTCATTAACCTCATCACTCTGGTTCAAATACATCATTCCTCCATACATGCATCTTTCAAAAAGGAAGGGGCATTGGCATTTGATACTTTGCCTTGCCTCTAAAAAAAAACATCATTTAGAAAAAAGCATCATTCCTGCATCTTTCATCATTCGAAAGAAAAAGGGGGCATCGGCATTTCATATCTTGTCTTGCCTCTATAAAAATCATTTTGAAAAGAAGCAGCATTCTTGCATCATTCATCATCCAAGGATGCATTGGCATTTCATATTTCGTCTTTCATAAAAAGAAAGCATCAAAAAAAAAGAAAAAAAAAACTTTTAGAATAATCACACTTTTCAAGTGAATATGCTTTCATGCATTTCATTTTCATCATGTATACATCATAATGCTTTCATCCATGCATTGCGTACAACAAAAATGTTGTGATGAGAGACGAGATGTTCTTGCAAAGTAATCTTTCCTTTTTGGAAAAGTTTACCCTCACTCATTTGCAAACTCAAGGTGTTCCAAGACACTCAGTTTTTTCACAAAAAAAAAAAAAACATTACATCTCATCCATTCCATGATAAAAGACTGAAATAGTGTATCAAAGAAAAAACAAATTTTTAACTGATGTTAACTCTCTGTGAAGCATTCTTCTAATGAGCGTGCATGCTATGAGTACATTCTCTTGTTTGAGTCCGTTGGTTTTCCTCCCTTACCACAGTTTCCCGTCCAAGTCTAGTCCCGCCCCGTCCACCCATAAAGTGCATATTCTCCCCATCAGTGCGTATTTGACTTTTGGTTCATTCTAATGCTTTAAGTCCTCCATGCTGGGGCAAGTCTGTGATCATTAATTCCCCTTGATTAATATCATATTCCTTCAGTGCAAGTCTCTCAAAAGAAATAATAATAATAATAATAATAATAATAATAATAATATAATAAACAAGAAAACAAGCTCGCTAGGTTGAAAACGCGCAAAGGGCGGCCTAGGCAAAAAGGAGCGCCCGGTGGACTGAAAACTCGCAAAGAGCGGTCCAGGCAAAAATTAGGGCACAAAAAAGGAAAAAAGAGCAAACACATGAAGATAGATAAATTATTGTTCTAAAGTTAAGTCTTATAGAAATAAGCAACCGGGATTTGAAATGAAGTTTGGCCATCTCCTCAAAAACCCCAAAATCCCAGAAAGTCCCTTTCCTACCCATCTTGAGCCAAGAAAAACCAAAATCCAAAGATCACCCTAGGCAAGGATCACCCCAAACAAAAAAACAGAGCATCACTTTTCATCAGCTCACCCGAGTCAAAGAAGGAAAAGAATCATAAAACAAAAAAAAAGAAAAAAAAAGGGGAAAAGAGAAAATCAAAAAAAAGGGGATTCAAAAATAAAAATCCCAAAACAAAAGAAAATACAAAAGAAATGTAAGTGGTGAGCTGGTACATGTTACCACAAAATACAAGAGATCCTTGTCTAAATAAACCTTCAAACACTTCATCATTCCAACACCTGGTTCCATAAACCTTCAAACACTTCCTTTGGCCTCAACATCAAACCCCTTAGTCAATCTACCATGAGACACGAATTTGCTTTAACAGAGCCCAAACAAGCCCAATAACCATCTTCCTCATTGACCATTAACCGTCAATCAACGCCAAACAAAACTCATCCTCCCATTAGCCTCAAACACTTCATTAAGCCTAACCCTCCTTCCTCCACAAAACACCACAATCCCGAAAAGTCCATTCCGATCAATGACCGGTTGCTTTTGGTCTCTCAAATTCTAATCTTAGGACGAACAAGCTTATCTATGTACAATGTGTTTGCTCAAAAGAAAAACAAACGATCAGAAAAAAGAAAGCTGATCAAGAAAGAATAAACCCTCAGAAAAGAGAGAACTGAGGAAACAAAAACGAACAGTCAGAAAAAAAAGAAAGCTGACAAAATAAAAAAAGAGGGACTTGCACTCCAAAACACATTCAAGATGCATTAAAACAAGGTTTAGTGATCACCAGGTAAGGATTCTTTCGCACCAAAAGTCAAGACATCAGTAGAGAACCAAAGATTTGCGCTGAGAATACCACTCAGACCCAAAAGCTGGGGCATTCTCTTCACCACCCACACACCCTAATCTTGGGAAAGTCTGTTCAATGCCCATCCCATGTCACTCCAGTTGTCAATGTCATTCCAAAGTGGGGCAAGTGCATTCCCATTCCTTCACCTCATTCATTCCCATAAAAACCTCACCGGGGAAATCTCTCAACTCACTATCCTAAACAAGACCTTGTCATTCTGATTGGGGCAGCTTTGTCCTTGTTGTGACTGGGGCAACGTCAAATTCTGTGGGTTGAAGCAAAACCCCTTTCATTCCAGCTTTCATCCCAAGAGCCGAAGTGTTCCCAATTCATCATCTTCTACACCCCTAGTTGTTGTCACCACTAGACAGGGGCAAGTTATTCACTCGTCGAGGACCTGAATTGGGGCAATCTTGTATCTCTTGGTCCCTCATAAGCTTCGGCAATAACCATGTCTGTCATTCCTTCACTTGCCGTAAATGTCCATGCCCTAAACCAATTCCAAGTTAACTGACTCATTCATTCACATTTGCACTCCTATGCATGCTTACTAGATAATGCTTCAAAGGAGGGAACACAAGTTGTTTACGTGATATCTAAAATTCAGTCATCATGGAAAGAAAGAGAAAACAAGCGAGGTTGTTTGTAAATAAAAACCTTGAGAACACCAGAGTTTGAATCAAGTTCAATTTTTCAACAGAATGGTCAATAATCATCTCAACTCCTTACATTCAAAAGTCTCGCATCTCATCATCACAAAAATTGGGGCAAGTGCATTCCCATTCCTTCACCTCATTCATTCCCATAAAAACCTCACCGGGGAAATCTCTCAACTCACTATCCTGAACAAGACCTTGTCATTCTGATTGGGGCAGCTTTGTCCTTGTTGTGACTGGGGCAACGTCAAATTCTGTGGGTTGAAGCAAAACCCCTTTCATTCCAGCTTTCATCCCAAGAGCCGAAGCGTTCCCAATTCATCATCTTCTACACCCCTAGTTGTTGTCACCACTAGACAGGGGCAAGTTATTCACTCGTCGAGGACCTGAATTGGGGCAATCTTGTATCTCTTGGTCCCTCATAAGCTTCGGCAATAACCATGTCTGTCATTCCTTCACTTGCCGTAAATGTCCATGCCCTAAACCAATTCCAAGTTAACTGACTCATTCATTCACATTTGCACTCCTATGCATGCTTACTAGATAATGCTTCAAAGGAGGGAACACAAGTTGTTTACGTGATATCTAAAATTCAGTCATCATGGAAAGAAAGAGAAAACAAGCGAGGTTGTTTGTAAATAAAAACCTTGAGAACACCAGAGTTTGAATCAAGTTCAATTTTTCAACAGAATGGTCAATAATCATCTCAACTCCTTACATTCAAAAGTCTCGCATCTCATCATCACAAAAATGTTTATCTCATGCATCTAGGCATTTCAATATATTCATTATAGCATATGCATCAAAGCATTACATTTGCACTTTCACATTTTGTGCATTCATCACATAGCAAAAAGGAAAAACGTTCCACGTCAGTTGCACCATATTAATACTAGCATTTCATAGAGGAAAATAGTAAAAAAGAAAAAGCAGAAATCTTTTCATTGCATTGGCATCATATTAATGTTCGCACTTCATAAAAAGGAAAAGAACAAAATCATTCCATGTCATTCACCATTCCACAAGATACTAATCATTGCATGCACCATTGCATCATCAAAATTCTTCAGACCATTAGATCGATACAGACATATGTTGACCCATAAACTAGACCTTTGCGTCCATAATTCAAAGCTACTCCCTTGATCCCAAGCGATCCTCATTTCATGTCTCCTCATTCATTGCTTTTTCATTAGCACATCCAGTGTTGACTCTCACTCGCAAACTCCTAACAAACAACAAAAAGAACAGAAACATTCCTTGTCATCCAGAATTCCACATCATTCATCATTTCGCAAGCATTCCTTTGTCATTCAATTATCAAACATTAAAGCGGCGCATTTGCATTATATTAACGTTAGCATTTCCATAAAAGAAAAAGAACAAAAATCATTGCATCAAACATCAGAGCATTGCATCATATTAATGTTTGCATTTCATTTGAAGAAGCAAAAAGAAACAGACAGAAGTTAGAACAGGAGCATTCCATTCATCGAAGCATCAATCACCGCATACACTTGCATTCAAACATCAAAGCATTATGTTGATATTTGTGTAACAGCCCAGGTCCACCGCAGCGGCCAACCCGGTCCCACTGTTACCTCACAGTCTTCTCTACCCCTCTTGTAGAGTTTTTGCCTTCCGTGGGAATCGAACCTTGCACCTGAGGCATAAGTGCAAGTTAAACCCCCTTCCCACTACCAATTGAGCGCGCGCTCAATTGGTAGTGGGAAGGGGGTTTAACTTGCACTTATGCCTCAGGTGCAAGGTTCGATTCCCACGGAAGGCAAAAACTCTACAAGAGGGGTAGAGAAGACTGTGAGGTAACAGTGGGACCGGGGTGGCCGCTGCGGTGGACCTGGGCTGTTACAATTTGCATTTCATAAACTACAAGGAAGAAGCAGATACAAAAGAACAAAAGCATTCCATAATATTCAAGACATCAATCTTGGCATATGTTTGCATTACATGTGTCATTCATTGCATTGCTAAGCAAATGCGGATGAACACAAAATGTTAATCCTCATGCCTAGTTCCAAGAATCAACACTTCAGGTGTCAGTCTTCAATCTAATTCTCAAGATAGTCATCCTGGACTTGTCAGTCTCAAAATCTCATTCCCAGTCGCTCCTTCAGTTCGGAGTTCAAATGCTCTTTCAGTTTAGAGTTCAGCCGCTCCTTCAGTGCGGAGTTCAAATGCCCTTGGGTCCCAAGTGGTTCATTAAAAGCACGCTAAGTGTTCAGTTACTGCTTTCCTTCTAGCAAACCAAGCATTCATCATCATTGCAACAGACATCAAATCAATTTTCAAAATACAAAATCGCTTTCAATAAAACAAAAAAGAACCAAAGATTCATCATCCCATCAAACATCAAAGCAATACAGTTGCATCACATCAATACTTGCATCTCATAGAAGAAAAGAAAGCTAAAGCATCCCATGTCATTCATCATTTCATGTTATCCAATATTCACATTTCATAGGAAAAAGGCAAAGAAGAAAAAGTTTTCCATTGCATGTCATCTGCCATTTCATCAAAACACAAGAGCATTACATATCATCAAACACCAAAACTTTGCATTCGCATACCCATGATTCTTAAAAGAGCAAGAAAGAGAGAAGCCAAAAGAGAGAAAAGAGAAGAGCCAAGAGAGCAATAAAAAGAAAAGAAAAGAAAGAAAAAGAAAAAAGAGAAGCTAGAGAAAGAGAAAAAGGCATATAGGAACAGGAGAAAATCATGCACTCATCAGACATAAACAAAAGAAAAAGAAAATCATTCATTGCATACAGACGGGAGAAGAAAAGGAAAATCATCGCATTCATCAAGCATATAAGAACAGTAGAAAATCATGCATTCATCCGACATAGACAAAAGAAAAAAGAAACTCATTACATTTACATTCATCATAAGAAAAAGAAAACCGCAATCATGGCATTTGCATTGCATGCATTTGTTCATTTTCAGCTGCAGGTACAAAGAGAGGATGAGCACTTCGGTGTTATCCCTCGCCTCCATATTCCAGAAAATGCTCCCCCAAATTGGGAGAGTTCAAAAAAAA
The DNA here is from genome assembly GCA_039519185.1 of Astragalus membranaceus. Lineage (NCBI taxonomy): Eukaryota > Viridiplantae > Streptophyta > Magnoliopsida > Fabales > Fabaceae > Astragalus > Astragalus membranaceus. The sequence goes on from CM076848.1 coordinate 98,503,695, forward strand.
GCAGAAAAGAAAAGAAAGAAAGAAAAGGAAAGAGAGCGCTCAGGCGCGCATTGCGGATTGGAGCCCAGAGAGATCATTGCTCCCTTCTGCCCAGGTCTCACATCGTGTACGAGCAACGCGATGGACCGCAGCCCCATGTGAGGTTCAACGGAATAGTTGTATCAGCCTAAGATACAGTGGACGTCGTGCATTGATCTGTATATCAGTTCCGGAGCTGATAACGATCCCCCCGGTCGCTCGAAAGACCAACAGGAAGAGCGTGCTCCTCAAAGCCACGTGCAAACTCGAATTCGTCAAGAGTTCGTTTAAGGATTACAGGTTTTAGGCGGCCTGGGCAATTTACCGTTTTTTGCACGCCAAGTGCCCATTTTACCTTTTCTGTCTGCACGCCAAGTGCCCATTTTACTTTTCTGCCTGCACGCAAGTGCCCATTCTACCTTTTCTGTCTGCACGTCAGTGTTCATTTACTGTTTTCGCATCAACACGAAAGTGTCTATCTTTCCAAAAACAAAAAAAAGGGGGAAATTCGGGTTTCTCCAAATGGACAAAATTGGTATAATTTCTGAATTCTTTATTTCTATTTTACCTTCGAAATATGTCTCGCGCAATTCATATTTCTTGGTAAAATCCAAATAAAGAGGGGCAGCTGTCATACCCCAATTTTGTCCGGCTTAGGTCAAAACCCTAATTTCCACAAAAAAATAAATAAATTGAAGAGCGAAGAGCCTTATGCACTGCATTTCGGATCCTAGAAGGCATTCCAAGGTTCTTGAAATCATTTTTAGAGTTGGAACGCATTTTCCGGACAAATTAGGGTTTTAGCGCCAAAAAGGGTATTTTGGTCAATTATAACGGTTTTTTTTCCTCTCGCTTTCAAAAAGGCTCAAAAATATGTATAATTAAAAATAGAAATCTGAAATCAAAATAAAAAAATGAATAACAAAATAATATTGGATGCTTATTGTATTTTTAGAATTAGGGCTAATTCATTTTTAGGTGTTTTTGCTTTTATCCATTTTTGGCCGAAGTAAGCACCAATTTCACAAGCAAACAACCTCCCTCACTCCACCCTCATGCTCCACGCCTCCCTTCACTTCAGCCCCATCAAGTGTACATCACAAAAAAGCCTTTCATCATGACAAGCACACATTTGAGTCCAATAACATTCAATACACAACATATTTTTACCTTCCTTCTCTCTACACCACTAAATACACACTAATTTCTTCACCTCCTTCACTCCATCCTCATGCTCCACGCCTCCCCTCACTTCAGCCCCCATCAAGTTCACATCACAAAAAAGTCTTTCATCATGACAAGCACACCTTTGAATCCAATAACATTCAATACACAACATATTTTTACCTTCTTTCTCTCTACACCACTAAATACACACTAATTTCTTTATTTCCCTCTCACAACCTTAAACCCATTAGATCTTTGGCCTCCCAAGGATTTGAATAAGAACAACTCACTTCTCTCCTCTCCAAAGAGGGAACCAAGGCCGTAGCCCCTCTCCCCTCACTCACTTCCTCTTGTTTTTTTTCTTTCATCTCAAAGAAACCTTCCCATTTCTCCTACACCAAAAAACCCAAACACCACCATCTCACTTCATTCTCATCCCTCTTTCATATATCTTCTCCATTTTCTATTCAAGATAAAACATCATCATCAAGGAAGGTTTTCATCAAGCTTTTTTTTTGGGTTGGAGTTGAAGTTCCTTGGAGGTTCTTGTTGATTTGGTTTCTATTTTCTTCATCTCATTGCATTTTCTAGCTTGGATTTGAGGTAAAAACTTTCAAACCCTTGCATCATCTTCAATTTTTTTTTGCATTAAAACCCATTTTCCTCTTCACTTTGCATTTCACATATCATCATCATTTTGTTTAAGATGTAGCTTGTTGTTGTTGGTGAGAGGAGCCTTAAACACTATTGACAAGCACTTAGGGAGGCTTGGGTGTTTAAGGTGCCTCTCACTCTTGAATAAATTGAGTCATGTTGTTTTGTGTTGATTTTTTTGCATTTGTTGTGAAATAAAATTGTTGTTTCATGTGTTGTTAGGTTCGCATATCCTATTAAAGTTAGCTTTAATTTGATTTTGTTGTTTCTCTTTGCTTGATGGGGCTTAATCATGTTGTAGATACTTGATTTTAGTGTTTTCATGCTCAGATACTTCGTTTAGGTTTGCAAATTTCTTTTCTCACATAGATTTCGCACAAAGAAAAGAGTTTGAGAATAAATATTGATTTGAGGCTTTAGTGTTTAAATTATGTGATTAATTGTTCCTAAATCTTGTTAGTATCTTTTGCTTGCTTGATTTTGGGAGTTTGATGAATAAATTTATGGTTTGACTATGTATTGGTTTCGTAAGTCATGAAGAATAAATAGAGTTTTTATATGTTTGCTTATTGTCTCAAGTTGATGATAGGCAATATGATTCTCACTTGTGCCTAGTGCACCTTGCCTAAAGTGATGAGGATTGTTCTATATGATTCAACCCTTTTAGTTTATATGTTGTTTAAGTTGATGATTGGCAAGAAGATTCACACTTGTGCACTTGCGCACACTAATTTAAGTATTGAGGATTGACCAAAGTGATTCAACATGCTTTGGTGTTTTGATTGTTAAGATGACTTGCTTGTTTAGGGTTTGCCAATGATCAGGCTTGAGGCTACTCTTTTGAATTCATTTGTGCCTACCACTTCCTTGTCTACTCCCATGTGGAATCATTAATACTTAGATAGGCTCATTCCTCACATTGCATCTTCCACAAGATGTGCATTTAGATTTCCTTGCGTTTTGTAGAAATATTTGAGTATGGTTCTCGCCTAGCATCTTCCACTAGATGTGCATTTAGGTTCAATCTTTCCCACTCTTGTATTTTTGCTTAATGCCCAATTCAAGTTCCTTCTTTGCCTATTTATGTGTTGTGGTCTAACATGTGTAGTCTAGGCTAATATTTGCTCAAGAATTCAAATGAGATTGTTATTTGCCTAAGGATTCGATTTGCATTCATTGCTTTCTTTTCTAAACGGCCTAGCATGAAAATGGTGACTAGTGACAATCACCCATAACCTTTGTTAGTTTGGTTGTCCTAAGAGCCTAATTTTCAAAAAAAGGATGTTTTCATATGCATAAGCTACTTGTGATAATCACCCATAACCTTTGTTAGTTTGATTATCATGAATGCTTTCAATTTCAAAAGATATTTTCGTAAGCATCAAAAGTCATAGCGAGTGTTAGTGATGATCACCCATAACCCTTGTTAGTTTGATCATCATGAGCGCCCCTCACTTTTCAAAACCAAAGCAAAAAGACTTTCACTTTCAAGGCTCGTTAGAACTACGTCGCTTTGATTCCTATTTGGGATACGTAGGAGCGAGTCACATTCTCGTCAAGCGCAACCATAAAAAAGTTTAGCATTTGCATAAAACAAAGAGTTATCTTCATGACAAAAAAGAATCACTTTTGCAAACCAAGATCATTTTCAGAACAAAAACATTTTCCTTTCTAAAATCATTTTCAACCCATTGTCGCTAGTGGCTAATCAGAACTTTTGTTCGTCTAGCCATTGGCGACGATGTCTTTTCCCCAAAAGAATAACAAATGATGATCCATCATGACCTTTGTTAGATTGATCATCGTGCAAACCAATCTCTTTCGAAAATCACCTTCAAAAAAGATAATAAAAAATGAGTTGTTATTGATAGTCTATCAGAACCTTTGTTCATTTGACTAGTGGTACAACTCTCTTTTTGAGTATTTAGTAGTGATTCATCATAGCATCTGCTAGTTTAATCATTCGCTAATGCTCGTCCTATTTCGAAAACTCACTAAAAAAGATAAAAAAACAAAAAACTTTTCAAAAAGACAAAGAAGAACTACGTAGCTTTGAGTTCTCCATCGCACCGGGAGATACGTAGGAGCGGGCCATGTCCCGTCAAGCGTTTTTTTTTCTAAAAACTCATTTTTCCCCCTTTTTTCATAATAAGTAAAGATTTTCATTAAGAATTTTTCAATAAGAAGTAGAGAGGCAAAATTAAGTATTTTCAAGTCAACACACTAAAACCACACATTTAATTAAAGGTTCCCTCACAGTAGAGAGGACGTGTGGGGTGCTAACACCTTCCCTGCGCGTAACCGACCCCCGAACCCTATTCTCTAGTTTCGCAAGACCAATCGCTTTCCAAAAAAGGTTTTCCTAATATTTTCCTTAATAAATATTGGTGGCGGTTTCATTGTCTTAGGAAAAGTTGTGAACGAGGAAGGTTCTCCCTCGGGGACTTTTTCGGGCGCAACAGCTGGCGACTCCACTGGGGACTAAAAAAAACATTTTTTTTAAAAGTGGCTCAAGCCTAATTAATTAAGTGTGTTGGTTTGTGGGATTGATTTGAACATCTTGCTTTGCCTCTATTCTTCCTCTTTTTCATAAGCATGTTGCATCCATATGCATTCTTCTTCTATGTTTGCTCTTGTTTAGTATAATAGATAGTTACTTCTATTGTTGTCGGCACCCTAGATTAGTTGTATTTGATTGGTATTGAACCCTAGGGTAGACGACATGTTGTTGCTTTCTATTGTCTGGACTATTCTGGATTTTCATTTGCAGGTGAGGTAGTTTTTAAGGAAATTCCCTTCGCACACACACACTTGTACCTTGAGATTATATGATTAAAGAAAGAGACCATAACCCAGGTCTGTTAGACCCCCGAACCCTATTCTCTAGTTTCGCAAGACCAGTCGCTTTCCAAAAAAGGTTATCCTAATATTTTCCTTAATAAATATTGGTGGCGGCTTCATTGTCTTAGGAAAAGTTGTGAACGAGGAAGGTTCTCCCTCGGGGACTTTTTCGGGCGCAACAACAGCAAAGCCTCATATTGGAGATACACACTGATAATAGGAAGTTAGCTACTCACTGTATCTGGATCACTAATCAAAGAATTCCATTCCTTCGGGCTAACATATTTTCCAACCCTTTCAATTGGTGATATAGTAGGCATCCCAAGAGCGACAATCTGCCAACATGTAACGGAAAAAAAAAACATAAGAACCATGGCAAGCAGGCCAAAAACCATAAAAGTTCAACATTTATTTGTACATAATATCCATATTTAGTACAACAAAAAAGTTTAGATCTTTTGGCATTGTAAATGTTACCTCTTTCTTCAACTCGACTCTCACGTGATCCCATCGGAAAGGGGCATCTTCCCCTGCAGCAATAGAAGAGCTTGCATTGTGTCCATGTTGACCATGATGGATGGCCTCCTCCTCAGGACTGACAGGTGATTCAATACGTCTTATCCCCTTCAGACGAACATCATTCTGCATAAATGCAAGAACTTTCTCCACCGATTCCCGGGTTCCACATATGATGCCATTGATTCCTTCAGGTGCGAGAATGATACCACCTGAAACACACTGAGCAACATCAGATCAGTGAGACGCAAGAACTAACACGGTATAAAGCCACAAGCAGATCAATTTTGTTCTTAATGCATTCTCAGTATTCATTATGGATAGTTTCATTTCATTAACATAGTTCATTGGTGATTTGGATCACTAGTCAATGTGGGATTTGGATCGACGTGGAAAATATACTAATTTTCATAGGAAGATATTGGGAAAAACCCAAATCCCACATTGACTAGTGATAAGTCCTTAAAAGAGCTACTTGATAACACTGATAGTCTATACAATACAACTCAACTATGATAAAGTGAAGATGTCAACTGATAATTAATTAATACAACTCAACTATGATAAAGGGAAATGTGTCAATTGTTATGAATTTAAAATAACAGATTGAAAAGCACCTAAGTTCCAACCGAAATAAAAAAATATAAATTGAATTGCTGATTTGCTTAAGCAAAGTTGTTTACCGTTATCAGCAACTCTGGCAGCAATCTTTCTCAAATCGAAATCCACAATAGGCAAATCTTCTAATGCTCTTGTGTATACTAATTCATCCAATTACGAAAATATCAATACCAAACAAATCAATACAAATAAAAATAATGATTAATAATATTGATAAAGGGGGAGAGGAGTCACGGTGGAGAGGAGACAATTAATACCAAGAAGAAACATAAAGCTGGTTTTGTTCAAAATATCTTACAGTTAGAGAGAAATCAGTTTTTTTGCCCAATTATGCAAATTGGATGCAATTGCAAATACAAGGAATTATTTTAAAAAGAATGAAAAAAATAACTAGACAAGTCAAGAGTGTTTAGCGGAAAAGAGTAGAGATCCAAGTTATAGGTGAAACAAAAGACAACAGTTAGTGTGTAAGTGCAAAAATATTAATAACAGGACATGGTGATTATCAGCCCATATCATAAAACAAAGATATGTATTAGACCTTGAGGTATCCTTTGGTGCCAATACAATGGCAAATGCTTCAGGAATCATTGCCTGAAAAAATAACACTGGACTGTAAGTTCACACTTGGTTTGCAAAAGGAAAATGGAACAGTTGGGTTGATTAACATTATCACCTGGGATTTATTCTAAAAGATTCTAACAGTAACCATACTTTCTCAAACAATAAATATTTGAAATCCAACTTTATTCAAAAAGAAACAAATATCCTTATATATCCCCATATTTGGTGGTCTTCTTTTCCCGTAATATAATGGTCCTAAACAGTCTTCAGTCTTCACCAAAATCATAAAGGTTGTGCGCAAACAGGAAATTTTAATTTAATTCACAAGTTAATATGTCATGCAATATGTCCTCGTAAAGGAGATAATATTTAGATGTTGATATGAAGTTGAGGATATGGAACAAAGATAGAAGAAAATAGTTATAGTGGGATCAATCACCTGGTAGGAATATTGAGTGTGCAGATCCACTGATGACATGAAACAACTTTGAGAAGGGTGTGTCTAAAAATGATTTAAAAAGGAGAAGGGTTAGATATAAGTCAAACCAAGGGGAAATACTATTACTGAACTCGTGCAGAGTAACACGAGGTTGAATTGGATTACTGGACTATAACTAGTATAGTAAGAAGACATACATGGATCCATCCCACAGGATAGAGAGATCTTTCACTTAGAATTGTGAAAACGTCCTCCTCATTTGTGGCTTGACACTGTAATTCAGTGCAGTAAGTTAGCAACAAGCTGTAATAAGATGTGCTAAAATAATGTAAAACCAATCTACTAGAATGCAAGAATGCAATAAAGATACTAACAGAATTAGAAGGCGTTTCTTGCTTTGATACTAACAGAATTCAATTTATTAATTAAATCAACCCTCTAAACATATTAACAACTAATAACTAACAAATAAGCAGCTTACTGAATCAAGTCACAGCAAGTCAACTCACAGCAAGTAAGGTTAGGGCTCCAGGAGTAGGATGAGGAGCTGCTGGCATGCTTCTGTTTGGCATTGTCCTTATGTTGCCTTTGTCCACTACAGCTAGGAAAGCATCAGAAAGCTCGGGGGAACCTGCAGTAAGCTTAAATGACAACTATAAAACTAAAAATGAGGACTGTGAGGTAAAGGAAGAAACCAATACTTGGGAAGGGAGGCAGCCTTCTCTCTCATCCTCTGAATAAAGCATCCATTGTGAAAGCTTCTGCCAGAAATATCTGAGTGAAACTTATCCAAGGGATAAGTGAGCCTTGTGTGTTTCCCATCTTTGAAAAGAGCATAACCAAACACTTGTTGAGCATCAATTTTCTCCACACAATCTGCAGCAATAGAAAAGCAATGATCATTCTCTGAATGTTCTAATTGGAGTTAAAAAATCAAATTTTCACATGTATTTAATTGGGGAAATAGCAAGGCTGGAAAGCTGGTTGTGGCTCCTATATACCATGTTGCAAAAGATTAGGAGAACGGTTAAATCAACATCAAACCTAACTACCAGGAGTTCATTATCTAGATTCAAAGAAGCTTCATACAACTAGTAGTCAAATCTTACCTCTTGACTAACTTTCCCAGCCAACGCATTTGCTTTTGCAATATCATCTAGCCCACTGTAAACCATTATTGAATCAGTGTCTCCATATATCACCTATGAAACAGAAGAGAGTAATTAAGAGCTGACATCTAATCAGTTTAAGTCAAAAAATTCATATACATGCTAAAACCTTATGATACTTCAAAAAGCAGGTAGTAGAATAACCTCTAAATTTAAGTTATTTTGAACAAGATCAACAGTACTCTGCAGTATTTCCCTTCCCTGTATAACCATCACAGCATAAGTGAAAATGTATTTCTCTGAGACTATAGTCGAGAATATAGTAGTCACTGGTTTTACTGAATAAGCCAGCATATTCTTACTTGCAGGGTTATGAGCTCAGCCAGTGGCTTGCATAAAATCTTGAATTGGAAAATCCCAGGCATCCATACATACTGCATCATACACCATGAAATTTTTACATACAGAAGGAAGAATGAAATACCAATTTCAGGGAACTCAGAACTAGAGACAAGAAAGGGGGAAAAACCTGTTTGCAGTGAGCTTCAGTGCTTGCTGTTGAATGTCCAGTTGCTGAACTTTAAGACCGGATGCAGTCTTCATCCATGACTTTACCTTTCTTCTCCTTTCAACCAGATTTTTCAGCAACTAGCACAACAAACAAATTAATGAATATATGACCTTCAGCACAGCAAAAAAGGAAATAAAAAACGGAACAAGCTAAAAAAAAATTACCTAGAAATGCAATGAAATCAAGATTCTCAGCCTAAATGTCAACTATACCACATCATAACCCTCTTTTACTGATTCCCAATATTATTCGTCCAGGCAAGAGCCCAATAGGATCATCAATCTTGCGAACAATGAAGAAAACGGAATTTCCATAAGGAAGTGCTCTCAATATGAGCAAAAATTGTTGTCTCGCGTCATCTTTTTGTCAGATGCACCTATTAAAAGGGAAGAAAACCTTATATCAAAGGGGAAAAAAGGAATCCAAAAGTATATAGTCATCAATTATAAAGCATGTGCTAGAAGCAAATATTGACTGTCGAATTTTAAACCAACATGAAAGTCAAAAGAATGACCAAAGTTACGTGTGCAATGAAGGAATTGAACATAATTAGCTCAAATTTTTCTTAGATGTCACTAATTAACTCAAATAGATGGCCTTCCCATACCAATGAATGATATCGAGAAATAATATCAAGCTCCCATTCACGTTTTGCTCGTTCCATTGAAATTTTCCTAGGAAGGACTTGCTCCAGAAGTGAATTCCAGATACTGAGAATTACAAAATCTCAACGTAAGTCACAAGGGTATAAGAAGTTGAAATAGAAAAGTTAACTCGGGTCAAAAATTGAACATTAAAAAATATCTTACGTGCATGATTCAGGTGTGCTAACAGATCCAATCTTGTCCAAGATTTGTAATGCAGAAAGCTGAGCAGCATCATCCCTTCCAACAGGATAATTACCCAAAATATAATCATGTTGCAACTGTAACAACACATCCAGCATCAACAAGTCAGACTTGAAGGTAATTGTAGCACCAACTCAATAGCTTGAAGGTAATTGTAGCTTCATGCAAACCAAGTATGCTTCAAACATTTTTGTAAATTTTCAAAATTAAAAGGTAGACTTGTGTTCTTGAGTCAACCAGAGGGTTCCATTAGCAAAACCAGGAGGTGCACTTAGCAAGTCATATGGATCAGCCCAACCAATTCAGCCCATATCCACCTCATGCGAGCCCAATATGCTTGGACGGTCAAGATCGACTCTACCTATCCAACGATCCACAAGAGGGCACGATTTCCTATAAATACAGTCAAACTTTGCCCTTACAAAGGTTGAATCTCTAATCCTTAGTACCTTCACTCTTATATTCTATATACTGACTTGAGCGTCGGAGTGGCTTGCAGGTACCCCCCCGGGCGCTCATTGACCTCCTGTCAGGACAGCAAGAGACCTACCAACAGCAGGCGACCAAAAAGCTGCTCGGTACAGAACAACTTGTATATAGAAATCGCAACTATACCAACATAATCAAGATCAATAAGTCTGTGAAGGTAATTGCAGCTTAATACCTAAACTAAAAATGCTTTCAATAATTTATTAGTTTTCATAATAAAGAGGCATACTTGTACATAGTACAACTGCACAAACATTGGATCTGTCACAGCTTCATCTGACTCACGAAATAACTTTTTCTCGAATATCAATTTGCTGTGCAAGACTTCTCGCTTGCTACGATCTTTTTCTGCTTTAAATTCTGCTAGGAGATCCCCAATATATTTGTTACATCTAACCCAATGTACTCCTCTGAGCAACAATAAAAGAATCCATTAGAATTATAAATTTAGCTAGGATATAGCATAACAATCAAGCAGAGGGAAAAAGACATACCATTTCCAGGACTTCTAAGGGAAACATGTGAACCTCGAGCGATAGAGAGATTGTGGAGCTAGAGAGCGAATGGACTTGTCAAAGGTTAGGGTTTTTGATTCAGAAATCGTGGTGAGCGAGAGAGCGAATCAGAGATTCAAAAGATTCAACATTGGGGATTTAGGGTTTTGGGGGCAAATCAATTTCTCACCTAAAAGAGACAAAAAATGGCAAACTCGAAGGAGGGAGGCGTGGAGAAGAAAGTAACGCTCACCAGAAGGTGGAGGCGTGGAGCAGAGACGGAGGATGGCGTGGGCAACAGCGAACAGCGTAGAGATGAAGAGGGAAGAGAACAGCGAACACTCGAAGGAGGCATGAAGAGGTTGGGTCGTAGAGATGAAGAGGGAGCGTGGAGCATGGAGCAGAGACGGAGGTTGGGTCGTGTCTGAATGGTGTGAAGATGGAAGAGAACAGCGTTTAGTGAAAAGAAGAGGAAGAAGTGCATTCGAGTGAATGGAGAAGAATAGGTTTACTGAGCATCGCGTATGAGAAATTCATATTAAAATTTTAATTGAGATTTCCGACAGACTACCGACGAAACTAGCCGTCGCAAATTACCGACGGAACCAAATTTCGTCGGAAACGAAGCGGGAAAAGCCTTAAAATATGTGCACATATTTACCGATGAACAATTCGTCGGAAATCCGTCAGAATTTTGCGACAAGAATGGGTCCGTCGGAAATTCTGGTGGGAAAACAAAGGTTTTCTTGTAGTGAGATCATTACTGTAGACGAAAGGTTTGTTGTTGGTTGAGCAAGGTACTAGGACTTTGAAACCCAAAGCCAATTATACTTTATCTATCGAACAAGCGAAAGCAGTTTATCAGTGGATAAAAGAGTTGAAAATGGCAGACGGTTATTCTTCAAATTTATCTAGATGTGCTGATGTGGATAATGGGAGGTTGCATGGGATGAAGAGCCATGATTGTCATGTATTCATGGAGTGTTTAAATGTATATGTGTAGATACGGTCATGACATCTCACTCAGGATCCGATGACGAGACATATGTTCCTCCACCTGTCACGGGTGATGCCGCCAGCACTAGCAGGCGGAAGACTTCTACTCGCCTAGGGCGTCGTGTTCAGCCTGCTCGTGTTGTTCTTTCTGGTGGCAGATATTTGCCACCACCTGGGTCTGAGGGTGCTAGTACTAGTACTGCAGGGGACCCTGTGATTCCTGCTGGTACTGAGGGCTTAGCCCCGACAGATGTTGATGCAGATGGGGTACGCACATTCACTGTTGACCGTGAGGTGGTGAGGTATACAACTGATGGGCGTATCATATTGGAGACTGCTGGCGATTCGCAAGTATATATATTATTATTTATTAATTTATTTTTGTTGCCTTTTATATAACTTATATAATTTGGTGTAATAAAATTCATCTCTTTTTATTGCAGGTTTCTTCCTTCGATGGCTACAGCTACCGCCATCACAAAAACAATTAAGGAGAATTTCACCAGCAAGTGGAAGAATTGGACGGCTGTTAGAAAAGATAAAGAGGCAATTGAGAGGATGTTAAAATCATTTTTGGTAAGTTGTTCTACGAAATAAATAATTTGGTGTATTATCTTATTGACTTGATTAATTTTTGATTTAGGACCATTGCTGGCTACCCACGGAGTGTCCCAACGCTTTCAACGAAGGACTAATCTCCGCTCGCTACTTGCGGCAAAAGGATTTCGCTGGCCAACGCTTTCAAGGATTTAGGACCATTGACTTGATTAATTAATTTGTCTTATAATTAACAACATTATTGTAAATTTCTTAAATAGGAAAAATGTACATGGTTACCAGAGCAGCAAAGAGAAGTTGAGAGAGTGTTCCATAAGAGATGTTCCCATCGCTATTCTGAATTACTGCAGGAGGCGCGCGGTAAGAATGCGAAGCCATCTTTTATGGGAGACTCAACTTGGGCTGGGTTAAAGGAGTACTGGCAGACACCAGAATTTAGGAATATTGTGAGAAAGCAAAGAAGAACTGTGCTTCTGAAAGAGGTGGCTGCACACACACAGGGGGGAGTGTTAATACTGCAACGCATCACATGCGTTTGGTAAATTTATTACTTTATTACTTGATTAATTAATTATTTATAATTAACTAGTCATTTTCATGTGTATTAATTAATAATATGTATATATATATATATAGGAGACGAGGGAACAAAGGACAATCACTTTGCCTGAGTTGCATCGCTACCTTCATATGCGGGAGGACACTGGTGAGTTTGCTACAGATCAGGCGAGGAATATTCAGGTAAAATTACTTTTACAATTATATATTAATGTTTGTTATTTATATTAATCTTTATATCGGCCGAGGAATATTATATTAAAACTACTTTTGTTATAGTTATTTATTTGTTGGGTTATTTTTTTCAAGAGAGCTTCCAGGGTGGGCTGGCTGAGTACCATGAGTCACAACAGAGCAGTGGGGCAGCTGATATCGATCCAGTGGAGGAGGCTAGAGTAGCTCGTGATATTTGGGAGAGAGCAATTGGTCCCCAAAAGAGTAATTGTATGGTAGGATCAGGTGGTATTGGACCGGCTGCTTTCCGAACAAGCATTATTCCGAGTCTATCAGCTTCACAATATTCTGGATCCTCGAGTACTGGTCTCTCTTATGTTCCCAATGCTGGTGAGTTGAATGTTGTTATGCAATTGACGCAGCCACTGAGTGAGGCCCAACGTCAGTTTGCCGAGCGGCAGGAGAAAAATGAACGGGAAGCGCAGGCGCTTCGGGAGAAAGCCAGGATAGCTGAGGAGCGCATGGAGGAGCAGGCTAGGGTAGCTGCGGAGCGCATGGAGGATCAGGCTAGGCTAGTTGCGGAGCAGGCTAGGGTAGCTGCGGAGCAGACTAGGGTAGCTGCAGAGCAGGCTAGGCTAAATGAGGAGCGCTTTAAGTTTTGCAGGATCAGCTGATGTCTCAGCACTCGAGGCCATCCTCATCACAAATGGCATCCTACCTGTCGCAGCAGCCGCAGCAGCATTACGGCGGTGCATTTCAGCAGTGGCCTCAGCAGAAGTATGCACCCCAGTATTCCCAGCAGTATGCACCTCAGCCATACCAGCAGCCCCAGCAGCAGTCACCCCACCAACCAAACCAGCCAAACCAGCACCCCCAGCAGCGGTCACTCCAGCAACCCCACATCGATCTTAATATCGATGCGATTAGTGTTTTTCTTGCATCTGATGATACCTATTATCATGGTGACACAGACCAGCAGCCACCCCAGTAGCTTTATATTGTTTTATTTTGTTGTATGAATATATTTTTTATTGTATGGATATTTTTTTGTTGTATGGATACTTCTTTAAATTAATTATTAATTTTCATTCCTAATTTTTATTTTTTTAAATAGTAAATTAATTAATTATTAAATTTATTTTTTTATCAATAACTAAAGTTTTTAATAAAATAATTAATTAAAGTTTTTAATAAAATAATATTGATTTTTTAAATAAAACATTTTTTTAAAAAATAATATTTATTTTTTAAAAATAATTAATTTTTTTAAAAAAAATACGGTTTTTCCGGCGGATTTGTGGACTTTCCGGCTGATAAACTCATGCGAATTTTTTTTGGATTTTCCGGCGGATAATCCGCTGGAAACGGTTTGCTGCGAGCTGGCTACCGGCGCCAAAAATCCGCCGGAAAGTCCACATTTTCGGCAGATTTTTGGCTTTTCCGGCGGATTTTGCCTGCCGAAATATCCAATTTTCTTGTAGTGTCAGCTCAAGTAGCCTCACTTACCAACCTGATCAAAAATCTCAACCCTACCAATGCACCTGCATTCAATGCAACTACATCAACAGAAACCAGAGCAGCTGCAATTGAACAAGCCCCTCCAGGAACAATTAGTTGTGTATATTGTGGAGGAGGTCACTTGTATGAAGAATGTCCCAACAACCCTATTTCTGTTAACTATGCAGGGTACAACCAAAATAACAACACTTACCCAAATACCTACAATCCAGATTGGAACAATCACTCAGATTTCTGGTGGGGGAGTAATAATGCTGCTGCACCCAATGCAGCACCTACTCCACCAGGATTCCTTTCTCAACACGTCCAAAGACCACCTGCACCAGAAATGGACAACTCCATGGAAGCCTTATTGAAAGCATTTATGGGTAAAACAGATGCATTTATGGATAGGACAGAAGCATTTATGAGTGATACAAAAGTTCAAATTCCAAATCATAATGCCTCCATCAAAAACTTGGAGATTCAAGTTGGACAATTAGCCACAACCCTTTCCCAAAGACCAAATGGATCATTACAATCCACCACAAAAGCTTTAACTTCACAAACCCCTGGGAAAGAGCATGTCAATGCTATATATTTGAGAAGTGGAAAAGATTTGAATGAGCAATATGATACAGAAGGTGAGGGTAAGGAAGAAAATGAAAAAAATGAAAAAAATGAAAAAAGCAGAAAAGAAAAAATTTCTAGCAATGCAGGAGAATCCATTGCTCCAATATCCAATGCTCTTGCATCTGATACTGCTTCTGTGCCACCACCAAAAGCCACCAAATTCCCCCAAAGTACTGTTGAGAACCAAAAACCATCCAGCAACCACCTCAACCAGAACCACAAGTTAAAGGGAGACAAGTTCTTTTGTCCAACTCAAAGCTTAAAGTACTCCCTGAAAAGCTCAAATCTAAGCAGTCAGGACCTTTTGAATTGGTGAGAGTGTATCCTAATGGGGCAGTGGAATTGTTTGATGAAGCCACTAGTTGCACATTCAAAGTCAATGGCAAAAGGGTGAAGTAGTATTATGGATGTCATACCCCAATTTTGTCCGGCTTAGGTCAAAACCCTAATTTTCCACAAAAATAAATAGTTTCAGAGGTGTGGCATTATTTTGAAAAATGAGAAGTGCTATGGGCATGCATTTTTGAGTCTTGAAAGGCATTCCAAAGTTTTTAAAATCATTTTTAGGGTTGGGATGCACTTCAGGGCAAAATTAGGGTTTTTTTGGGCAAAAAGGGTATTTTAGTCATTCCACCCAAAAAGATAATTTCTCAGTAAAAAACACTGTGCAACTTTGGAGGAATTTATTTGGATCAAAATGAGTTGGGTCATATTTTTTATGCGCATGCATTGATAAATTTTTGCATAAAAAGTCAAACTTCAAAGAAAAGGGCAAAATGGGAATTTCCTTCAAGGTGAGGTATCAAATCAATTTTGGGAATGGTGATATCATGGAATTTTGGGCCCAATGATTGATTCCTAGGATATGGCCCAAAGTGGCATGAATAATGTGGAATTATCATGAAAAGAATAATCAAAAATGGTAAAATAAGGAAGTGTCCTCATATAAGACAAAATGTACTATCTTTTGACAAGCTTGCAAAACTTGGGCACCAAGGCCTCATTTGCTCCGAATTTTCCAGCTATTTTTCACCTCATTTTGTGTTTCTTCATGCCCTTGATCCATGTGAGTTGTATTCCTAGCCATTGATTAAAATTCTAGATCAAATCCTAGGCTACAACTTTGTGTACAAAACCCTAATTGCCCTTGACAATTTTTGTGCCATCAATATTTATTTTTAGGAAAACAATGAAAAAACCTTCGGTTTTGGGTTCGGGGGTCGATTAAGTGCGGGGAAGGTACTAGCACCCCGCAACATCCTAAAAAGGTTACCTTTTAATTTAATGTGTAGAAAAATTAGTTTTAAACGAAAATACTTTGTTTACCCATTTTTGATTGTTTGCGAAGAAGAGAAAAAAAAAGGAAGACTTAATAAAAATTTTAGTTTTTTGCGCTCGACGGGAGTGGGCCCCCGCTCCTACGTATCTCCGGGTGCGATGGAGAAATCAAAGCTACGTAGTTCTCGGGTAGAAAAAATTTGTGTGTTGGTATATTTTTTTTATTTTTGAAAAGTTTGCGAAAACTAAAGGCCGCTCATGGATACCAAACAGATAAATCCAGAGTGGTCATCATTAATGGCTTATTCGAAAAAGAAGGTGTTTACAGCGTTCAAACGAGTCGGGCCCAGAGTGAACGCTATAAATACCCGATTTGCGATCGAGCGCTTTGTTTGAAAAAAATGCTTACTGGGAAGCGTGATTTGAAAAAGGAGTTGAGATTATGTTTGTACTTTATTAACTAAAAAAAGAAGTTTAGGCAGATGTTTGCGATGATCAAACGAGTAACCTCAGAGTGATCACCGCTACTAATCCGCTGTGAAAAAAGGAAGGTTAGTCCTAACGGTCAAACAAGCAAGGCTCGGAGTGACCACTAGTAACGACCTATTTTTTTTTACGCGAATTCGATTATTCAAAAAAAGAAAAAAGAAAAACGGTTTGGAAGCATCACGTTGTGAATAAAAGCGGAATAGGTGATAAAAGGGGGGGTGCAAATAATAAAGGAGTTGTATTAAAAAAGGGAGGTGTGAATAGCGTTTTGACGCTATAAACAGCCGTTGAGGGTGCGAGTAGCGTTTTGACGCTAAAAAAACGGTTGATTGATTTCTTTTTTACTACTCTACCCTAGAACACGTGATTCTTGAAGCGCTTTTTTTCTTAAAAAACAGAACCTAGACTAAACAAGCCTGGTGTTTTGAAAACGGATTATGGAGAAAAATTCTTTTATTTTTTTTTTTTTGTTGTCATAGTTATTATTTAATAAAAGGGTGCCTTTTTACTTTTTTTTTTTGAAAAAAAGAGATTTTTGATATTATATTTTTTTAGAAAAGGGTAGTGACATTAGTAACCATTTCCTTTAAGAAAATATTTTTTATATATTTTTTTTTTTAAAAAGTTTATTTTTATCCGAAAATTAGTAACCAAATAAGGAACACATTTTTTTTATCACTTTTTTAGGTTTATTTTAATCCGAAAATTAGTAACCATTTTTTAAAAAAACAACATTTTTTTTATCACTTTTTTAATCCGAAAATTACAATAATATAACAAACAACAAAATAAATAACAAATAGCAAAAATATAATATAAAAACAGCCTCTAAACTAAATAATAAAAAAAACAGCAATAATATTTAATAAAAAAAAAACAGCCACTACACTAAATAATAAAAACAGCATAATATTTAAAACAGTAACTAAACTAAATAATAAGAACAACTAAACATTTTTTTTTTAAAAAAAAACAACAGTAACTAATATATTTTAAAAATGTGACAACTAATATATTTTTTTTTTAGAACAGTAATTAAAAAGAACTAAAAAAAAACGGCAAAATGTGACAACAATAATTAAAATAAAATGGCAATGATAATATGAACAAAATTACAATAACTAAAAAATTACAAAAAGCAACAATACTACGAATTATTACATTTTGTACCTTGAACAAATCCAGAAATTGTTGTGGAACAAGCTTTCTTCTTCGGATCTCTCAATACAACAAAATTTTAAACTAAAAAAAAAAATCTAGGAAGGAAGAAAAGAAGGGGAAGAAAATTTTTCTAAAAGAAACCCTAAAAAATTTCTTTCTCTCTTTGAAAACCCTAGTTTTTTTTCAGAAGATTTTTCCCCTTTTTTTCTAAGAGAAAATCGTCCCCTTTCCTCTAAGTGGGGAACCCTATTTATACAAAAGAACAAAAACCAAGCTTCTTCCATCTTCTGCTCCACTTCAACCACTCTTGGATAGTGATGATGATCTTTTTTGATATGATGGAGGTTTGGTGAAGGGGTATGGGTGTAGCAGAGGGAAAAAAGGATTGTTTCTGTGAGAGGAGGGGGTAAAACCGTGGGTGAGATAAAGATGACGTGAGGAAAAAAAAAGTTAATATTTAGGGTTTAAGTGAGGTGTGTGCGTGGAGATTGGAGAAAGGAAGTAAAAAATGGAGTTGGTGATGTGTTGGAGCCGTGGGGGATGGGGAGTGGTGAAGAAGAGAAGAAAAAAATGATGGAGAGGAGAGGGGTATGCGTGTATGTGTGTATGAGGGTGAGAGAGAGTGAATTTTTTTTGGTGTGTTGGAGAAGAGGGGAAGGCCGTAGGGCAAGAGTGAGAGGAAAGGAAGTGTGATGTGAAGTGTGTGAGGGAGAAAGAGTGAGGAAGTGAACATAGGAGAGGGGAGAGAGAGAGAGTGAGCCGTTGGGAGAGGGAAGAGAGGGGAGGAGGCGTGGAGTGGGGAGAGAAGAGAGAGGTTGAGTGTATTGGGAAGGGAAAAATGGGGAAGTGGGAAGTGTGGGGAAGTGGGATGGAGTGTGTGGGGAGTGTGGAATTGTAAGTTCCAAGAAAGGGAGAGAGAGGGGTAGGTCGAATATGGGGGGGGGGGGGGGAAGAGGAGTGTATGTGGCTTGATTTTGGGGTTAGGGGGGAATGGTTAAAAAAAGAAAAAAATATTTTTTATTTTTTTTTAAAAAAAAGGGTGGCCGGATTTGAGTGAGTGAGGGGGAAAAAAATTAGGGTTTTGGTGGGAATTGGGTTGTGGGTTAGGTTTTTTTTTTTTGTTGGGGTTGGGCCATGCGAATTGGCTAGGGTTTTTTTTTTGTTGGGTTGGGTTTTTTTGATGGCCCAATCCATGACAGCACCTTATTATTTTTTTTTATAGAACCCCCCTATTTCCCTCTTTGCTTATTTTTGCCTCTTCACTTCTAATAAAAATATTTTCTTGTGTTAAAAACTTGTGACATAAAAATAAAATAATTATTTTTATCAAAAGTAAATAAAATTTTCTCATTTTGGTTAGGACAAAATTAAGGTATTAGAGCTGCCCCTCTTTATTTATATTTTGCTAGGAAATCGGAGGGAGTCCGAATTTCTCGAGGAAAATAGAAATAAAGATAAAAAAGACGCTAATTTTGCCCAGACTGAGGTATTTTGGTTTTTTTTTTTTTTTGTTTTGAAAAAAAAAAAAATATTTTCTTAAAGGAAATGGTTACTAATGTCACTACCCTTTTCTAAAAAAATATAATATCAAAAATCTCTTTTTTTCAAAAAAAAAAGTAAAAAGGCACCCTTTTATTAAATAATAACTATGACAACAAAAAAAAAAAACAAAAGAATTTTTCTCCATAATCCGTTTTCAAAACACCAGGCTTGTTTAGTCTAGGTTCTGTTTTTTAAGAAAAAAAGCGCTTCAAGAATCACGTGTTCTAGGGTAGAATAGTAAAAAAGAAATCAATCAACCGTTTTTTTAGCGTCAAAACGCTACTCGCACCCTCAACGGCTGTTTATAGCGTCAAAACGCTATTCACACCTCCCTTTTTTAATACAACTCCTTTATTATTTGCACCCCCCCTTTTATCACCTATTCCGCTTTTATTCACAACGTGATGCTTCCAAACCGTTTTTCTTTTTTCTTTTTTTGAATAATCGAATTCGCGTAAAAAAAAATAGGTCGTTACTAGTGGTCACTCTGAGCCTTGCTTGTTTGACCGTTAGGACTAACCTTCCTTTTTTCACAGCGGATTAGTAGCGGTGATCACTCTGAGGTTACTCGTTTGATCATCGCAAACATCCGCCTAAACTTCTTTTTTTAGTTAATAAAGTACAAACATAATCTCAACTCCTTTTTCAAATCACGCTTCCCAGTAAGCATTTTTTTCAAACAAAGCGCTCGATCGCAAATCGGGTATTTATAGCGTTCACTCTGGGCCCGACTCGTTTGAACGCTGTAAACACCTTCTTTTTCGAATAAGCCATTAATGATGACCACTCTGGATTTATCTGTTTGGTCACCATGAGCGGCCTTTAGTTTTCGCAAACTTTTCAAAAATAAAAAAAAATATACCAACACACAAATTTTTTCTACCCGAGAACTACGTAGCTTTGATTTCTCCATCGCACCCGGAGATACGTAGGAGCGGGGGCCCACTCCCGTCGAGCGCAAAAAACTAAAATTTTTATTAAGTCTTCCTTTTTTTTTTCTCTTCTTCGCAAACAATCAAAAATGGGTAAACAAAGTATTTTCGTTTAAAACTAATTTTTCTACACATTAAATTAAAAGGTAACCTTTTTAGGATGTTGCGGGGTGCTAGTACCTTCCCCGCACTTAATCGACCCCCGAACCCAAAACCGAAGGTTTTTTCAATGTTTTCCTAAAAATAAATATTGATGGCGACTCCATTGTTCAAAAGCAATGAAGGATCCCTCTTCCGGATTCTTCGTTGCTTTAGAACAATGGAGCCGCCATCAATATTTATTTTTAGGAAAACATTGAAAAAACCTTTGTTTTTGGGTTCGGGGGTCGATTAAGTTCGGGGAAGGTACTAGCACCCCGCAACATCCTAAAAAGGTTACCTTTTAATTTAATGTGTAGAAAAATTAGTTTAAAGAAAACATTTTAATTTACCCTTTTTGTTATTTGCAAAAAAACGGAAAGGAAGACTTAATAAAAATTTTAGTTTTTTTGCGCTTGACAGGAGTGGGCCCCCGCTCCTACGTATCTCCGGGTGCGATGGAGAAATCAAAGCTACGTAGTTCTCGGGTAGAAAATATTTGTGTGTTGGTATTTTTTTGAAAAGTTTGGGAAAACTAGAGGCCGTTCATGGTGACCAAACAGATAAATCCAGAGGGGTCGTCATCAATGGCTTATTCGGAAAAGAAGGTATTTACAGCGTTCAAACGGGCGGGGCCCAGAGTGACTGCTACAAATACTCGGTTTGCGATCGAGCGCTTTGTTCGCTTAAAAAAATGCTTACTGGGAAGCGTGATCTAAAAATGGAGTCGGGATTGAGAAAATTTCTTGAAGTTTAGGCGGATGTTTGCGATGATCAAACAAGTGGCCTCAGAGTGATCACTGCTACTAATCCGCTGTGAAAAAAAAAAGGAAGGTTAGTCCTAACGGTCAAACAAGCTAAGCTCAGAGTGACCATTAGTAACCACATATTTCTTTTTGTGTTAGCAAAATTGTTTGAAAGAAAGAAAAGCAGTTTGGAAACTTCGCGGTGTAAATAGAAGCGAAAAGTGCGACAAGAGGGGGTGCAAGTAGCGTTTTGACGCTAAAAAAAAATGGTTACCGGGGGTGCAAATAGCGTTTTGGCGCTTTTAAAAAATGGATGCCGGGGGTGCGAATAGCGTTTTGACGCTAAAAAAAAAAATGGTTGTCGGGGGTGCAAATAGCGTTTTGACGCTAAAAACGATTGATTGGTTTATTTTTACATTTTGCTATTTGACTCTAGAACACGTGATTCTTGAAGCGCTTTTTCCTAAAAAAAAAACCTAGACTAAACAAGTGGTATGAAGAAAAATTCTTTTGTTTTTTGATTGTCCTAGTTACTATTTAATAAAAAGGGTACCTTGTTTGTTTTTATTTTATTTGGAAGAATGGTCATTTGTTATTATATTTTTTTTTAAAAAAGGGGGGTAGTGACATTAGTAACCATTTCTTTTAAGAAAATATTTTTTTTTTTAAAAAAGGTTTATTTTTAATCCGAAAATTAGTAAATACATAAAAAAGGGAACACATTTTTTTAATATTTTTTAGGTTTATTTTAATCCGAAAATTAGTAAATACATAAAAAAGGGAACACATTTTTTAACACTTTTTTTTAGGTTTATTTTAATCCGAAAATTAGTAAATACATAAAAAAGGGAACACATTTTTTAACACTTTTTTTTTGTTTATTTTAATCCGAAAATTAGTAAATATATAAAAAAAAGGGAACACATTTTTTTAATATATTTTTTTTTTTAGGTTTATTTTAATCCGAAAATTAGCAATATATATAGAAAAGGAATTTAAATGATAGACAATAACAATTTAATAAAAAACAGCAACAAAACAACATTTAAATAAAAAAACAGCAACACTTTTTAATAAAAAAAACAGCAACATTTATCTTTATTAGAAAAAAAACAGCAACGTTTTTAACATAAAAAACAGTAACAATATCTACATAAAAAAAACAGCAACTAAAAATACAAAAAAAACAGCAACATTTTTAACATAAAAAAACAGTAACTATATCTACATAAAAAAAACAGCAACTAAAAATACAAAAAAAAAACAGTAACAATAGAATCTAAATTACATTACAGCAACTAAAAAAAAAGCAAGAATCATGAATTCGAAATTTACAGGGAAAGCATTACGGTACCTTAAAAAAAACCCAGAATGTTGAAGAAGAATTTCTTCTTCGGACCTCCTTAACAGTAACAATAGAAATAAAAAAAAACTATAGAAACTCACAAAGAGAGATGAAAAACGAAAGAAAAGAAAAGAACAAAAACTCTCACTCCTTGTTTTTTTTTTCTAAAACTCTCTAGAATCCTTAATTTTGAAGGATCTCAAATTTTAAGAAAAAATTTGTTTAGTACTTTAATACCAACACACAAATTTTTTCTACCCGAGAACTACGTAGCTTTGATTTCTCCATCGCACCCGGAGATACGTAGGAGCGGGGGCCCACTCCTGTCAAGCGCAAAAAACTAAAATTTTATTAAGTCTTCCTTTCCGTTTTTTTTTCGTAAACAATCAAAATGGGTAAATAAAGTATCTTCTTTTAAAACTAACTTTTTCTACACATTAAATTAAAAGGTAACCTTTTTAGGATGTTGCGGGGTGCTAGTACCTTCCCCGCACTTAATCGACCCCCGAACCCAAAAACAAAGGTTTTTTTCAATGTTTTCCTAAAAATAAATATTGATGGCGGCTCCATTGTTCAAAAGCAACGAAGGATCCCTCCTCCGGATTCTTCGGTCGCTACAGCTGGCGACTCCGCTGGGGACCTTTTTTTTTAGAGGGTCAAGCCTAATTTAGTTAAATGTGTGGATATTTGTTAGTTTAGTACCTTTATTTACCCTTAGCCCTTCTATTCGCATGTCTATTTTACTTATTTATTTATTTGCTCTATTGAACCTTAGGGTAGAAAACCTTTGCACTATTATCTGTATTTCTTTTTGCAGCATGGGTAGTTTAGGTTGCTTATATCACACACATCTATTACACTTGTTTATTGCACACACTCTTGAGCGGGGCCCTATACCCGGGTCTGAACAAAAAAAACCTAGGACGAGTGGAGGCGATTAGTGTCAGTCATTCTGGATTTTATCTGTCTGACTCTCATGAAAGCCTCAGCCAGAGTACGCTCTTTTGTGGTATCCCACACCAGGTAGCTCGCTATCGTTGTGGGTCATATCACGAAGGAGATTTCAGCTCTGGAGACCCTTGTGAGGAAGTGATTAGAGCCACCTGAGAGATTGATCACACAAGTAGCCCTAGACCGTGACCTATATGTAAGACATAACCTGTTTAGGACACAAAAGCAATTCACCTACCTGTTGCATCATCGCAAAAACTTTTTATCTTTCAAAAAAAATCAAATAATGAAAACCATTTACTCTTTTTTTCCTTTACGTATATTTTATGTGACATGGTTAATGTTTCTCAAAACTTGAATCACCAAAATATGCTTTTATTAACGCATGTAACGTCTTTCTTTAATTCATCATACATCATCATTATTTCACAAAAAATACAAAAAATCCTCACATTGCATGCTATTCATCTCATTTAGGTTTGCCGGGAATTGTAAGAGGTTCGAAAGTTTTGTCATAAGCAAGGCAATATGGGATCAAACTGTGAAGCAACCCAAACTCTGAACTACCCTATAGTGAAGCAGCCTAATCTGACAAGTCTAAGGGAATGTGCTGGTCGATTGCCGCCCATCGAGCGCAGGTCTTTTGATAGGGTGTATGGGAAGATTATTATGTTACTACAATTGGACGTGCAAACGGACGCCATTGCCGCTTTGAGCCAGTTCTACGACTCTTCATTAAGATGCTTCACCTTCAAAATTTTCCAGATGGAACCTACCCTGGAAGAATATACACAGATCTTCGGCTTTCCTCAACAAGACAATGGACCCTACCAGTATCAGGGACAATACTACACAGATGAGAAACTCGCCTCAATGTTACAAACCAGCAAAGAGAACTTGAAGCTCTGGAAGAAAAATCGAAATGGCATTGCAGGATTCCCACAGCTTGAAAGATATGTGGACACAACAGCTATTGGCGTCTTCTTATCCTTCAAGGATCCGATTCCAGCCATGCTTGCAGACACTTACTGTACTTTCACTCATTATAGTGAGCTAAGGGGAAAGAGGATATCTTGTTGCCTGCACGCCTTGTATGTTTGGCTTCTCACCCATGCTTTCGTTAATAAAGTCAGAGTAGAAGGCCCAATTGAAGATGCCAGAGGGTGTGAGGTGAAGACAATGAACGCTAGTGAATGGTTGCAAGTGCTAGGGGGCCTTCATGAACATAAGGTTCGTTGGCACCCATCATGGTGGAAAGAGAGGCCCACAGTAGTTTTTCAATGCGGAAACTTTCAAAACGTCCCGCTCATGGGGACAAGAGGATGCATAAATTACAATCCTTCTCTAACTCTAAGACAGCTGGGGTACCCCATGCGAAATCCGCCCACCGAAGACATGTTAATCCCTTTTTACCTCCATGAAGGAAGCCCAAAAGAGGTTGACATGCTCCGGAAGATTTCTCAAGCGTGGGATATGGTCGTCCGCAAGGGACAAGAGCTTATTAAGAGGAGTGGCGACAAGGAAACCACCTTTCGTCAATGGCTCCAAAAGAGGATCCAAGACACCCGATTGCCTTACCAAAGTGCACTACGGGTGGAGGAAGAAATACCTGAACCCACCCTTCCCACTGTCGAAGATTTAGATAAGCTTAAAATGGCATTGTCAAAGGCCGAGGAAGAAAAGAAGGGCTTACAGGCAGAGTTAGAGAAAGTGCTCCTAAAGAACCAGAAGTTGGAGGAAGAGAATGCAAGTAAGTCAGTGGCCATTGAAGACAGCCGCAAGCAGCTCAAGATCGAACAAAAGAACAAACTAGAGGTTCAAAGGTACCTAAGAGGGGCGAAAGAGGAAATAAAACGTTGCAACCTGAAAATGGACCAAGCCATCGATGATACATACAAATGGAAAAAGTTATGGGAAGAATCAATGATGGCTGAAAAGACCGCACAGAGCCTACTAATGGTATCAAAGAGAGAGTCCCGGATGATGGCAGCCGAGTTTGAAGAGCAAGTGAAAAGTATCAAGCAGGATAAAGATACCATTGAAGAGATACTCCGAGAATACCAGCAAGCCTTAAGAAGGGAGCATGAAAAATCTGATGAGCTGAACGACCATATCAGATATCAAGAGGAGGTCTACCACCAGCTGAAGACAGAAAGCATCTATTGGGAGAACCGCTTCGTGGAGTTGGTCAGCAGGATAGAAAACCATGAAGCCTTCGTAGAGTTGAAGAATGAAAGCTTATACTGGAAAGACAGATTCTCAAAGTTGGCATGGCTGGTCGATCAAGCTATCGCAGGAATCCCCAAACGTCTAAAGGAGGCTAACGCGGCAATGCACCCGTTTAACACCCCGGTCCAAGTTTCCAAATTCATGGAGTTTTGCGAGGTTCTGATTGCCGAACTCCGGGAGAAGGCTAGCAGCACTACTAGTAGAAAAAGAGGGAGGAGTGGAAAAATGAAAGCCATATGTATTTGAGTGAAATTCAAAGAACATTGTACTTTTCTTTTCGAAGTTTTATTTCCAAAATGTTGTACTTTCCTCCATCAATGAAGTTTGTTTGTCTCACATGCTGATCCTTTATCTTGAAAAAATTGTGGAACTTTAATCTGTGTACTTATGACAAATCAGGATGCGCTTGCAATTCCCGACCTAAAACAATAAGACTCATGCACACATGCATCATTCGCATTTTCATCCATTCATATACTCATACATATACTCATAACATGTGTCCCACCAACAGAGAGTAAAAGACAAGCTGGTGCGTCAACATCGCTATTGGACTCGTTCTCAGGCCAGAAACATGGAAGAAAATCAGGACAATCCGCCTCAAGATATCCCGGATCAAGGCAATCCACCCCAAGACCTAGGCAATCAAGAGCTTAGGGCAGAAATAGATGGGATGAAAGAACAGATGGCTGAAATCTTAAAGGTCTTACAAACTTTGAGGGACAAAGACACAAGTGAAGATGTCTCCGCTGGGAACACGGAAAATCAAGTTACCAACCCTCCTCCTCCCAATGGACTCGGGATCCCGCATACAGTGCCCCCCACTGGGACTAATGACCAGGGTTACATATGGCCTCCTTGCGGACTTCCACAAGGTTACACACCTCCGACAGTCAATGCTAGTCCAGAAGTCGGTCCCTCAGGAGTCGCGGGCCAACAACAGCTTACACCAACAGGTCACGATGGTAATCCAGGGGCACCACAAGTTCAAAACCCGACCCCCGTCGTCATACCACAAAGACTCCCACTTGGCTGCCCTCCACCGCCGATAGTTGACGCTCAAGCTCAAGGTTCCAACCTCAGGAATCCCATTCATTCACATACCCCAAATGTGAACCCAGCCATAGTTCCGATGATCCATCCTTACTATGGTATGAGTGGGCTCCCTCACAATCACTCTATGGGGAACCCTCAAGCCCAAGACAAACTACAAATGCTTGAGGAAAGGTTGAGAGCAGTTGAGGGATCCAATGTTGGTGCGAGAGATGCTTATGACTTGTGCCTCGTCCCTAACGTAGTCATCCCTCCAAAATTTAAGGTGCCAGACTTTGACAAATACAGAGGGTCGACTTGCCCTGTAAGCCACTTAACCATGTACTGCAGGAGGATGGCGGCGTTTGCTCACGACGACAAATTGCTCATCCACTACTTCCAAGATAGTCTGTCTGGGGCAGCTTCGAGCTGGTACATGCAATTAGAACGTGCACATATCAGATGCTGGAAAGACCTAGCCGATGCATTTTTGAGGCAATACAAATATAACATTGACATGGCTCCCGATAGAACACAACTGCAGAGCATGACGAAGAGAGATAATGAGTCCTTCAAAGAATATGCCCAACGCTGGAGAGGCCTAGCTGCACAGGTGGTACCACCTTTGTTAGAAAAAGAGATGGTATCATTGTTCATGGATACTCTTCAAACACCTTTCTACGACAGGTTGATTGGGAGCGTGTCTTCGAACTTTTCAGATATGATCGTCATCGGATAAAGATTAGAGAACGGATGGAGAAACGGGAAGATTGCATATAGCTCCGCTGGAACCAGCAATCAGAAAAGGCCCTTCCCAGGTTTCCCTAAAAAGAAAGACGGAGAAACCAATGCCATCTCTGGATCAGGAAAGCCTCCCTACAACAACCCCCGACAGACTTTACAAATACCTACTCAAACACCACAAGCCCCACCTCACCAAGTCAACTCAGGCTATAGACCACAAAACTACCAAGAAAGAAAGCCCGCCAATTTCGACCCAATACCCATGTCATACACAGACCTATTCAATCACCTCATCAGTCACAACTTGATCACTCCCCGTCCAATGAGACCCCTTCAACCTCCTTTCCCTAGGAGCTATGACCCAGAGGCCAGCTGTGGATTCCACGCAGGGGCAGTTGGCCATTCAACAGAAAATTGCAAAGCATTGAAATATGTAGTACAAGACTTAATTGAATCTAAATGGTTAAGCTTCGCAGAAGACGGTCCAAATGTTGCCACTAACCCTCTGCCGGGGCACGAGAAGCCCTCCGTCAATGCCATTGAGAATGTTGAGGAGCAATTATTGGTCAGAAAGGTGGAGGACATTGTCACACCCTTGGACCTCATCCATGCTGATTTGTGTCACTTCGGAGTCATTATGAAAGGATGTACCGGAAAGGGTTCGTGTGTTGATCCCCTTTGTGTCGGGGCCTGTGAAGCATTCAAGCCAATCCTGCAAGACTTGTTAGACCGACACATAATACAAATAGGTCTTCAAAAGAAAGAGGAAGGCGTGTCGACTCTCCAGTCCAGCATTGACCAGAGCAAGAGTATCCGGAAACCACTGGAAATCCATTACAAAAAGGACACAAAGCTAACCACCGCTGTGCCTAAACCAATCACTATTCAAGTGCCAGTCCCTTTTCCCTTTAAAAGCACCAATGCAGTCCCGTGGAGTTACGATGTGAAGGTTCAGACCAATCCAGATGTCATTAACATCTCAGGGACCGGTGGGATGACTCGAAGTGGACGTTTCTATGCCCCTGGAGGGCCTAGTGAGGACCGAGCAAAAGAAGGGGAGGAAAGAGCCCGTAAGGGCAAAAGCATAGAGCAGGAACCTGTCGATAAGAATGCAGGAAAGAAGACGTTATCCGAGCAAGAAGCCAGTGAATTTCTGAAGCTTATGAGACAAAGCGAGTATAAGGTGGTTGATCAATTAAACCAAACTCCCGCAAAGATATCTCTGTTGTCATTATTGCTCAGTTCCGATGCCCATCGTGCAGCATTGACAAAAGTATTGAATGAGGCCCATGTCGCTCATGACATCTCGGTCGGCCAATTTGATGGGATCGTCGGAAACCTTGTTGCAAGTAATTACCTCACCTTTACTGATGATGAGATTCCAACTGAAGGAAGGGGGCACAACAAGGCCCTACACATATCGGTGAAGTGTGGAGATTACTCTCTTGCTCGGGTACTCATTGACAATGGTTCATCTTTGAATGTATTACCCAGATCAACCATGGAGAAATTAGATGTGGACTGTTCATACATGAGACCAAGCTCCATATTAGTCAGGGCCTTTGACGGATCAAAAAGGGAAGTCATTGGAGAAATGGAATTACCTGTGCAAGTAGGTCCGGAGCACTTCGTGGTGACCTTCCAGATAATGGACATTGCCCCATCCTACAGTTGTCTCTTGGGGAGGCCATGGATCCACTCGGCAGGGGCAGTTCCCTCTTCTTTACACCAGAAGCTCAAGTTCATAGTCAACAATAAGCTGGTGGTTATTTTCGGTGAGGAAGAAATGCTGATAAATAAGTCCGCTCCCACTCGTCACATTGAGGCCGCTGAAGAGTCTTTCGAGACTGCATTCCAAGCATTGGAAATCGCCAATACATCTGCTATGTTAGAACCCAAGCTATCCAAAACTGCCGTGATGGTTGCTAAGTTCATGTTAGGAAAAGGCTACCAAGCTGGGGGAGGCTTGGGAAAAACCGGACAGGGGATCCTAACGCCAATACAACCAGAGGAGAACAAAGATAGACATGGGATAGGATATCGGCCCAATCGCACTGACAAGAGAAGGATTGTGGAGGAAAAGAAGGAGCGGAGGTTAGCCAGGCTTGAGGACAGGGTGCCAAATACGAAGAGGATCACCATCTGCGACATCAAGGAAAGCTTTCGGAGTGCGGGAATGTTGAACCCCAATCAGATCGCCGCAGTTGAGGACGATCTAAGCGCTGAAGAAGGCATCATCAGTCTTGTACGCCCTTGTCCTGCAAACAAAAGACTCAAGAATTGGGAGATCATTGATTTTCCTGTGGTTTTTAGTTCAAAGTAATGTTTCTATAATGTAATCCTCTGGCTCTGCCCAAGGCCTTAGGATATTTCATTCGGGCACGCATGTTTTCCTTTCAGTATTAATATCAATGCAACGTTATTTCAGTTCCCAATAAACTCTCGTTTTTCTTTTTTTGTTACATTCGCTTCTTATTTTCTTTCTTTCGTTTTTATTCCGTTAATTTACACTAATGCAGATCCGAAAAAAATGTCTTTGAAAATAACAACGCCAATAATCCATATTGTAACTTTGATCACCCCATCAATCAAACTGAGGAAGATGTTGAGGATAATTGGGAAACCCCTCCAGAGTTAATGAGAATGATGGAACAAGAGGAAAAAATAATCGAACCCCACGAGGAATCAACTGAAACGATCAACTTAGGCACGGAAGAAGACAAAAAAGAAGTTAACATTGGCACCACATTGAAAGACAGCGAGCGAGAGAAATTGGTTAAGTTGTTGTTTGACTATGTTGATGTCTTCGCATGGACATACCAAGACATGCCGGGACTGGACCCCAACATAGTCGAGCATAAGTTACCGGTAAAA
Organism: Astragalus membranaceus; assembly: GCA_039519185.1. Classification (NCBI taxonomy): domain Eukaryota; kingdom Viridiplantae; phylum Streptophyta; class Magnoliopsida; order Fabales; family Fabaceae; genus Astragalus; species Astragalus membranaceus. Next base: position 98,533,903 of record CM076848.1, read on the forward strand.
CCAGAATGCCCGCCGGTAAAACAAAAGTTAAGAAGGATGAAACCAGAGATGTCATTGAAAATCCGAGATGAGGTTAAGAAGCAGTTCGATGCTGGGTTTTTAGCAGTAGCAAAATACCCTCAATGGATAGCCAATATTGTACCGGTCCCAAAGAAAGACGGGAAGGTTCGGATGTGCGTCGATTATCGAGATTTGAACAGAGCCAGCCCCAAAGATGACTTCCCTTTGCCTCACATTGATGTCCTGGTGGATAGCACAGCACAACACTCTCTGTTCTCCTTCATGGATGGATATTCCGGATACAACCAAATTAAGATGGCCCCCGAAGACATGGAGAAAACCACCTTCATCACTCTTTGGGGAACCTTCTGTTACAAAGTAATGCCATTTGGACTGAAGAATGCTGGTGCAACGTACCAAAGGGCAATGGTCGCATTGTTCCATGATATGATGCATAAGGAAATAGAGGTTTACGTGGATGACATGATTGCAAAATCCAAGACTGAAGAAGAGCACATCGTCAATCTGCAAAAACTCTTCGAACGTCTCAGGAAGTTCAAACTCAGACTAAACCCTGCCAAATGCACTTTCGGTGTAAGATCGGGAAAGCTGTTGGGTTTCATAGTCAGTCAAAGGGGAATAGAAGTAGATCCAGCCAAAGTACGAGCAATACTAGAAATGCCGGCACCGAGCACTGAAAAAGAAGTTCGTGGTTTCCTGGGAAGATTGAACTACATCTCTAGGTTCATATCGCAGCTAACATCTACATGCGAGCCTATCTTCAAGCTTTTGTGCAAAAACCAAGAAACAAAGTGGAATGATAATTGCCAAGAAGCCTTTGAAAAGATCAAGAGGTACCTCCAAAATCCACCGATTCTGATGCCGCCTATGCAGGGCAGACCTCTCATCCTGTATCTAACAGTGCTAGACAAGTCAATGGGTTGTGTACTGGGGCAACATGATGAATCCGGAAAGAAGGAACATGCCATCTACTATCTAAGCAAGAAATTCACCGAGTGCGAGACAAGATACTCATTGTTGGAAAGAACGTGTTGTGCTCTGGCCTGGGCTACACGTCGTTTGAGGCAGTATATGCTGAGCCACACTACTTGGTTGGTATCTAAAATGGACCCAGTCAAGTATATTTTTGAAAAACCCGCACTCACAGGAAGGATCGCTCGCTGGCAAATGCTACTATCTGAATACGACCTTTTATATGTCACCCAAAAAGCAATCAAGGGTAGTGCATTGGCTGAGTACTTGGCACACCAGCCCATCGAAGATTACCAATCAATGCAGTACGATTTCCCAGACGAAGATATAATGGCTCTATTCGTAGAAGGGAATCCTCCGGACAACGAAAGGTGGAGAATGTTATTCGACGGCGCTTCTAATTTATACGGGCACGGGGTCGGAGCTGTACTGATCTCTCCTGATAACCGCTTCATACCGTTTACCGCTAGACTGAGTTTCTACTGCACCAACAACATTGCAGAATATGAAGCGTGCGTCCTAGGCATCAAAGCAGCCCTTGAATGGAAAGTCAAAAGACTCGATGTATATGGGGACTCAGCTTTAGTCATCCACCAGACAAAAGGTGACTGGGAAACCAGGGATTCCAAATTAATTCCTTATCATGATCACATCCAAAAGATGGTTGAACAATTTGAAGAGATCACTTTCCATCATCTCCCTCGCGAAGAAAATCAGTTGGCCGATGCTTTGGCGACTTTGTCATCAATGTTCAACATCAATAACGACAAGAGTCTGATATTCATCCGAATCCAACACCGAGACCTACCGGCACATCATTGTGTGGCCATCGAAGAAGAGCCTAATAGTAAACCTTGGTATTACGATATCAAGCACTATATCACAAACAGAGAATATCCTCCTGGTGCCACCGAGAATGATAAGAGGACACTTAGGAGGCTGTCAATGGGTTTCTTCTTAAATGGGGAAGTGCTTTACAAGAGAAATCACGATATGGTTCTCCTCAGATGTGTGGCAGAAGAAGAAGCAGAAAGAATTATGAAAGATGTCCATGAAGGCTCGTTCGGCACCCATTCTAATGGGCACACCATGGCAAGGAAAATCCTAAGGGCTGGCTACTACTGGTTGTCAATGGAGACCGACTGCTTCAACTACGTCAGAAAATGTCACAAATGTCAAATCTATGCCGACAATATCCATGTACCACCTGCCTCTCTGAATGTCCTAACAGCACCATGGCCATTCTCAATGTGGGGAATGGATGTCATCGGTCCCATCGGCCTCTGAATGTCCTAACAGCACCATGGCCATTCTCAATGTGGGTCATAGCTCCTATGGCCTCTCTGAATGTCCTCCAGCTTCTCATTGTGGCCATTCTCAAGAAGGCATCCTAAAAAGACGCTAATCGGAGGCTCTTTATTGACTTTGCTGGCATCATCAAACTCGCATGACTCTTGACGTGGGATACGAGGGTTGCCTCAAGCAGTGGTGCCAAAGTGCGGGTTATTTAAGATTTGCTGAAGTGATTATGCGTTTGTCCTTTTTGCAACTTTATGAGAGATCATCTCTTTTTTGTGGTTTTTGGAAATTTCGCAATGATTACAATGCTTGTGATCATGCACATGTTTCGCAATTCAGTATCGTCTACCATGAACGTTATTTTTACGATAATTGGAAAATGAGAGAATAAGTGAAGTGTTTAATATTCAAATGGAAAACAAATGCGCAGAAGGTCGCGCTGGCTGAAAATTACATTGGGAGTTTAAACTACAAAAAGAAAGAGAAGAAAAAGAAAACAAGGAAAGCTGATCCTTTGATTGTTTGTATCTTTGAAGTAATAACGCCGATCGCCCATTAACATAACTTTGAGCATTCATTATCCAACTTTCGGAGGTACTGACTGCCTTCGTAGCTCAAAGTCCAACTTCTGACCCTAATTTTTGCCTGGATTGCTCTTTAGAGTTTTCAGTCCACCGGGTCGCTCTAATTTTTGCCTAGGCCGCCCTTTCGGGTTTTCGACCTAGCGAGCTTATTTTTGCTTGGCTCATCTTTCTCTTTTTTCCATATATTTCTTTAGGCATAGTACTTCTTGACTGCGTCCGAGTTCACTGGGAGTGGGAGGTCTTCACCGTCCATTTTTGTGAGAATCAATGCTCCTCCAGAGAATGCCTTCTTTACCACATAAGGTCCTTCATAGTTAGGGGTCCATTTTCCACGGGAATCCTTTTGGATAGGCAACATCTTCTTGAGTACGAGGTCTCCTTCTTGAAACTGGCGGGGGCGCACTTTTTTATCATAAGCCCTTTTCATTCTTTGTTGGTACAACTGCCCATGACACAAAGCAACTACCCTCTTTTCTTCTATGAGGTTCAACTGATCCAGACGAGCTTGAACCCATTCTGCTTCCTCCAATTTTGTTTCCATTAGCACTCGCAGGGAGGGTATTTCCACCTCGATGGGAAGAACTGCTTCCATCCCATATACTAGTGAGAATGGTGTTGCCCCTGTTGACGTGCGGATAGAGGTCCGATACCCGTGCAAAGCGAAGGGCAACATTTCATGCCAGTCCTTGAAGGTCACTACCATCTTTTGCACGATCTTCTTTATGTTCTTATTTGCTGCCTCAACTGCCCCATTCATCTTTGGACGGTATGGGGAGGAATTATGATGCTGGATTTTGAAGTCGTCACACAACTCTTTCATCATCTTATTGTTCAGGTTTGTCCCATTGTCCGTGATGATCTTATTTGGAAGACCGTAGCGGCAAATTAAATCTCTCTTTATGAACCTGACAACCACTGACTTTGTTACACTGGCGTAAGAAACGGCTTCGACCCATTTGGTGAAATAATCAATAGCGACAAGAATGAAACGATGTCCGTTTGATGCCTTGGGTTCGATGGGACCGATGACATCCATTCCCCACATTGAGAATGGCCATGGTGCTGTTAGGACATTCAGAGAGGCAGGTGGTACATGGATATTGTCGGCATAGATTTGACATTTGTGGCATTTTCTGACGTAGTTGAAGCAGTCAGTCTCCATTCACAACCAGTAGTAGCCAGCCCTTAAGATTTTTCTTGCCATGGTGTGCCCATTAGAATGGGTGCCGAACGAGCCTTCATGGACATCTTTCATAATTCTTTCTGCTTCTTCTTCTGCTACACATCTGAGGAGGACCATATCGTGATTTCTCTTGTAAAGTACTTCCCCATTTAAGAAGAAACCCATTGACAGTCTTCTAAGTGTTCTCTTATCATTCTCGGTGACACCAGGAGGATATTCTCTGTTTGTAATATAGTGCTTGATATCGTAATACCAAGGTTTACTGTCAGGCTCTTCTTCGATTGCCACACAATGATGTGCCGGTAGGTCTCGATGTTGGATTCGGATGAATATCAGACTCTTGTCGTTATTGATGTTGAACATTGATGACAAAGTCGCCAAAGCATCGGCCAACTGATTTTCTTCGCGAGGGAGATGATGGAAAGTGATCTCTTCAAATTGTTCAACCATCTTTTGGATGTGATCATGATAAGGAATTAATTTGGAATCCCTGGTTTCCCAGTCACCTTTTGTCTGGTGGATGACTAAAGCTGAGTCCCCATATACATCGAGTCTTTTGACTTTCCATTCAAGGGCTGCTTTGATGCCTAGGACGCACGCTTCATATTCTGCAATGTTGTTGGTGCAGTAGAAACTCAGTCTAGCGGTAAACGGTATGAAGCGGTTATCAGGAGAGATCAGTACAGCTCCGACCCCGTGCCCGTATAAATTAGAAGCACCATCGAATAACATTCTCCACCTTTCGTTGTCCGGAGGATTCCCTTCTACGAATAGAGCCATTATATCTTCGTCTGGGAAATCGCACTGCATTGATTGGTAATCTTCGATGGGCTGGTGTGCCAAGTACTCAGCCAATGCACTACCCTTGATTGCTTTTTGGGTGACATATAAAAGGTCGTATTCAGATAGTAGCATTTGCCAGCGAGCGATCCTCCCTGTGAGTGCGGGTTTTTCAAAAATATACTTGACTGGGTCCATTTTAGATACCAACCAAGTAGTGTGGCTCAGCATATACTGCCTCAAACGACGTGCAGCCCAGGCCAGAGCACAACACGTTCTTTCCAACAATGAGTATCTTGTCTCGCACTCGGTGAATTTCTTGCTTAGATAGTAGATGGCATGTTCCTTCTTTCCGGATTCATCATGTTGCCCCAGTACACAACCCATTGATTTGTCTAGCACTGTTAGATACAGGATGAGAGGCCTACCCTGCACAGGCGGCATCAGAATCGGTGGATTTTGGAGGTACCTCTTGATCTTTTCAAAGGCTTCTTGGCAATTATCATTCCACTTTGTTTCTTGGTTTTTGCACAAAAGCTTGAAGATAGGCTCGCATGTAGATGTTAGCTGCGATATGAACCTAGAGATGTAGTTCAATCTTCCCAGGAAACCACGAACTTCTTTTTCAGTACTCGGTGCCGGCATTTCTAGTATTGCTCGCACTTTGGCTGGATCTACTTCTATTCCCCTCTGACTGACTATGAAACCCAACAGCTTTCCCGATCTTACACCGAAAGTGCATTTGGCAGGGTTTAATCTGAGTTTGAACTTCCTGAGACGTTCGAAGAGTTTTTGCAGATTGACGATATGCTCTTCTTCAGTCTTGGATTTTGCAATCATGTCATCCACGTAAACCTCTATTTCCTTATGCATCATATCATGGAACAATGCGACCATTGCCCTTTGGTATGTTGCACCAGCATTCTTCAGTCCGAATGGCATTACTTTGTAACAGAAGGTTCCCCAGAGAGTGATGAAGGTGGTTTTCTCCATGTCTTCAGGGGCCATCTTAATTTGGTTGTATCCGGAATATCCATCCATGAAGGAGAACAGAGAGTGTTGTGCTGTGCTATCTACCAGGACATCAATGTGAGGCAAAGGGAAGTCATCTTTGGGGCTAGCTCTGTTCAGATCTCGATAGTCAACACACATTCGAACCTTCCCGTCTTTCTTTGGGACTGGTACAATATTGGCTACCCATTGAGGGTATTTGGCCACCGCTAAAAACCCAGCATCGAACTGCTTCTTAACCTCATCTCGGATTTTCAATGACATCTCTGGTTTCATCCTTCTTAACTTTTGTTTTACCGGCGGGCATTCTGGTTTCACCGGTAACTTATGCTCGACTATGTTGGGGTCCAGTCCAGGCATGTCTTGGTATGTCCATGCGAAGACGTCAACATAGTCAAACAACAACTTAACCAATTTCTCTCGCTCGCTGTCTTTCAATGTGGTGCCAATGTTAACTTCTTTTTTGTCTTCTTCCGTGCCTAAGTTGATCGTTTCAGTTGATTCCTCGTGGGGTTCGATCATTTTTTCCTCTTGTTCCATCATTCTCATTAACTCTGGAGGGGTTTCCCAATTATCCTCAACATCCTCCTCAGTTTGATTGATGGGGTGATCAAAGTTACAATATGGATTATTGGCGTTGTTATTTTCAAAGACATTTTTTTCAGATCTGCATTAGTGTAAATTAACGGAATAAAAAAAACGAATGAAGGAAAATAAGAAGCGAATGTAAAAAGAAAAAGGAGAACAAGGGTTTATTGGGAACTGAAATAACGTTGCATTAATATTGATACTGAAAGGAAAACATGCGTGCCCGAATGAAATATCCTAAGGCCTTGGGCAGAGCCAGAGGATTACATTACAGAAACATTACTTTGAACTAAAAACCACAGGAAAATCAATGATCTCCCAATTCTTGAGTCTTTTGTTTGCAGGACAAGGGTGTACAAGACTGACGACGCCTTCTTTGGCGTTTAGATCGTCCTCAACTGCGGCGATCTGATTGGGGTTCAACATTCCCGCACTCCGAAAGCTTTCCTTGATGTCGCAGATGGTGTTCCTCTTCGTATTTGGCACCCTATCCTCAAGCCTGACTAACCTCCGCTCCTTCTTTTCCTCCACAATCCTTCTCTTGTCAGTGCGATTGGGCCGATATCCTATCCCATGTCTATCTTTGTTCTCCTCTGGCTGTATTGGCGTCAGGATCCCCTGTCCGGCTTTTCCCAAGCCTCCTCCAGCTTGGTAGCCTTTTCCTAACATGAACTTAGCAACCATCACAGCAGTTTTGGATAGCTTGGGTTCTAACATAGCAGATGTATTGGCGATTTCCAATGCTTGGAAGGCAGTCTCGAGAGACTCTTCAGCAGCCTCAATGTAACGAGTAGGAGCGGACTTATTTATCAGCATTTCTTCCTCACCGAAAATAACCACCAGCTTATTGTTGACTATGAATTTGAGCTTCTGGTGTAAAGAAGAGGGAACTGCCCCTGCCGAGTGGATCCATGGCCTCCCCAAGAGACAACTGTAGGATGGGGCAATGTCCATTATCTGGAAGGTCACCACGAAGTGCTCCGGACCTACTTGCACAGGTAATTCCATTTCTCCGATGACTTCCCTTTTTAATCCGTCAAAGGCCCTGACTAATATGGAGCTTGGTTTCATGTATGAACAGTCCACATCTAATTTCTCCATGGTTGATTTGGGTAATACATTCAAAGATGAACCATTGTCAATAAGTACCCGAGCAAGAGAGTAATCTCCACACTTCACAGATATGTGTAGGGCCTTGTTGTGCCCCCTTCCTTCAGTTGGAATCTCATCATCAGTAAAGGTGAGATAATTACTTGCAACAAGGTTTCCGACGATCCCATCAAATTGGCCGACGGAGATGTCATGAGCGACATGGGCCTCATTCAATACTTTTGTCAATGCTGCACGATGGGCATCGGAACTGAGCAATAATGACAACAGAGATATCTTTGCGGGAGTTTGGTTTAGTTGATCAACCACCTTATACTCGCTTTGTCTCATAAGCTTCAGAAATTCACTGGCTTCTTGCTCGGATAACGTCTTCTTTCCTGCATTCTTATCGACAGGTTCCTGCTCTATGCTTTTGCCCTTACGGGTTCGTTCCTCCCCTTCTTTTGTTCGGTCTTCACTAGGCCCTCCAGGGGTATAGAAACGTCCACTTCGAGTCATCCCACCGGTCCCTGAGATGTTAATGACATCTGGATTGGTCTGAACCTTCACATCGTAATTCCACGGGACTGCATTGGTGCTTTTAAAGGGAAAAGGGACTGGCACTTGAATAGTGATTGGTTTAGGCACAGCGGTGGTTAGCTTTGTGTCCTTTTTGTAATGGATTTCCAGTGGTTTCCGGATACTCTTGCTTTGTTCAATGCTTGACTGGAGAGTCGACACGCCTTCCTCTTTCTTTTGAAGACCTATTTGTATTATGTGTCGGTCTAACAAGTCTTGCAGGACTGGCTTGAATGCTTCACGGGCCCCGACACAAAGGGGAACAGCACACGAGCCCTTTCCGGTACATCCTTTCATAATGATTCCGAAGTGACACAAATCAGCATGGATGAGGTCCAAGGGTGTGACAATGTCCTCCACCTTTCTGACCAATAATTGCTCCTCAACATTCTCAATGGCATTGACGGAGGGTTTCCCGTGCCCCGGCAGAGGGTTAGTGGCAACATTTGGACCGTCTTCTGCGAAGCTTAACCATTTAGATTCAATTAAGTCTTGTACTACATATTTCAATGATTTGCAATTTTCTGTCGAATGGCCAACTGCCCCTGCGTGGAATCCACAGCTGGCCTCTGGGTCATAGCTCCTAGGGAAAGGAGGTTGAAGGGGTCTCATTGGACGGGGAGTGATCAAGTTGTGACTGATGAGGTGATTGAATAGGTCTGTGTATGACATGGGTATTGGGTCGAAATTGGCGGGCTTTCTTTCTTGGTAGTTTTGTGGTCTATAGCCTGAGTTGACTTGGTGAGGTGGGGCTTGTGGTGTTTGAGTAGGTATTTGTAAAGTCTGTCGGGGGTTGTTGTAGGGAGGCTTTCCTGATCCAGAGATGGCATTGGTTTCTCCGTCTTTCTTTTTAGGGAAACCTGGGAAGGGCCTTTTCTGATTGCTGGTTCCAGCGGAGCTATATGCAATCTTCCCATTTCTCCATCCATTCTCTAATCTTTCTCCGATGACGATCATATCTGAAAAGTTTGAAGACACGCTCCCAATCAACCTGTCGTAGAAATGTGATTGAAGAGTATCCATGAACATTGATACCATCTCTTTTTCTAACAAAGGTGGTACCACCTGTGCAGCCAAACCTCTCCAGCGTTGGGCATATTCTTTGAAGGACTCATTATCTCTCTTCGTCATGCTCTGCAGTTGTGTTCTATCGGGAGCCATGTCAATGTTATATTTGTATTGCCTCAAAAATGCATCGGCTAGGTCTTTCCAGCATCTGATATGTGCACGTTCTAATTGCATGTACCAGCTCGAAGCTGCCCCAGACAGACTATCTTGGAAGTAGTGGATGAGCAATTTGTCGTCGTGAGCAAACGCCGCCATCCTCCTGCAGTACATGGTTAAGTGGCTTACAGGGCAAGTCGACCCTCTGTATTTGTCAAAGTCTGGCACCTTAAATTTTGGAGGGATGACTACGTTAGGGACGAGGCACAAGTCATAAGCATCTCTCGCACCAACATTGGATCCCTCAACTGCTCTCAACCTTTCCTCAAGCATTTGTAGTTTGTCTTGGGCTTGAGGGTTCTCCATAGAGTGATTGTGAGGGAGCCCACTCATACCATAGTAAGGATGGATCATCGGAACTATGGCTGGGTTCACATTTGGGGTATGTGAATGAGTGGGATTCCTGAGGTTGGAACCTTGAGCTTGAGCGTCAATTATCGGCGGTGGAGGGCAGCCAAGTGGGAGTCTTTGTGGTACAACGACGGGGGTCGGGTTTTGAACTTGTGGTGCCCCTGGATTACCATCGTGACCAGTTGGTGTAAGCTGTTGTTGGCCCGCGACTCCTGAGGGACCGACTTCTGGACTAGCATTGACTGTCGGAGGTGTGTAACCTTGTGGAAGTCCGTAAGGAGGCCATATGTAACCCTGGTCATTAGTCCCAGTGGGGGGCACTGTATGCGGGATCCCGAGTCCATTGGGAGGAGGAGGGTTGGTAACTTGATTTTCCGTATTCCCAGCGGAAACATCTTCACTTGTGTCTTTGTCCCTCAAAGTTTGTAAGACCTTTAATATTTCAGCCATCTGTTCTTTCATCCCATCTATTTCTGCCCTAAGCTCTTGATTGCCTAGGTCTTGGGGTGGATTGCCTTGATCCGGGATATCTTGAGGCGGATTGTCCTGATTTTCTTCCAAGTTTCTGGCCTGAGAACGAGTCCAATAGCGATGTTGACGCACCAGCTTGTCTTTTACTCTCTGTTGGTGGGACACATGTTATGAGTATATGTATGAGTATATGAATGAATGAAAATGCGAATGATGCATGTGTGCATGAGTCTTATTGTTTTAGGTCGGGAATTGCAAGCGCATCCTGATTTGTCATAAGTACACAGATTAAAGTTCCACAATATTTTCAAGATAAAGGATCAGCATGTGAGACAAACAAACTTCATTGATGGAGGAAAGTACAACATTTTGGAGATAAAACTTCGAAAAGAAAAGTACAATGTTCTTTAAATTTCACTCAAATACATATGGCTTTCATTTTTCCACTCCTCCCTCTTTTTCTACTAGTAGCGCTGCCAGCCTTCTCCCAGAGTTCGGCAATCAGAACCTCGCAAAACTCCATGAATTTGGAAACTTGGACCGGGGTGTTAAACGGGTGCATTGCCGCGTTAGCCTCCTTTAGACGTTTGGGGATTCCTACGATAGCTCGATCAGCCAGCCATGCCAACTTTGAGAATCTGTCTTTCCAGTATAAGCTTTCATTCTTCAACTCTATGAAGACTTCATGGTTTTCTATCTTGCTGACCAACTCCACGAAGCGGTTCTCCCAATAGATGCTTTCTGTCTTCAGCTGGTGGTAGACCTCCTCTTGATATCTGATATGGTCGTTCAGCTCATCAGATTTTTCATGCTCCCTTCTTAAGGCTTGCTGGTATTCTCGGAGTATCTCTTCAATGGTATCTTTATCCTGCTTGATACTTTTCACTTGCTCTTCAAACTCGGCTGCCATCATCCGGGACTCTCTCTTTGATACCATTAGTAGGCTCTGTGCGGTCTTTTCAGCCATCATTGATTCTTCCCATAACTTTTTCCATTTGTATGTATCATCGATGGCTTGGTCCATTTTCAGGTTGCAACGTTTTATTTCCTCTTTCGCTCCTCTTAGGTACCTTTGAACCTCTAGTTTGTCCTTTTGTTCAATCTTGAGCTGCTTGCGGCTGTCTTCCATGGCCACTGACTTACTTGCGTTCTCCTCCTTCAACTTCTGGTTTTTTAGGAGCACTTTCTCTAACTCTGCCTGCAATCCCTTCTTTTCTTCCTCGGCTTTTGACAATGCCATTTTAAGCTTATCTAAATCTTCGACAGTGGGAAGGGTAGGTTCAGGTATTTCTTCCTCCACCCGTAGTGCACTTTGGTAAGGCAATCGGGTGTCTTGGATCCTCTTTTGGAGCCATTGACGAAAGGTGGTTTCCTTGTCGCCACTCCTCTTAGTAAGCTCTTGTCCCTTGCGGACGACCATATCCCACGCTTGAGAAATCTTCCGGAGCATGTCAACCTCTTTTGGGCTTCCTTCATGGAGGTAAAAAGGGATTAACATGTCTTCGGTGGGCGGATTTCGCATGGGGTACCCCAGCTGTCTTAGAGTTAGAGAAGGATTGTAATTTACGCATCCTCTTGTCCCCATGAGCGGGACGTTTTGAAAGTTTCCGCATTGAAAAACTACTGTGGGCCTCTCTTTCCACCATGATGGGTGCCAACGAACCTTATATTCATGAAGGCCCCCCAGCACTTGCAACCATTCACCAGTGTTCATTGTCTTCACATCACACCCTCTGGCGTCTTCAATTGGGCCTTCTACTCTGACTTTGTTAACGAAAGCATGGGTGAGAAGCCAAACATACAAGGCGTGCAGGCAGCAAGATATCCTTTTTCCCCTTAGCTCACTATAATGAGTGAAAGTACAGTAAGTGTCTGCAAGCATGGCTGGAATCGGATCCTTGAAAGATAAGAAGACGCCAATAGCTGTTGTGTCCACATATCTTTCAAGGCGTGGAAATAGAACAATGCCAAAGATAGTCGAAGCTAACACCTGCTTAAAAGGACCCCAATTTCTAGCGTCGACGAAGGATTTCATTTGGCTTTCCAGATACTCTTGTGGGAATCCTGCAATGCCATTTCGATTTTTCTTCCGGAGCTTCAAGTTCTCTTTGCTGGTTTGTAACATTGAGGCGAATTTCTCATCTGTGTAGTATTGTCCCTGATACTGGTAGGGTCCATTGTCTTGTTGAGGAAAGCCGAAGATCTGTGCATATTCTTCCAGGGTAGGTGCCATCTGGAAATTTTTGAAGGTGAAGCATCTTAATGAAGAGTCGTAGAACTGGCTCAAAGCGGCAATGGCATCCGTTTGCACGTCCAATTGTAGTAACATAATAATTTTCCCATACGCTCTATCAAAAGACCTGCGCTCGATGGGCGGCAATCGACCCGCACATTCCCTTAGACTTGTCAGATTAGGCTGCTTCACTATAGGGTAGTTCAGAGTTTGGGTTGCTTCACAGTTTGATCCCATATCGCCTTGCTTATGATAAAACTTTCAAACCTCTTACAATTCCCGGCAAACCTAAATGAGATGAATAGCATGCATGTGAGGATTTTTTTGTATATTATTTTTGAAATAATGATGATGTATGATGAATTAAAGAAAGACGTTACATGCGTTAATAAAAGCATATTTTGGTGATTCAAATTTTGAGAAAAATTAACCATGTCACATAAAATATGTAAAGGGCAAAAGAATAAATGGTTTTCATTATTTGATTTTTTTGAAAGATAAAAAGTTTTTTGCGATGATGCAACGGGTAGGTGAATTGCCCTTGTGTCCTAAACAGGTTAGGTCTTATATATAGGTCACGGTCTAGGGCTACTTGTGTGATCAATCTCTCAGGTGGCTCTAATCACTTCCTCACAAGGATCTCCAGAGCTGAAATCTCTTTCGTGATATGACCCACAACGATAGCGAGCTACCTGGTGTGGGATACCACGAAAGAGCGTACTCTGGCTGAGGCTTTCATGAGAGTCAGATAGATAAAATCCAGAATGACTGACACTAATCGCCTCCACTCGTCCTAGGTTTTTTAGACCCGGGTATAGGGCCCCGCTCAAGAGTGTGTGCAACAAACAAGTGTAATTGATGTGTGTGATATAAGCAACCTAAACTACCCGTGCTGCAAAAGAAATACAGATAATAGTGCAAAGGTTTTCTACCCTAAGGTTCAATAGAGCAAATAAATAGATAAATAAAATAGACATGCGAATAGAAGGGCTAAGGGTAAATAAAGTACTAAACTAACAAATATCTACACATTTAATTAAATTAGGCTTGACCCTCTTAAATTGTCCCCAGTGGAGTCGCCAGCTGTAGCGACCGAAGAATCCGGAAGAGGGATCCTTCATTGCTTTTGAACAATGGAGTCGCCATCAATATTTATTTTTAGGAAAACATTGAAAAAACCTTCGGTTTTGGGTTCGGGGGTCGATTAAGTGCGGGGAAGGTACTAGCACCCCGCAACATCCTAAAAAGGTTACCTTTTAATTTAATGTGTAGAAAAATTAGTTTTAAACGAAAATACTTTGTTTACCCATTTTTGATTGTTTGTGAAGAAGAGAAAAAAAAAGGAAGACTTAATAAAAATTTTAGTTTTTTGCGCTCGACGGGAGTGGGCCCCCGCTCCTACGTATCTCCGGGTGCGATGGAGAAATCAAAGCTACGTAGTTCTCGGGTAGAAAAAATTTGTGTGTTGGTATATTTTTTTTTATTTTTGAAAAGTTTGCGAAAACTAAAGGCCGCTCATGGTGACCAAACAGATAAATCCAGAGTGGTCATCATTAATGGCTTATTCGAAAAAGAAGGTGTTTACAGCGTTCAAACGAGTCGGGCCCAGAGTGAACGCTATAAATACCCGATTTGCGATCGAGCGCTTTGTTTGAAAAAAATGCTTACTGGGAAGCGTGATTTGAAAAAGGAGTTGAGATTATGTTTGTACTTTATTAACTAAAAAAAGAAGTTTAGGCGGATGTTTGCGATGATCAAACGAGTAACCTCAGAGTGATCACCGCTACTAATCCGCTGTGAAAAAAGGAAGGTTAGTCCTAACGGTCAAACAAGCAAGGCTCAGAGTGACCACTAGTAACAACCTATTTTTTTTTTACGCGAATTCGATTATTCAAAAAAAAAAAGAAAAAAGAAAAACGGTTTGGAAGCATCACGTTGTGAATAAAAGCGGAATAGGTGAAAAAGGGGGGGGGTGCAAATAATAAAGGAGTTGTATTAAAAAAGGGAGGTGTGAATAGCGTTTTGACGCTAGAAACAGCCGTTGAGGGTGCGAGTAGCGTTTTGACGCTAAAAAAACGGTTGATTGATTTCTTTTTTACTATTCTACCCTAGAACACGTGATTCTTGAAGCGCTTTTTTTCTTAAAAAACATAACCTAGACTAAACAAGCCTGGTGTTTTGAAAACGGATTATGGAGAAAAATTCTTTTGTTTTTTTTTTGTTGTCATAGTTATTATTTAATAAAAGGGTGCCTTTTTACTTTTTTTTTTGAAAAAAAGAGATTTTTGATATTATATTTTTTTAGAAAAGGGTAGTGACATTAGTAACTATTTCCTTTAAGAAAATATTTTTTATATTTTTTTTTTAAAAAGTTTATTTTTATCCGAAAATTAGTAACCAAATAAGGAACACATTTTTTTATCACTTTTTTAGGTTTATTTTAATCCGAAAATTAGTAACCATTTTTTAAAAAAACAACATTTTTTTTATCACTTTTTTAATCCGAAAATTACAATAATATAACAAACAACAAAATAAATAACAAATAGCAAAAATATAATATAAAAACAGCCTCTAAACTAAATAATAAAAAAAACAGCAATAATATTTAATAAAAAAAAAAACAGCCACTACACTAAATAATAAAAACAGCATAATATTTAAAACAGTAACTAAACTAAATAATAAGAACAACTAAACATTTTTTTTTAAAAAAAAACAACAGTAACTAATATATTTTAAAAATGTGACAACTAATATATTTTTTTTTAGAACAGTAATTAAAAAGAACTAAAAAAACGGTAAAATGTGACAACAATAATTAAAATAAAATGGCAATGATAATATGAACAAAATTACAATAACTAAAAAATTACAAAAAGCAACAATACTACGAATTATTACATTTTATACCTTGAACAAATCCAGAAATTGTTGTGGAACAAGCTTTCTTCTTCGGATCTCTCAATACAACAAAATTTTAAACTAAAAAAAAAATCTAGGAAGGAAGAAAAGAAGGGGAAGAAAATTTTTCTAAAAGAAACCCTAAAAAATTTCTTTCTCTCTTTGAAAACCCTAGTTTTTTTTCAGAAGATTTTTCCCCTTTTTTTCTAAGAGAAAATCGTCCCCTTTCCTCTAAGTGGGGAACCCTATTTATACAAAAGAACAAAAACCAAGCTTCTTCCATCTTCTGCTCCACTTCAACCACTCTTGGATAGTGATGATGATCTTTTTTGATATGATGGAGGTTTGGTGAAGGGGTATGGGTGTAGCAGAGGGAAAAAAGGATTGTTTCTGTGAGAGGAGGGGGTAAAACCGTGGGTGAGATAAAGATGACGTGAGGAAAAAAAAAGTTAATATTTAGGGTTTAAGTGAGGTGTGTGCGTGGAGATTGGAGAAAGGAAGTAAAAAATGGAGTTGGTGATGTGTTGGAGCCGTGGGGGATGGGGAGTGGTGAAGAAGAGAAGAAAAAAATGATGGAGAGGAGAGGGGTATGCGTGGGGATGGAGTGTGTGAGTGAAAAGAAAAATTTTGAGTGTGAGAGGAGAGAAAGAGGGAGAGGTATGGGTGACGTGAGGGAAGAGAAAAGAAAATGAGTGTGTGAGAGTGAGAGGGGGTGAGATCCGTGAGATGAGAGAGAGAAAGATGGAGTGTGTGAGTGTGGTGTGATGAGTGGATGAATGAGGGAGTGGGAAAGAGAGAAAGAGGGAGCGTGAGAGATGGGGAAAGAGAGAGAAAGAGAGAGACGTTGGAAGGGAGAGAGAAAGAGAGGGTTGCGTGTGTGGGGAATAGTGAAAGAGAAATATGGGGAAGAGGGAAGTGTGTGGGAAAAGGAAAGAGAAAAAACAAGTTTCAAGGCATGGAAAGTGGGGAGTGGGTCGAATAAGGAGGGAAAAAATGGGGAGTGAATTTGGCCACAATTTAGGGTTAGGGGGGAAGTGAATATTTAGGTTTTTTCTTTTTTTTTTTTTATTATTGTGGCCGAATTTGAGTGAGTGAGGGGAAAAAAAATTAGGGTTTTGGTGGGAATTGGGTTATGGGTTGTGGGTTATGGGCTAGGTGGAGGAGTGTGAGGGTGAATTGGGCTAGGGTTTAGGAATTGGGTTGGGTTTTAGATGGCCCAATCCAATTGCACCTCCATTCTTTTTTTTTAACAAACCCCCCTTATTTCCTCCTTTGTCTATTTTTGTTTCCTCACTTCTAAATAAAAATATTTTTTGTGTTAAAAACTTGTGACATAAAAATAAAATAATTATTTTTATCAAAAGTAAATAAAATTTTCTCATTTTGGTTAGGACAAAATTAGGGTATTACAGGGGGGCATCCTCATTTTACCCTAGCACACAATCAGACCACAATTCCTCTCCTCCTCCCCTCTCAAACCCAAGACCACCTCCCACCATTTCCACCACCAATTCTTCAATTTTCAACCATCCAAACTTCATTATTCTTGATTCCTACACTAGATCCACTTCTAATCTTGCATTATCTTCAAAGTTCATCATCAAATCCTTCAAGATCAAGTGATTTTCGTGGGATTCAAGAGGAGTTCAAGTGTTCTTGGTTTCAATTTTGATCTTCTTCTTCATTTCAAGCGAGATCTAGAGGTAAGCTCACAAACTCTTGCATTTTCTTTAATTTTCATTATGTAATCTCTCTTCTACTCCTCTTTCCTTCTTGAAAGAATCTTTGAGGACTCATTTCAAACATTATTGGACAAGGACATTGGGAGCCTTGGGTGTTTGAGATGGGTCCTTGGCCTTGAAGGGAAGATTCTTCTACTTGATTAATTTCCCTTGCATTTTTACACATTTTTCACTAAAGTTCATGAAATAAAACATCACTTTCTTTCCAAAAAGGTTTCGGCCATGTAGTGTTTTTAGTGGTTCATGCATTTCTTTGTTCATTTATGGTGTTTAAGTTAAATAAAAAAGTGGATCTAGCCAACTATGCTTTTAGGTTCATAGGTAGAAATTAGGGTTTTTATTGTTCTTGCATTTCCTTTGATTTTGAGTTGAAATAAATGATGGAATGACAATTGTTTGAGCATCAAATGTATGGGTAGATCCTAGGGTTTATGTTCATATGCTCATTGATGTGATTTGGTTGCAAGAACATGATGAAATTCGTGCTTGAGTTTTCCTTGCTATGCATTCGGCCATAAGGCCTATTTTTGCCCTCTTTGATTGCTTGAAAATTGTCATTTTGATTGTGTTTGGGCAAGTGCAAGTTATGCAATTGTGTTTATTTACTTTTTATCATTTTACTTTACCACTTCATTAACTTTTTACCAAAAACATTTTACCACTTTGGTTTTTACCATTTCACTTAGTTTTTACCAAAACATTTTCATCTCATCTCATAAAACATTTTTACCTTCATTCAAAACATTTTACCACTTTGGTTTTTACCATTTCACATGTACCATTTCATTAATAATTTACTTTTCACTTTTTACCTTTACTAATTTTCAAAAATTACTTTCTACTCCAAGTAAAATAAATTTACCATTTCACTAACTTTCTACTAAAAGTTTTTACCACTTGCATCTTTGCATAAAAACCCCAAAACATTTCCTCACATGCATTTCAAACTTTTTTTTAACTTTATAAAATAAACCCCAAAATACTTTTACCACTTTCAAGACCAAAAACATTTCATCTCATTTCCAAAACACCAAAACCCCAAAAACATTTTACCACTTTCTTACCTAAACCTTTTACCAAAACATTTTCACCCTCATACATCTTCATCCATCCCTATTTTATGCGACACTCTCATGCATCCTCTTACTTATTATTCCATATTCATTTCTAACTTACATATTCACATGTCCATGCATACTCAAATGTTCATACCTTACACAATAATTATGCTCATGCATTCATAGTCTTGTATGCTCAATCTTTCATTCATGCATAGTCTTATATGCTTATTCATTCATGCATAGTCTTGTATGCCCACGCATTTGCATATTTGCCTAATCATGCACATCATTGCTTGCATGTTCATTCATCTAACCTAGATCATTCTATGCCTATAATCAATTGTATTCTCTTGTTCTTGATGCAACTTAAATGTCTTGATTTAATTGTGTGCCATCCTTTCTACATGTATGACATCCTAATGAAGACGTAAGCCTACTTGCTTGTTGTAGCATAGAGTCATTAGGGTAAATACACTCCTTTGAGATTGTTGCCCGTCCCGTAGCAATTCTCACCCACACAACACAATTGCTTTGAGAACTTTGTTTTGCATCTTTGATAATTGAATCCCTTGATTGTATTGGCATGCTTAATCTTGGTTGACGAATAATATGTTCATGATTGCTTGATTGTTGAAGTATGAGTCTTGTTCATTCATTTGCATTTGGTTATGGATTTAGAATTGATTTGAAGTGTTCTACTTCTTTTCCTTTTTCTAAAAACCTCTTTCCTAGATTCATTAATAAAAGAAAACCCTTTTATTTTCAAAACAAGAATAAAATAAATTGTCATTGACCACCAATCGCGCCGTTGCCGATTAGGTTGTTAATGATGATGTTGTTTTCAAAAGAGTTAGTAGTGAGGCCATTCTAACCGTTGTTGTTCGGTCTTCGCGAAAGCTCAAGCCGTTTTCAAAACCAAAAACAGAGAACTACGTAGCTTTGATCCCTCTTCCAGTGAGGGTACGTAGGAGCGGGGTCCTGTCCCGTCAAGCACACTTTTAAAAAATCTTTGTTTTGTCCACACTTTCAAAGATAACCTCGAGAACTACGTAGCTTTGAATTCTCCATCGCACCGGGAGATACGTAGGAGCGGGGTCCTGTCCCGTCAAGCACACTCTTAAAAAAAAATCTTTGTTTTGTCCTGATTTTCAAAGATAACCAAAAATATTCTTCTTCCCTCCTGTTTTCAATAAAACAAACCTTAAAGAAAAGAAAAGAAAAGAAGTAGAATAAACCGCTTTCAAACTCAAACTTTTGTCCAAACCACACATCAAGTTAATGGTTCCCTTTCGGTAGAAAGGAGGTGCGGGGTGCTAATACCTTCCCCGTACCTAACCGACCCCCGAACCTACATCTCTACGTTTTCAAAAGACCATCCGCCTTGTTTAAAAGACCTTTTTTCAATGTTTTGGTCTTAAAATTAAAATATTGATGGCGGCTCCAAACTTCTTCCGCGTTGTCAAACGAAAAGTCCCAAACCGGATTTTTCGGGCGCAACAATGGAGCACATGTGGAGAGGGACAAAGTCACCACAGAGTTACCAAAACTCTAAACATGAGGCTTAGTCTAGCTAAAGATTATAAATTAAGCGCTATTGGGAGGCAACCCAGATTTTTAGGACTAATTGTATTTTGTGTGTTTTTGTTTTTTCTTTTGCAGGTGTGAATGAATGGTCTTGTGCAAATGCTGTCAATCAAGCAGAATTCTGATGCAGTAGCACCGTGTGCAGCTGCATTAGTGGCTGAAGATATCTGCCACAAGACTTAATCAGCCTGAAGACTCGTAAATCAAGCGCTAATGGGAGGCAACCCATGATTTTGAAGTATTAATTATGTTAGTTTTAATTTATATTTTGAAGTGTTTTGTATGAAAACGGGTTAAGAGAATTTCCAGTGCAGCTGCACTGCTTGCACCTGCACTATCAAAATCCCAGTGCCCCTGCATCAAACTCCACAACACACTTGGGTGAAAATTTAAATGCTGAGAAGAATGTGGCAGAGCACCCTGATGCAGGTGCACATCCAACACTGATGTACCTGATGCAAGAGCAACTGGTGCAAGTGCATCCAAACCTAAGGAGCCCAAAAAGAAAAGACAGAAGGTGAAGCATTTTGCAGTGAGGTCTAGCTCAAGGCTAAGGAGTGGGGCATCAAAACAGTAATTATATTTGAATGTTGTTAAATATTATGTTTAATTATGCTTTTGGATAATTATATCTTACACTATGTTATTTTGTGAACTAATCATCCTCCCATGTTTTTTTAAAGAGCAGTGAGGACACTGCTCAACTTTAAGTTGGGGGGAGAAGTTGACTTATTATATTATGCATGTGTGTTTAACTATAGTATGTGTGTTTGCTTTGATATATGTTTGTGTTTATGTGTGTTTGTTTTTTTATGTGTGTCTTCATGTTTAAAAATGTGTTTGGATTTGATAGATTTGAAGCATGATCAGCTCAAAAATCTTTCTCACAAACATAGACAAATGCACCTCTTTGAACTGATTTTTAATGATGAAAGGAAGAAAAAGAAAAGAAGCCTTGTTTTCCTCAAATGACCAATTTTATTATTACTTTGACACATCAAAGCTGAGTTTTCAAAAGAACCTTGCTATTTAAAGAGCTATCTGATGCAAGAGGGATTTTTAGAAAGCTAAGGTCAAGGCTAAATTTCTACTAAAAATATAGAAGAGCATAAAGAATTAAGTTTAGAGGAGTTTCCATGAATACTAAGGCAAAGTATGAGGAAATTAGAGTAGTCAATGCCATAGGTTATCAAAAATGCTCAAAGTGTTGTAATTAGCTATATTTGCCTGAGTCATTAAACTGTACCCGTTCCAAAAGTGCATTTGATTTGAAAAGAAAAATTCAAGAAGAAAAAAAAAGAAGAAATGAAAAGAAAATCAAAGAAAAAAGTATGCATAAGGGGGTCAGTGAGGAAGGCAGTATATGCTACAAAGTCTTGAAAATAGTCTCAGTGCAGCTGCACTCAAAGCTCCTGCACCATCAAAATATAGTGCACATGCACTACAAAAGTTTAGTGCACCTGCACTTCAGAAATGTGATGCACCTGCACTCTCTGCATTTGCATCAAGAAAAAGCCACCAGAAATAGGAATAGTGCATTGACTCAACAGTTTTTAAGTACTCAATCAAAGCCATTTGTTGTGCTTAGAGCCCCCCCCCCCCCCATGCTTGAGGAAGTTGTTAGTCTAATCTATATTTTGAAAAATCTTTAACTTGACCATACGTGATCTAAATTTTTCAAAGGCTAAGAGAAACTTTTTACTTAGTTTTGGAACTGATTGGATCTCAGTGGGGCACACACTCACACAAATGAGTTTTAATAACTTTGGATGTTTTGGAATTCAAAGGCACAAAGACAAAATTCCTGAAAAATGAAGTTCATAGAGTACAGCATTTGAAAAATCATTTTTTGAAAAGATATGAGCTGATTTGTTCTTCTTAATTATGAAAAATCTTATTTGTGTTTTTCTTTTTGTCATTACTTGAGGACAAGTAATGGTTTAAGTTTGGGGGTGTGATAACTCTATTTTATATAGAGTTATTTATGCATCTAAATCTAAATAATTGCTCAAATTCAAGTAAAATAAGTGTTAAATATAGTTCTATAAATAAAATAACAACATTCAAAGTTTTTAAGGGTTAAAAGTATGACTTAGCATTTTGCATATATATTGGTATGTTTGATGTGTTTGTTCAGTGCAGCTGCAGTTGACGCACCTGCACCAGAATACAACAGCGCACCTGCACTGGATGCATCTGCACTGGAAACAAACTACAATGCTCGAAGATATCTTAGACCATCAAAATGCTCCAGCACTCAATGCACCAGCATTCGTGGCAGACTGATGCACCAGCATTTGCGGGTGAGAAATTACTCCAACCTTAGGAAACCCATCCATGAAGTAACCTCACTCAAATGAGCCACCTTTTGAGGACATGTGTCAAATCTCTATTGGACCTCTTTACTTTAATAAAGCAATTGTCCAATCTACTTTTGGAGGCACATGGATTCAAAAGAGGTCAAAGTTTTCTCCAAAGAAATCCAACCATGAAGAAAACTCACTTAGGGACATGTGTTAATCCATTATTGGACCTCCCTTCGTGGTTGAGTGATTGATCCACTTTACCAATTACATAACACAAGCAAAGGATAGGGAGGTCTTTTATGAAATAAAACTGATGTGACGCATTTCATATGCTTTGTTGCATGCATCTCTGTTTAAGTGGATAATTTTTTTTACCAGCGTTTAAGCGGATAATATAGGAAGTTTTCTTTTTATTCTCTTATTTTTGTTTTTGTTTCCAATGTTTTCATATATGTTTTATTACAATTATCTTGAATATTTCAACTTCTCAGTTTTTTTCCCATAAGCAACACTTTATTTAACGGAGCATTAGGGATTCTCAAGCCCAAACAACAAAGTTACGTATTGTTTAGACAATGAAGTGGATTACTCCACTAAGAGGAAATAGCTAAATTAGAATTACAACCCACTCTATAAACAAGTCAGCTCCAAGATAAGCTTTTGATACGCATGATAATAGAATCAATGTTTGCTTCCTCATTCTTGAAAATAAGCTCATTCCAGGTCAACCATAAACACCAACACGTCGTCAACCAAATCAAATGCTTTGTTTTCTTTGTCTTTCTCCCAACAACAAGCTTACCCATCCAATGAAAATGTTCGGCCAAGACATTAGGAGCATCGGAATCAATACCCAGCCAAGAATAAACTTTAGTCAAAATTTCATTTCACTTTAACTACTATATTTCATTATTATTCCTTTATAGTGAAAAATATAAAATTAAGCCATAATATATATAAACATGTGTCTATTCCATAACGTATCTCTATATTAAAGACCTAACCACATGGAAATGCCTTGTCAAGTTTGCTTTGTATTGTATTATTTTGATTAGTTGATGTATGGCCCGTTAAGCTTAGTTATATGTTAATTACTTGCTAGTTTGTGAGAGTTGTCGTATTAAGATAAGTCGTTGAATCTCCTAAACATGGTCAGAACATGTGATCGGCCATGACCTCATTTTTCGATAGGTACTAAACTTTTTCTTATTAATTAGTAGTATATGTAGATATTAAAATAAAACCTTATATATTTAAAGTTGTTTTTCTTGTGAAAAATTATTAAAAGAATTAATTATTAAACAAGTTGTTTTGAGACCAAGTTAACGAGCCGATGATAGTCATTTCCTAACTAAAAAAAAGTATTTTATGTGTGGCATTCTATTCCTCTTTGTATCAACAAATTGTTGAGAAACTTCTATTCATTATTGATGATGTTATTCCCCGTGTTTTTTTAGAAAACAAATCTAATTCATATAATTAAAAATCAAGTGCTAAGTACAACCATTTTAACTTCTCACCTCACAATTTACTTGCTTCAATGGTTAGATATTCAAACAGCTTATGCTCTCATCCGCGAACGCCTTGCAAATTCCTTGTTTGGCATTATCCTTCCTCTGTCGATTTGCATATCTCCACCTTTTTATCTCGAACTCGAAGGATGTTGAATCAAAGGTATTGCTTCTTTTCTTTTTTAAGCTCTTCTCAACTGTTATGGTAATTAGAATTTCTGTTATTTACACCCCCCCAAGGCCCAATTACTTAGAGGCCCATTCATGGAAGTGAAATCCATTCATCAACGGCCATGATCATTATGCAAGATCGAACGGCCCAAATGCATCAAGCCAAGCACCTTCAATCTCTATAAATACCACACTCAATGCTCATAAAAGGGGGATCTTTTTACAACTTAGACTCATTCACTCAAATACTGACTTGAGCGTCGGAGTGTTATTGCAGGTACGACCCCGCCACCTCAAGATCGACCACCTCGAGACCGATCAAGATCGACCTCCTCAAGATCGACCAAGTCAAGACCGATCAAGATCGACCTCCTCAAGATCGACCATCTTAAGACTGAAAGACATAAACAGAATCAAGGATAAAACTCCTACCAACTGCTTAAGGCGATCTATCAAGATCGGAAGCACGGTACAGAACATTGGCGACCACAGTGGGAGAATCAGTACCCTATTTTTCCCACCATCTCCTTGATCTTAAAAATGGCGCCAACACGCCAATCAAGACCGGCTAGTCTAATGGCCGAACCTGAGGTCGGTCCTCAACGAACCCCTGAAGGCCACGTCCAGGAACTCACAAATTCATCACAAGCTCGAAACCAATATCCCAACACAGGACCGCCCCGAGTACATTCAAGCACAGATGAAGCGAGCTTACCACTGCCTCCTCAATTACTTCCTGCTTTGACCGATGCGGTTCAACAGCTCATTCAGCTACTGGCCCGACAAGAAGCCGTAAACGAAGAAAGAAGCGACCGTTTCACTAACCTCGAAGCCGAGGTAGCAAGGCTTCAAGGTCGGAACGTTCCGGACCAACAATCGTCCGGGCAGGACTCCCTTGAGGAAAGAAACCCAACTCAAAGAAGACTCTTTCGTCGATCACCCCCTAGGAGAAAGCTCAATCATCGTTCTCCCCCACGTCGTCACCGAGGGAATGGTTCCCGTCCTCCTCCGGTTCGACGTTTCGAAAATCTTGAAGGCTCATATAACCCCCCTCAACATCATCCACACAGGGACTCGACCTCGCCAAGACGACGTTCAAGGAGCCGTGACAACATTCAAAACAATCAACCGCGACGGTACGGACATCCCGATCCTCATTACAGACACCAACCACAATCTCGGGGGAATCAACCTGGGCGAAAAGGTCCGTTCACAAAAGCAATCGATAATTTCCGAGTCCCACGTTATCTCGAAAAACCACCTGGAGGACTGAAGACTTACGACGGAACGGGCGACCCCGACAGGCATCTCGATCAGTTTGACACGACCATGCATTACCGGAACGTACCGATGGAAATGAAATGCCGAATATTCCCATTAACCCTGGACAAAATGGCTTCCGAATGGTTTCGGACGTTAAGATCGAACACCATTTCCTCGTGGGACCAATTAGCGAAACATTTCTCGGTGCACTTTGCCCATTCCAAGAGCAAACCCAAAAACAAGAATGTTTTAGCATCCATTGTACAAAGGGGAAACGAGCCCCTGAGAGAATACATAGAGCGATTCAACAACAAAGCTCTTCAGGTTCGACAATTAGACGACGCTTTTCGAATCTTCTTCATGGCCCAAGGTCTGCTTCCTGGAAGCTCGTTCCGAAAGCATATTAACACTTGGGAACCTAACACCTTGCAGGAGTTCCTCGAGCTATCCCAGTGTTTCATCAACGAAGAAGAGAATGCCAAGATCGACAAAGTATCGTCACATGCCGAACCATCAAAACCCCGCATCGACATCGATCACTGAAAGAATTCGTGGAACCTCGGAAAGGTTACCTTTCTTCATTATAAATAAGTCGTTTGTATTTACATAAGATCGGAGCACGCTACGGTGTCCCTTATGCGAAATGTACACGATCCCTTTTTCGAAAGATAATAACTCTTCAGCTTCGTTGCGTTCCAAGTTCTGTCAATCTTTTGGGTTAGAGAATCCATCGACAGGTAGGATCCGTACATCAGATTCGATGTTAGCTGGGATCATTTTGCCAAAACTTGTGCTTTTAAAGCTGTTCGAGCTTCATACGTAATTCTGAAATCTGATAGTTCTACAGCCCATTTAATCATTCTCCCTGCAAGATCGACAACATAACGATCTCGACAATCATCGTTGTCCTCCACGCCGTCAACGAGGGAATGGTTCCCGTTCTCCTCCGGCTCGACAACATAACGATCTCGACGATCATCATTGTCCTCCACGCCGTCAACGAGGGAATGGTTCCCGTTCTCCTCCGGCTCGACAACATAACGATCTCGACAATCATCGTTGTCCTCCACGCCGTCAACGAGGGAATGGTTCCCGTTCTCCTCCACTTGGGACCGATCTTAAATGATATCCCTGAGCGACCACCCAAGGTCGCAAACTCTTTGAGAAAACAGTTAAATCCGAGCCGAGTCTCAGTAAACTATCTCAAAGAGACCAGGTCTTCAAGGATCGAAACGTCCTAAGAACGACCATCGGCCACAGCTGCCGATACCCCTACAGGGCGAGTTAAATCTGGGCCGAGTCCTGGTAAACTGCCCTATAGGTTCGAGCCCGGTAAATCGAGTTCCTCATTTACCGACGTTCTTTCATCGTACACATCCACCTCGAGTCCCTCGGGTGCGAAACGACATACATGACATGCAGAATTAAAAAAGCATTCATAAAGCTCGTAATCTGGAAACATAGTACATATCCACCTCGAGTCCCTCGGGTGCGAAACGACATACATGACATGCAGAATTAAAAAAGCATTCATAAAGCTCGTAACAAGGTCCTAAATTTCAAGATCGGCATCAGCTCAGGACTAAAGGAACTTCTACTCAAAAAACCAAAAACGCAAAACCGCATCATCTTATCAAGTCAAGATCGCTCCTCAAGCGACCAGACTTGGGGGGCCACTGTTATGGTAATTAGAATTTCTGTTATTTACACCCCCCCAAGGCCCAATTACTTAGAGGCCCATTCATGGAAGTGAAATCCATTCATCAACGGCCATGATCATTATGCAAGATCGAACGGCCCAAATGCATCAAGCCAAGCACCTTCAATCTCTATAAATACCAAGGTAATCAAAACCGGACCGGACATTGAACCGGAAG
This sequence comes from Astragalus membranaceus, assembly GCA_039519185.1. NCBI lineage: Eukaryota > Viridiplantae > Streptophyta > Magnoliopsida > Fabales > Fabaceae > Astragalus > Astragalus membranaceus. The sequence continues at coordinate 98,560,707 of CM076848.1, forward strand.
AGGTAGCGGTTCAGGGGTTCTTGGGTTCAACCGGTTGAACCGGGGGTTCAACCGGAATTAATTAAATATATTATTTAATATTTTTATTACAATATATAAAGGATAAAAAACCATAACACCCAAAATTTCACACCACAAACAATTAAATTATGCTTAACTTAAGCTCAACAATATAATATCCAAGTCATTAGTTAAAGTTACACATAAAATTGGTAGGTATAAAAAAACTCAAAGTTTGACATGTTTAAAATATATATATTTTAATGCATTATTTAGAAAGAATCTAATGTCGCTTTATTTAGAAAAGATCACATCATGTAAGAAAATTGCAAACAATGAAGCTAATGTTGTTGAAAGGTGAATATCTAGTCCCACATCGGATGGCAAATAAGAAGAATGAGCTGTGTTTCTCTATAAATAGAGCTAGAGTGTGCACACCAAAATATAAGTGAGATTCTTGGCTTTCATAATATATAAAATATATAAATAGAGCCCTGACACTCATTTTGTTTTACAAAAAATAGTTTAAATTTTTTTATTTCAGTTAAAAAAAAATAATAAAAAAAATAAAAAATAAATAAAAAAAAGTCATTTCTCAGAACCGGTTTCTGGCCGGTTCTTGACCGGTTCTTGATCGGTTCTGGCCGGTTTTTCCGGTTCTTGACCGGTTTTCCGGTTTTTCACCCGGTTCTTTGGCCATCCGGTTCTGGGGTCTAACTGGACCGGACAGGGGTCCGGTTCCCGGTTCAACCGGTCGAACTGGCCGGTCCGGTCCGGTTTTGATTACCTTGATAAATACCACACTCAATGCTCATAAAAGGGGGATCTTTTTACAACTTAGACTCATTCACTCAAATACTGACTTGAGCGTCGGAGTGTTATTGCAGGTACGACCCCGCCACCTCAAGATCGACCACCTCGAGACCGATCAAGATCGACCTCCTCAAGATCGACCAAGTCAAGACCGATCAAGATCGACCTCCTCAAGATCGACCATCTTAAGACTGAAAGACATAAACAGAATCAATGATAAAACTCCTACCAACTGCTTAAGGCGATCTATCAAGATCGGAAGCACGGTACAGAACATCAACTAATGTGGAGTTGGGATGTCAATTAATTACCTCTTTGGATTTTGAAGACGTGAATCAAGCCACAAGAAGAAAAAACGCCGCCGCTGGGAGGGGGGGCTCCCTCCCCGGTTTCTTCCCCTCTCCTCTCGGTGCTCCTTCGCCCTGCTGTCGCTATTGGCTTCGGTCTGGTTGAGTCTGTTCCTCTGATCTGCGCTTTCTCTGTGTTTCTCTTTTGGATCTGTTGGATATGTTGTTAAGCGATTTGGATCTCTTCGCGATCTGGATCTGGATAAGTTCTTGCGCCGTCGCCGTTTCGTGGTTGGACCTTCGACTTTGGCTGTTCCGGTGGCTGTAAATTAATAAAAATGGGTTGGGCGCTGCTTGGGTTGGAACCGCCGTTGGGGACTCCCTTTCCTCGGATCTGATCTCCTCTGTGACGTCCACGGCCTCTCCCCCGAGGCGTTGATGGTCGGATCTCCCTGTTGGTGGATCTGCGCGCTTTTGGAGGTACTATGGAGTGCTTCTGTTCGCGGTGGTTTGTGGCTCCGTTAGCGCAGGGGTTGGTTCTGATGCGGTGTTTTGCGGTGTTTCGCGGTGGTTCACGGTGGTTTGCTAATGTTCGCAATGGTAGCTGTCGTTTCGGACTTTGGACCCGCAGTCACGCCTCCTCTCCGTTTGTCGTGGGCACTTCTCCCTGTCGCTCGCGGTTTTGCTTGATTGTGCCACGGTGTTGGCGGGGGCGCAAGGTCGCGGTGGTGGTTGGTGGCTCGGCTACCTCGATCAAGCTAGGTGTTGTCGCGGTGTTGGCTGGTAGCACGACTTCGCGATGGTGGATGGAGTCACGGCGCCGGATGTCTGGGGGTGTGCTGTCGGTGGGTGCTGATTCGATAGTTTGTACCTTGTCGGACGCCAGATTGCAGTTTGCAGAATGCCGGGCTCCTCCCCCTTTGCCTTCTGCTTCTTTGCCCCCTCCCAATCGTCTCCGGGCCTCCACCTCTAACCTCGATGCTTTGTGATGTGCTTAATGTGAGGATAGCGAGGTGATGCAGGCTGTTGTGGTTTGGAGTGTGAGTTCAGGAGGTGGTGGGTGGAGGTTGTGTGGGGACTCTCAGGTGTTGCCCTGCCTCCTTTCGGGTTTTCTGTTCGCCTTAGAATTTCTTCCATTAGAGTTCTATGGTTGTTTATTTTAGAGGCCTTGTTGGGCATTCTATTATTATCCTTATTACCAAGGGTTTTAGTCTAGCCCCCCTTGTACTTTTTATATCTCTCTTTATTTTATTAATAAATTCAGGCTGACTGCCTGTTTGATTAAAAAAAAAACTAATGTGGAGTTTTGAATTTAAATCAGTGATTTTATCAAAATTGGGGAAGTAGATGTTGCCTATCCAGTTGTTAGAAAAATAAATCAAATTAAAATAAATATATAAATGGGGTGTAAAGGATTAGAAAGAGATCAAATAGATGAAAATGAGTTCATGAGAAACATACAACTTAAACTTATAGAGGAAGACGACAAAAAAGAGGGTGAAGAATGCAAATTCGACGCATGAGGTTAGCCTGGTTCATATAAACGTCGTAAACATTGAGATATTCTCCAAAAGAACTATTATGAAATCTTAAAACTTTGGATTGGAAGAAGACTATTTAAGGCACATATATTTTGGAAAACGACGATTGAAAGAATGATATTTTGGATTGGATTGGAAGAAGACTAGTAGTTATGGAGAAAAGAAGAGATTTAGTGATAGTAGTTATGGAGAAAAGAAGAGATTTAGTGAAGGCCAATGGGAAGATCAATTCTTTAGGCGTGAACAAAAGAATGATATTGATTTTAGGGTTTCTTGATGGGGTCTTTCTCTTCTCACCTTCATGGTGTTTTGATTTCTGAAGTATGGCGAAGTATGAAAGGTTTCGTTGATTTTAGGAATTTTTTTATGTTCCTTCTTTTTTTTGGTTGAGACCAGGGTATCTTCCGCCGAATGCAGTGACTAATCCCCTTGCTGGAGTGGAGGCACCTCGAAGGGTGGGACAGCTGGCCCAGGGATTTAAAGCTGCTCCGTACCCAAGACAAAGATTAAACCCTTGACACTTGGTTAAGGGAGGATGAGCCCCAACTGCTCAACCGTACCCCTGGGTTTTTTTTATGTTCCTTCTATTTCTAAATTAGAATAATCAATGACATATTAAGAAATTAATGACATGGCCTATCTCAATGACATGACATCAACAAGTATATCCTAGTCACATTTCAGCCAAGATTAATGAAAATTACAACACACCACTTCATTAGCTCAGTTACATTTTGGTAAACTCTCAAATACTCATTGAGTTTTGTTGGGTTTGATACCCGACATTCAATCACTCAGCAAAATCTCATTTTGTATATTTAACTATTTTAAAATAAATTTAAATATTAGACTAATTTTGCCTAGAAGATATCATACCCAATAAAATTCAATAAGTATCGTAGAATTCTCCATGAATTATTGAAAAAAGAAGGACTCGATGTCTAAATATAAAAATGGGGGACTAAAGTTTGTGAACGAGTGAAAATAGGATAAAATAAAGGCTTAAACATCATTTACCTCTCTGCAAATATCACGTTTATCTATTTACCCCCCTGTAAAAAAAACTTTTAAAACAAACCCTGCAAAATGTAATTGTATCCAATTACCCCCTACTGTTAGTTTTGGCTAACAACGTTAATTAGTTTAGGCTGACTTGGCTGACATTTGGGATCTAGTTAACCCCCTGCAAATATTAAGTGTTTCTAGTTACCCTCTGCAAATATTAAGTGTTTCTAGTTACCCCCTACAAATATTAAGTGTTTCTAGTTACCCCCTACAAATATTAAGTGTTTCTGGATAAACGAGATATTTGAGGGAGGTAAATGATATTTAAGCCTAAAATAAATGTAATTAACCTTAAGATAAAGGAAATTTCCATTGCATATTTGAGGAAAAAGAGGGTGCTGGTATTGTTGTCTTTGAAACAGTTATTAAATGAGTTATATTTTAGTAAAAAAAATTGTGATACTATTTTAAAAAGGTAGTGACTTAATATATTAAAATATATAATAGATATAATATATATTAAAAATTAGTTATTTTTTGGAATGATTTTTTTACAAAATATAAAGAATTTATAAGTTTTTTAAAAATATTATTTTGAAGAAAAAATATAAAAGTTGAAAGGTTATACTCTTTTAAAAGTTTTTGTCTAACAATTGTTAAAGTAATTTTAAATTTTTTATTACAAAATAATAGTGAAAACTGCATGTTTTTAGAAAATATATATAAAAAATATTTTAATGAAATTATATTTTTTAATGAATAGGAGCTTAAAAATAATTTATGAACTGAAAAAATATTTGGTCAAAAAAAGAATTGAAAAAATATCTCACTTATTGGCTATATAAACAACAATGTCAATACCAACATGATGTGACACAAGAATAGATATTTATGTCCCTTAATCATTTGGTCCTGATTTGGATGGAAAAAACAAGGCTTAATTACACTTTTGGTCTCCCTATTTTCACTCATCCACGATTTTGGTCCCCATACTTTTAATTTGACGATTTTGGTCCCCCTATTTTCCCAATTTGAAAAATCATAGTCCCCCTCTTAATTTTGACTCAATTTTGACTGAGTATCCTACGTGGCAGTCTACGTAGACTGCCACGTAGGCGCACCCCCACCCACCCACCCCCCCACCCCCACCCCACCCCCACCCCCACCCACCCCCACCCCACCCCCTCCACTGTTCATCTCCCCCTCCACCGTGAACCACCCACCCCACCCCCACTCTCCATTGTTCTCTGGTTCGCCAACCACTCCCCCACCGTGAACCACCCCCCCCCCCCCTTCCTAGCCACCGGAACGAGAGAGAGAGAGAGAGAGAGAGAGAGAGAGAGAGAGAGAGAGAGAGATCTGGAACGAGAGAGAGAGAGAGAGAGAGAGAGAGAGAAATTTGGAACGAGAGAGAGAGAGAGAGATCTGGAGGTGCGACGGGGAAGGGGAAGGGGGGGGAGCGAGGGGGAGGGTGCGAAGGGGAAGGGAGAGGGTGCGACGGGGAAAGAGGAGGGTGCGAAGGGGAAGGGGGAGGGTGCGAAGGGGAAGGGGAAGGGGAAGGGGGGGTGCGAAGGGGAAGGGGGAGGGTGCGACGGGGAAGGGGAAGGGGAAGGAGTGAGAGATTCAGTGAGAGAGAGGAGAGTGGGTGGTTCACAGTGGAGGGGAAGATGAACAGGGGGTGGTGGCTGGGAAGGGGGGTGGTGGGTGGCGAAGGGGGGTGGTGGCTGGGAAGGGGGTGGTGGCTGGGAAGGGGGGTGGGGCGATGAACAGTGGGGTGGGAAGGGGGGTGGGGCGATGAACAGTGGGGTGGGGGGTGGGTGGGTGGTTCACGGTGGGGTGGGGTGGGGGGGTGGGGGGGTGGGCCTACGTGGCAGTCCACGTGGGCTGCCACGTAGGATGAGTCAGTCAAACTGAGTCAAAATTGGGGTGGGGGACCTTGATTTTTCAAATTGGGAAAATAGGGGGACCAAAATCGCCAAATTAAAACTTTAGGGACCAAAATTGTGAGTTGGTCATAATAGGGGGACCAAAACTGCAATTAAGCCAAAAAACAACAATGTTGATACTTTTTTTTCTCAAATGTGGAAGTCCTAAGATAAAAAAAAAAGTGACGTGGATCCTTGCATAAAGAATAAATGACGTGGATCCTACTATTGTCCCATGCCATCTCAAAAAGCTAGGCAGGCCTTCTAGAAGGCCTTTCAAAACGCACTGTACCATTTGTTCCACTCTCTTTTTCTTCAACGTACCCCAGTGGAAAACGAAATGACCCTTATACCCTTGACTTCCTCTCTCTTCCTTTGACCTCTATATAAAACCCTCTGTCACCCTGACTTCCCCTCACCCAAAAAAACAGAGTTCTAATTCTAATATCGCACATTCCCATTTTGCCCTTCACTTGAAATAAACACATCGCAATTCTCCGATTCAATATGCCGATGCCGGCAACTCTCACCCTCGCCACTCCTTCGGCCCTCCGCAACTCCGACGACGTCTGCGCCTCCCCTCGGTTCCTTAGACAGCCAAGTTCTAACCTCATGAATAGACGCCGGATTTCGATCCAAGTGGTTGCAACGGCGGTCGATACACGACGGCCGGTGGCGAGTCTCTACGAGGTGCTTCGAGTTGAACAGAACGCATCACCGACGGAGATCAAATCAGCTTACCGGAGCCTAGCAAAGATTTACCACCCTGATGCGGTGGCGCGGCGGTTACCGGTGTCTGACGATGGGGATTTTATCGAGATCCATAACGCGTATGAAACGCTTTCTGATCCATCGGCGAGGGCGACGTACGATCTATCGCTTACGGCGGCGCATGGAGGAAGGCACCGGCGGTTTGGTTCTCCATTGACACAGAAACGGTATTCTGGGTTTAACCCGACCCGGAGATGGGAAACGGATCAATGTTGGTAGAGAGCGTTTAACTTGTTTCGGCTATTAAGTAAGTATTAACAAAAACGGTGTCGTTCTGGATTGGTTAACAAGAAATAGAAGGCAGTGAAAAGTGAAAATCATTGGAAAAAAAAGAAGAGATGTTAGGAAAGGGGTGAAGAGGTTTGGGAAGTACTAACGTTTATTTTAGCATGGAGAAGTTAGAACATAGTGAAAAGAATGAAAAACAAAAAATTATGTCAAATTCGTCTCTTGTCCTTTTTGTGAGAATGTAAATTTTTTCTCGTAAAAAAAAAGAAGAGAATGTAATTTTTTTATGTAATTTTGCTAGGATGTTTTTCATCTCCTTTTGTTTCGATTTCATAACAAAATAAGAAGAACAAGGAAAATACTCCCTTCCTATTGCCCTGATGTAAAAAAATCATTAGCCCCAAAGAAATGTTGACAATTAAAGAACATTGAAATGAGTTCCTTTTCTAATAATTGCAAATCGAGCATAGTACTCTAGGAGAGTTTAGCACCTTGGTGAGTACGTAACCCTTGGGGAAAAATCTCAAGAGTTACTTGACCAAATCTCAAGAATTACTTGACCCAGTCAAAACTGGTGAGACAAGCAACGAGTTTGGCGGTTCAACGAATCTGGTCATGACTTGTTACGCAAGCCAAGGATATGATCGTTGGCAGTTTGGTGATCAAGTCACATGTTAAACATGTGCTTTAATTGAGAAACGCACAAAAATAAAAACAATTTAATTTTTCAGATAGAATAATTACATCACTTAGCCCAAACTCAAGCCCAAGCTCGACCTGGTCGAGCTGAGTCGGCTTGACAGCAGCGGCGCGCGAGCGCGTGTGGTGGTCACTTTTGTGGGACTTCCCAATTTTTTTAATTCACCAACAAGTTCCAACAATTCCCCATTTGATTTTAAAAAAAGGGTTTCAGAAGTAGCGTCAAACGCCTCCATAAGATTGTGCATAAACAGATGTGTCATACGACTTGAACCTTTGCATAGCGGTTAGGATTTAGATTCAACAATAGTGACTCGTAGTCTTGAACTCTATCTCTAACATCAAAACCACGCACAACCTTTTCCATAGGTGTATTCTCAAAAAGCTTGCGCTTTTATGGCCCTGCACGTCTATCCCAGTTTAGTGAACGCTCTAGGAATTTCTGTTAAGAATTCCATAGGAACCGACCGCACTTCCACATTCACAAATGTGAGTCTATCAAGAGTACTCCTGTAGCTAGGTACTCCACTCCACATAGAGTATAAATCTCATTAAGAGTTTCTATTACCTCAACCTTACATCGCTTCAGGAATCATGCTTCTTTACTAATAATAACATGTTCATCTCCTATCACTTCACAACTTGTTATTACCCATTGAACCTAATTCTTGGGATCTCCAGTCTGTTAGGTCGGGTTACCATCATGAGTGACTCATGGTTCTAATGGCAGTAGACCCATCTTGTGAGATGTACTTTGGACTTTCTTTTTGGCTAATCCTTTCGTCAAAGGATCACTTAAGTTCTAATCAGTGCGTACATGATCCACTCTCACAGCTCCTTTTGAGAGAATTTCTCTAACAATGTTGTGGCTACGACATATTTGTCGCCTTTTATCATTGTAATAACGATTCTCTATTTTGCAATAGTCGCGGTACTATCGCAGTGGATCAACAAAACTGGTGTCAGTTTTCCCATAAGGAATCTCTGCTAGTATAAGCATCTCAACCAACTAGCTTCTTACTGGCAGTCGCCAATGCTGTCATTTCAGACTCCACAGTGGACTAAGCCAATATGGTTTGTTTCTTACATTTCCAATAGACCACAACTCCACCTATACTAAATATATACCCACTAGTTGCTTTGGAATCAACTTATAGAGTATTACGATTAGCATCACTGTACTTCAAGTACAACTAGAAATCTCTGATAATGTAATCCGAGGTTCATGGTCCTTTTAAGGTATCTCATGACTCTCAATAGCATGCCAATGCTCTATACTAGGTCGACTGGTAAACCTGCACAACAATCCCACGACATATGCAATGTCTGCTTTAGTACAACCAGTGGCATACCTTAAGCTGCCAATGATGCATGCATATTCCGTTTGTCTAGCACCGTCACTAGTGTTCTTAAAAAGTTTGACAATTGAATTGTATGGTGAGAAGGTAGGTTTACAATCAAAGTAGTTATATTTCTTTAAGATTTTCTCAATATAATGAGATTGATCCAAAGAAATTCCTTTCTCGAACCTAGTAATCTTAATACCAAGGATTACACTTGCTTCTCTGAGGTTTTTCATATCAAAGTTGTTACACAACAGTGATTTCACTTTATTTCTAGCATGAATGTTTGAGCCAAATATGAGTCAGTTGTCTACATAGAGACATATGATAGTGCAAATGTCATTATCAGTTTTGTAACAAATGCATTTGTCACTTTCATTCACTTTAAACTCATTTGATATAATCAAACTTTATATGCCATTGTTTAGGAGCTCGTTTAAGACCATACAAAGAGTTATCTAACGTACGGACCTTGCTTTCTTGACCATGTATTACAAACCCTTCAGGTTGGTCTACATAGATTTCTTCTTCCAATACACTGTTTTAAAAACATGTTTTTTGACATCCATTTGGTGTACTACTAGAATAGAAGCCAACAAAATTAGTACCCTTATGGATGTAATTCTAGTAACTGATGAAAGTGTGTCGAAGAAATCTATATTTTCCCCTTTGACTAAAACATTTGGCTGCAAGGTGAACCTTGTATTTATCAGTAGTTGCATTGGTTTTAGTTTCTTTTCTTTTCAAAATCCATCTACAACCTATCGGTTTGCAACAAGAGGCAAGTCTACTAAATGCAAGGTCTTGTTAGACTCTAGAGAATCCATCTCGTTGTTTTATGACTTCTTGCCACAAATCTGCCTCCAATGAAGACAAAGCTTCTTGAATGTTATCTGGATCCTCCTCTAGTAAATGGACCGTATAATAGGTTCCATATTCTTTAGCAACATGTGTTTTCTTACCTCTTCAAGGTTTTATTTCCCTTTGTTCGTTGTTTTCAACGTTCCTAGGCATAGAAACTTGACTAGTTCCGGTGCCCCCACTATTTCTTGATTTGAAAGGGAATCTATTTTCATGAAAGTCAACATTATTTGACTTTATGATCACTTTAGCATTTAGGTCTTAAGATCTTATGGTTTGCTATTTACTGCATATCCAATGAATACACATTCATAGGCTCTACTGGGAAGTTTAACTCTTTTTGGAATTATGACATACACCAAGCAATCCCGAATTCAGAAATAAGACAAGTTGGGTGTCTTATCTTCAAGATCTCTTATAAGAAAAAAATTTATTCTTTAGATTCAGAGAATCTATTCATGACATAACAAAATAGTTAACAAAAATTTTCACAAGAAAGATTAAGTGCTAGAATTAAGCAAAATAGCAAAAACCAATTCAATAAAGATTCTAATTTTCTTTCGGCTTTACCATTCATTTCGGAAAAAAAATATTGCACTCGTTCCATGTATAATTCCATTAAATTAATGGGAATCATACTCTGTTCCTCAATTGCTATGAAAGCCCTTAACCTTTCTACTTAATTGATTTTATGTTTTGGAAAACTTTGAATATGTCAAGCACTTCACTTTTATTTTTCACAAGGTATACTACAATGTAGTCAAAGCAATTATAAATAAAAGTGATAAAATATCGTTTTCCATTTCTGGTTAACGTTCCACTCGCATATATCAGATTTAAATATTCAAATTTTCTAATCACTGATTTATGCGAAGTCTAGATTATTTTAGCTTGACTACAAAGTTCACAATTTTTTCTTAGTCATTTAAGAAAATAACTTTGGAAAAATGATATGTGGCTCATATTGAAAATAATGTATTTGTTTACAAATCAAAGTCAAACATTACACGTGTAAAAATTAGTATAGTGTACAAAACTTTCGATGGACGGAGTAAACACTGCGTTAAAAAAATATCATTGTTTAAAAAAGCTTTCACCTGACTCAACATACTTTTCTTATTTTCAGCAATGGTGTATGTTCAAAACATAACATGATCACGGTGAGCGAAGCCAGTAACCATCCACCAACCTTCGCATTCACCAACAATGTTGATTTCAGAAATTATAGCAAGAAACTGCTATTCAGTCAGGTTAGCCTGCGGGGAAGAGCTTGGTATGTTCCTACACTTGTGTGTCATATGACCTGGTCTCCGACAATTGAAACAATTAAATGGAGGAGCAGCAGCATCATTTCTAGGTTGGTAGTTGAAGCTTAGAATATGGGAAATTTGGGGGGTCCCATTTCAGTTGTTGTTCTTTTGAGCCTGATTACCATTTTAATTTTTGAAAGGTTTATATTGCAATCAATATTATATATTGCACTATATCGTGAAAAACATAACTTCTCAAAAAATAATGTTATTGCAAATGAGATCAAAATCAATTCTATGATATAAAATCATTAACCATTATGTGTTAACCACTAACGACAATAAAATATATGAATAAAAAAATATGCCACTTCAAATTCAAAAAATATGAATTAAAAATCATTCTTGTAGAGATTATTATTCTCTTTGTGAGCAATTAAAAATTATAGAGATAATCATTCTCTTTCTATTATTAGACCATATAGAGAAAATCATTTTCTTTCCATTAATAAACTGTATAGAGAAAACCATTCTCTTTCCAATTATAAATAGTATAGAAAAAATTACTCTCTTTCTATTGGAATACTTCTTTAGCTATGTTATCTCTTCCTTTCTAATCAACTGTTTCAGTGAGCACTTGAATGTCATCTTTTAAATATTAGCAACATTTTTCACATTTAATAAATAAAATAAAAGTTTGTTTTAATTGACATTCTTGAAAAAGAAACAATTTGTTGAAGTTGGAAACAGCCGAATCAGAGCCAGTAATGTCTTCCGTACTCATGGCTAAATTTTGAAACGTCTTAAAATTGTTGTTTTTGAGTTTCAGAAAATCAATCCACCGAAGAAATTATTGGGATGAGTCGCGGACTAGGTCGCTCTCTTTAAGACGTTTCGTGGCACTGTTCAAAATTGTGCTAGCAGGCTATCAGCCACGACGTCCCCAGGATAAAACAACCCAGCCAAAACTATTATTTCGCTCTAGAAACACACTCTCATATTATGGTCCAAAAACCACTCAAATATGGCACGAACACCACTCTAATTTAAGAAGAAAGGGGTGCAGTTTGCAAATTGAGCAGAGTGTTCAATTTATAGGAGAGTTTAGTAACTTGGTGAGCAAGTAACTGTTGTAGCAAAAATCTCAATAGTTAGTCAAAACTTGTGAGAGAAGCAAGGAGTAAAATTGGGTACCTATTGGGGCACACCCAAATTATGAATCTCCACACTTATAAACACTCTTAAAGTGTCTATTCTTTCTCCGGGAGACTTCCCAATATTTTCAATTCACCAACAAGTTTCAACAGTTTTTTTCGGTAATCGGCCACGAAATTGGAAAACCGATAGAATCACACAATTTTCCATATTTTAACGTGATTTTGTTTAAATGTAAACCTTTTTGTTGGTGTATTCGCACTAGAATGACCTGAAACTACAATACCAGTAGTAAAGTCAAAAATCTTTATTGTGCACCTGTGAATTCACCAAGTTAGTGCACATCTAGACTTCCTTAAAATATTATTTTGGTGCTGATTATATATAACCTGCATTTGATTCATAGCTTATTCCGTAAAATTATTATCAACTAGATAGAAATGAATGACGGTCAAATGACTTGCATAAAACAATTAACAAGTTCATTTGATACTTTGTCAAAGACAATTTAATGAGTGGAATTTTCGAACTAAGTCTATCAACATATTAGCATATTGTTGCAGTTGTTTCCAATTTAATGCATGATCCTTTTAAGAATACCAAATTTTGTTTCAAATGTTGCAAATGCAATGAGTGTCAACACAATTTTTTTGAAAAGAACTTGTTTGGTTCGAACAACAATTCCTTGGTTTGACGTTTTGATGATAATAAAGCATTAGAAAAATTTGTCTGTTAATTGTTTGTTCAAGTGTGCATGGTGTTATAAAATGTCCAATAATAGAAGATACGCACTTCCTCAGGTAAGACAAAGAAAAACAAGAAGATTGGTCAGAGCTGCTCAACAAGAAGATTCAACGTCGGAAGATCAAGACAAGTTGAAGCTCAACAAGAAGACATGTGAATGTACGAAAGCATTTGAAGTACAAACACATATGACGAAGTACATCTCAAGATATCTCAACAAGCGCCTGCACAAAAGCATATGTTTTTTGAAGCATCGAGTCAAAGCATTGTTGAAGAGAAAGAAAGAATCTGCTTACGCGCTCAACACATTCATCAAGAAATGCAGTATGTAGCGACCGCAAAATCCGGAAAAGGATTCTTCGAGGTTTGAAATGAAGTCGCCACCAATATTTTATTATTTAGGGAAAACATTGAAAAAAAAACTTTTAAGATGGATAAGGGTCTTTGCGGACCAGATTTAGGTTCGGGAGTCGATTATGCGTGGGGAATGTACTAGAACCCTGCGACATCCTTCCTAATGAAGGTTACCATTAATTAAAAGCGTAAAATTGTTAATTCAAAAAATGTGTATTTTACCCTTATAAAGAAAAAGACTTGATAAATTGTAAGTTATTTTTGTTCTTTTTTTGAGAAATACGAGAGAAATAAATTAAAAGAAAAAAAAAGGTTTTTATTAGTGCACTTGATAGAGGTGGCCCCCCTCTACTCTACGTATCTCGGGGTAGAGAATCAAAGGCTACGTAGTTCTTTGGTAGAAAAAGTTTTGTGTTGGATGCTTTTTAATTAATATTTTTTAGTAAAAATGATTTTTCATGAGTAGTAAGAAGTTAAGGAAAAACAAATCACAAAAAAAAGAATAGGTTGTAAAATAAAAATAAAGGGGGTGGATCTAACAATCGGGGTGCTGTGTTATTTTAAAAGGGAGTGCGACTAGCAGAGCCCAGTTTCGTTCTTTGGAATTTTTGGTCTGATTTATGAATCTGGGCTTAAGTTCAGAGGGTTGCATATTATCAAAAACAGGGGTGTAAAAAGTAACAGTCCAGTTTATAATTTTTTGGGCTGATGGCCTGCGAATTAAGGCTTATATACAGGGGCTGTATGAATTGAAACACGGGGTGCAGGTGTGAATTTGATGTTTTTATTTTATTTTTAAATTAGAACAGAAAATAAAGGAAATGAGAGGGGGAAGTAGTCGGAGGGAACAACCACGGTGGTGTTGTGGTGGTGCCGGCGGTGCTAAAGACATGCATCCAAAAATAAATTAAGGAGACTAGGGGAACCAACCATGCAACTCTTAAGATTTATAGTGGTGAATGATGTGGTTTTTGGAGAGGAGTGGGCATGAAAGTTACGATCCTCCTCTCCAAAGTTGTATTTTATTCTTTGCTCTCTGTTGATTTTTTTTATTGGAAGTTTGTTGTTAGATATTACTGAGAGATAGATCTTATGTAATGACTTATATCACACAAATACAAACTCAAATTGTTGTTGTAATCTTCCCAGTGGCATTCAGTTTTGTGAGTAGAGAAAAAGACAACAAAAATTACATGACCGTGAAGAAAAAACCTCAAATGTTAGATGGTTGATCTATTTCACTCTTAATCATGTGAAACTCGTGAAAGATGGTTGATCCATTTCACTCTTAATTAATCATATGAAACTCATGAAAGGATCGTGATTCAAACATTTTCACATAACAAGGGAATAAACTAACTGTTTACTCAACTTACGGTAATAAAAAATAGCTATAGCAAAATTTATCATAGCGTTCTAACAATCAATGTAATGTTTTATATATATATATATATAATCACACGGAGTACGACACATCTTTAATAAAAAAAGTTAGAAAAATATGATGAGTTTGTATATAAAAAACTTTGAAAATCTATCGTACTCCATCTGATCTATTCTCAACTAAATCACATATGAATGGAACATAAATTCTTTAGTAAATCTTATCTTTTTTACGAATAGTACACTTTATTTTCGGACTTCATGTTGATTTTTTGATTAGTGGACTTCATGTTGATTAAATCAACATATGGTGCGTTTTACTAAAAAAAATCAATATCCTTTCGGGAAAAAAATCAGCATATGATAAATGTAATTTTAGGTTATTTGACATAAACTAAGAAATAATTTAAATAAATAAAATGACTTAGAGAGGTGACCTAATTATTTATTTTAGGTTATTTTACATAAACTAAGAAATCTTTTAAAGTAACAATTGTACACAATTATCTTTGCTTTTTTTGACACAATTATCTTTGTTAACTATTGGGTATTAACAATCCTCATAAATACATAGTAGAGTATAATGACTTAGAGGGGTGACCTAATTATTTATTATTTAAAATTGAAAAAAGGAAGGCTCTCATTTTTTTTACTTGGCTTTTAAGGCTATTTTGCACAAATAATGAAAACCAACAAATTATGTTGTTTTTGAAATTTTATTAGTGGTCATAATAATTCAATGCACACCAAATAAAACATTAGTGGGTATACATATACTGTAGTTGTCATGAGCTATACTAGGGATCGCAAAACGGGCCGGCCCGCCCCGCCTCGTCGTGAACCCGCCCAAAAATAGGCGGGGCGGGGCGGCCCGCCAAAAAAGTTGAGTTGAGAACTTGAGCCCGCCCCGCCGTGAGTTGGCGGGTTGGCGGGCCGGCCCGCCATCAAAATTAACATATAAAAATGTATTTTAAAGCATACTTTTGGGCTTAAAATAGGCGGGTTAGTGGGTTAGCCCACCCAAACCCGTCAAAAAACATTAAAAAATATTTTGAAATAGATAAAAATAAGAAAAAATAAGTTTGGCGGGCCGCCCCGCCCCGCTTGTGGCCCGCCGAGTTGGCGGGGTGAAATCACCAGCCCAACCCGCCATTTTTTGGCGGGCTAGCAGGTCGGCCCGGCGGGCTCAACTCGTTTTGCCATCCCTAAGCTATACTTTAACTGAATGCTCTAATATAATTGGTCCAAGTTGGGCCTCATAACAAACTTAGACTAATTAAATCTGGGATCATGATCCACTGCTGTCATTATTGACTGTAGTCACTAAAGTTCACCTTTATAGAAACCATTGGATCATTAAAATCTTCAATCCTAACCCTTCAATTATTTTATTTTAAAAAAATTAAATAAAACATAAGAGGAGAGAGATAGAGAGAGTTGACAGCAAAGGATAGAATCCTTAAATTTGTTACTGGCACCCCTCCTCCCCCCTCCTCAAATTCAGGTGAAAAGTGGATTGTGAGCCCCCTGCATTCATCATAGTCTATCTCTCTTTATCCATATTTTTTTATTTAAAATTAATCAACAGCTAGGATTTAAAGAAAATTCAATGGAAGGACTAATGTGCTTTTAATTGTTGTGACTGGCTGCAGTCATAATTAACTGCAGTCATAATTGTTGCTGGACTTTGTCTCCGACAAATTAAAGATCAAGCTCAAAGTGTTTGGTTCTTGAGTGAATGGCCATATAGGTACCACTTTTGATGTATTTAGTCCAAATTTAGAACTAAATATATTAATCAACTTTTGTTAATAAATGAGACAAAGGAAGTACATACACTATTTTTTTTTGACGCAGGAAGTACATACACTACTAAAAGGTCTCTAGTCTCTTTTAAAAAGCTTTTATTTTACAGTAACTAGACACTATTCCCGTCCGATGGACGGGGAACCCTAGCAATGGCCAAAATAAATACAGAAAACATTCTATTTTTCGGTCGATGCTTATAAAGATCCATTATCTTAGTAGTATCAGTAACGACATTTCGTCTTCGTACTTTTAATTATAATCTTTAAGGAAACAACACTACTATTTGGTACGATAAGAATCATACGAAAATTACTTTGTTAACCTCGGGTTTGAATCACACAACACCAATCAGGCTTGTCATTTAACATTTCTGACATTAGTTCTTCATACTTTTAAAAGAAGGATAAATAAATTAATAAATTACGCTCAATGGACCAATCAATTGTAAAGAGTTTAAGAAAATAACACTACTATTTGGTACGATAAGAATCATAGGAAAGTTACCTTGTTAACCTCCGGCCTGAATCACACAACACCAATCCGGCTTGTAATTTAACGTTTCTGCATTTCGTCTTAGTACACATGACTCGTATATATTCAAGGAATGGTTGATAGCTCATTCAATATAAATTTAACATGGTTGATGATGTATGACACGCACACATGACTCGTATATATTCAAGGAATGGAACACAATAATCTGCTTTTTTTTATTCTACCCGAATCTTATTTTTGTGCCAATTTATTTAGGGCAACGAATTTCGCATATATAATTATATTCATCTAGCAAAACTATGTGTATTTTCATAATTTGGCTCATGAGTTTCTAGATGTATTCCAACTAATTGATGTAGGTAACCATCACATCTATTTACTAAATGCAAACTTGCATTCACAAACATCAATTTTTTTGAGACAATTCTATTTTAACAACGTCATTGGATGATGTCCACAATAGATACACACTTTTTTTTTTGCAACAGTTAACCATTCACCACAAAGAAACACAACATTTTCTAATTTTCTTGGTAAATATGCACAAGTAGCTTTGAATAGATCAAATATAACTGGATCCAAAACCTTCATTCATAAAGTTGATTACAATTTCGTACGTTGTAGGGGCCAAGTATGCTTTAAATTTCTAGGTGAAATGCATTTATTATATTTCAATTATTTTTATTTTTATTATCATATAATATTTCAAAACACAAATTGACACCACTTTAGCTTTATACACCACCGTAGTTTTCCAATTTACCCCACTACACAAAAGTCATACATGTGAACCATATGTTCTCCTATCATCATTCATCTTCCCTTCATTAAAGCCAAACCAGCTTTCAAATTCAAATGCCAACTATTAAAAGTTAAAACCATTCCACCCAATAAAGCTATTATTCAATGAAAAGGGAATATAAAATCTGAAAAACAAAGATATACAGGTGAATAGATAAATTTTTTATATTAATAGCAATGAACAAAGCCACTACATAACCCAACTGACTTACAAACCCCATCTACACTAAAGATTTTACATGCTCAACTAAAAACAAAGCAAAAAAAAATCAGTTGGAGACATCAGGAAAAAAGTTGCAACATAGAGAAACATCTGAACATAGTTCTTCTTCTCCCGCTATCATTCTTTCTTTCCATTATCATCTTTAGCCAAGGCCTCGGGAGTTGGAACAGAGACAAACCAGAAATCATGATAATTCTGCTCAAAATCAATGCATTGCAACAACAATAGGAATGACCGATAAATATAAATAATATGATAGCGGAACAAATAAAAAACAATACTAATGATAAATAGATTGAAAAGTGTGACTTGCAAAGAGATAGATTCCTAACTCCGTTGGAACTTTCCAGAATCTTCAAGTCATCTCCTTTGTTTACATTCTTCTTGATTTCACTTTACCCCCTTTCTCTTGGTAACATCACCTCACTCAAAGTCCTTAATAAAAATAAAAATTAATCAAGATAAATAGATTGAAAAGTGTGACTTGCAAAGAGATACCTTCAGTGATTGACATCAACAGAGACATCTCTGTCGATCTGAGTATCAATCTAAGCGCACGGGATCGACAGGAGGCTCTAGAGTGTGTTTTTCTTCCAGAATCTTCAAGTCATCTCCTTTGTTTGCATTCTTCTTGATTTCACTTTACCCCCTTTCTATTGGTAACATCACCTCACTCAAAGTCCTTAATAAAAATCAAAATTAATCAAGATAAATAGATTGAAAAGTGTGACTTGCAAAGAGATACCTTCAGTGATTGGCATCAACAGAGACATCTCCGTCGATCTGAGTATCAATCTAAGCGCACGGGATCGACAGGAGGCTCTAGAGTGTGTTTTTCTTTGGAATTCTTTGTAGGCGACATCGGTTTCTCCAAGGCGGCAACACCATTGCTGACATAGAATTAAATTAGAAAGAATCATAGAGCAAATCGAAGTAAGGCGATGAATACAGAGATAGTGTAGAAGGAAGCGTTACAGATTGAGAAACTACCTGATCTCTCACTTTGTACTCCTATCACTGTGAAACGGGTTGCTGCAACCCAAAAAGACCCGATCCGTTCTTGCCTTTCTCGAAACTAAAATAAACTATTTTAGATGCATTTGATTCGAAATTTAGCGAAATTATCCTCATCATCTTGTCATATGGAGGAGGGATTCCCTCATAAACCTTCAATCTAGCATCTGGACCACACTTCGCCGCCTCTCGCTTTTGTTTCTTTTCTAGCTTCTCTCTCCCTCCTTTTGTTGTTGTTCTTCCTGTGTAGGAAAAAAATAGGAGAAGAAGCAAGGAGAGCAAAAATACATAAAACCCACAAATTTGGTAAATGAGCAAATGAAATAAAATACATGAAAGGAAGAAACGATGTCAAGAGAGGAAAGTGAAGGAAACACTCACCGTCGTCGGTGCTTCCACGAGCTACCCGAAAGTCACCATCTGATGCATCACCCTCCAGTGACAGCCACAAACCACCGCCACTGTAGTGTCACCAGCTTGGTCTCTCTTCTTGTCGCTAACCAACCCCCAAAGCGTTCTTCTCATCTCTCTTTCTCATGGCACCACAACACCATTTTCTCTCTCCTCGCTATAAACTCCTCCGTGTGTTCCGCCGTGGCCACCTCCTTCCACAGCAGAGGTGCGTTGTGCCAAGCACTGCCATTTGTAGAGAATACCATTGCTGAGCACTCCACGTCATATGATGAAGGATCAGAGAAAGCAATTGGAAGTAAATGAACCAACAGAAAAATTAATTGGGATGGGCTATTTGAGGAAATGGATATCTAACCATTAATTTCGGAAACCACCCAAAACCATAGAAAAAACTAAAGAAAGAAAAAGTAACTTTATATAGATGGTGGGACAATAGATGGAAGCGAGAAAGGAATATCACTTGGCAACAGAATAGCATTTATAGCAATAGTAGAGGAATAAAAATTATTTGCCAATGCTTATATAGCTGATGATGCGGATGAAGGTGGACCACATGACCATCCAAAAAGAAGCTTAAAATGAAATAATTTGTTGGTTTATTTATTGACGTGGATGCCAAAAGCAAAATTGAAAAGGGATGGTATAATACACCAAAAAATACGTATGAATACTGACTGGCAAAACAAAGCAACTAACGTTCGTGAAGAGGGGGACAAGCCAAACAGGGTTGCAATACAAAAGAAAAAAGTGACGTCAGGAAACCCTTGTTTTAAAAAGAAAGATGCTATTTGGTACGAAGAATCTTATGTACGAAACATCCAAATGTTTTGTTGAGCATGCAACTTTGTCTGGTTTTAGCAGAAAACAACCAATATTGATTTTCAAAATCGAGTTACATACATGCCACGCCTTTTTTTGAAATTCATTACGTATGATTAAGCATTTCTCTTTATTTTATGGTTTTGAAGTGGATAAAAGAGGATGAGGCTTGGGACTTGCGTGTAAGGAGGTAAATTCATGTAGAGATTTAAAGTATGCATCAATGAAATTAATGTGGTATATGCTGCCGTATTTTTGTATGACAGGTAGCAGCACCCAAGATGTCTGAATACATCAGTTGCAAAGGTTTATCATTCATATTGGTGATGAGATTAGGAAAAGGCAATTTATGATATTTTCCCATTCAACAAAATTCACAAGCACTTAGCACTTTATTAATAATTGACAAAGGTATCTTACATTTTTAATACAAGGGATATAATCTTGGATGAGGTAAGTCCTAGCCTAGCATATTTGCATTTTATTTAATGAAAAAGGTAAATATGTCATTTTAATTATATTATATTTTTTGGATATATTATTGAGTTGATAAATGATACGTAAAAAATTAGAATATTAAAATTGTGATGATTTTTTATTTTTTAATATAAATAAATCATGCATATGAATAAAATACGTTGCCATGAAACGCTTTTTTTAGTAGCAAATGTGAAAACACACGTAAATAGAACGTCCGCACCTACATCCTAATCCTCGACGAGTAAAAATGCAAGACTAAATTAAAGCACAAAGAACATGTAAATTGACAAAAAAAAAACATCATCGCCAAATATTTAGACATGAAACTTAAACAATATAGACCCTTTCGATGAAACTCAACTTTGTACAAAGGAAAATTTGCATATTTCCTGGAAGAAAAATCATTTACACGTAGTAAGCATAGAATTGATGACGTGCACTAAAAGACGGATACTTGAAAGATCAGACCCGGTCATTGTAGGCAAGCTTCGTTGATGATTCAGTATCTGATAAACTTGCTCAAAGATGGGTCGTGTGTGCATTGCAATCACGGGATCCGTGGGATTTATGGCAGCAGCGACGTCTGTCATCCATGCTAGTTTTCGCGATGTTTCGTTGTTGATATCACAAGCCAGCTGCTGCAGAAGTGAAAGTACTACGCCTTGGCTTAAAGGAAGAGGCACCATTGCCAAAAGTCCATGTAACTCAACCTGTTTTGTAGAAACAGAGAGATTCTCTCAATGGTTGGTCAATTACACATACACAACAGGTGAATTAAGGACCAATAAAATGCCACAAAATAAGCTAACGCTCTCACAAAATTAAGTTCAATTAAAGCTAATGCTAGTCCATGAATAGTCAGGTCAGTGAGTTTGACTTTATAACCTTGAGGGACAGTAACATTTCAACACTCCTAGTCGGTAGTCGATTGTAAAATGATCATCGGTGTCACTTAAAACCAATAATAATTCCCTGTTCCCCAATATTTTTATAAAAAAAGCTAATGCTAATAGTTACGGAATTGCATTCCAACAAATTTTAATAAGGAAACATCTTCAGCATACCTGAGAACACAACCAAGATACGATAGATACATCACTTCTATGTAGAGCTGCGATGAATGCCTCCTCATATTTCCGTTCTGAAATCAATCTTGCTAACTCTTTTGTAGGATCTAGTGGCACCTCAACCTGATATGCAAATCAAAATCGTATTAGCAAATTTTTAACATTATACTCAAAAGTATGGGCTTTAAATAGTTGACGGGAAAGTTCTCTACCTTTTCATGAAGTAAAGGACCATTGTTCGGCTGGATGGGCAGAGGACTCAATGTGCCTGAATTTGTTCTTGTGGTTGCAATTGCCACAAGCTTTCTCTGACCCTCAAGTACTTCTCTACTCAGGGTTTGAGTAACTGATGATGCTGAATTGATGGAATCCTGCAAAATGCATGAGGAATACCAAAATTTTGAGACAGCAATGTTGCGAAGCCAAATAAGAGCGCCATGTTCTAAAAATTTATCTTGATATCACTTGGAATCAATCAGTTCTACTCGGTTTATGAGATGTATGTTAATTTGTGAATAAATTAAGAAATTAAGGGTATGTATGTGATAGGCCCTTGTGTAAGTGAGTTAGTTTTGGTTGTTGGTTAGTTATTAGTTGGTTTTGTGTTGTTAAGTTTGTTAGTTTGTTAGGGATTAATTAAGTTGGTTAATATTAGTTGGGGGTTGTTATATTTGTTTGGGTAGTTATTAGTTGGTTAGGTCTTTCCCTCCTACCCCCTTGTATTGGAAGCCTATAAATAAAGGCTTCCACCCCATCTAAATCATCTTTGAAATGTATTGTGTTTGAGTTTTAGAATTTATCCGGGTTATGCCGGAGTTCTAATTGGTGGGTTATGCCACCACCCAATATTCAATAAAATTCCCATAATCTTCTACTCCATTTCTATTCTTTAGTCCTTTTTTCTATTGCCGATAGGCTAGGTGCCTATCAGTATGCCTCATTATAGTTATTAGAAATAGTTCTTTATTTTAAAGGTTAACAAAGAAGAAAATCTTTTCTTTCCTAATTTTCTAAAAACATTAAACTGTTCTTAAAAAGCTAATCAAACATACCCAAAGAATTTTTTCTAATAAAATTATAAGACATAGAAACATATAGAATCAAACAGCAAGCAAAATATGCAAGTCAACAAGCTTCCCTAGGTGTGCTAGGTTGGGTATGAAAACCCTAGCCCACTCAGCAAGTGGCAGGCACAAAAAGATGCAAAGTTACTTTTTAGTTAAAACAATAGGCCTTCCTAGTTCCTAGCAAGTGGATCCTCCTTCCCTGTTCCAGGGAGGATTTATTCAAAAGTTCTCTATCACTATACTGCCTTATAATAAAGAGAAGCAGAAAATTTGGGGAACAGAACAACTCAATGACAAGTGGATCCAAATCCCCTGCAAGTAATTCGAGTTTTTGAAAGCATCGAATACATACAAAGAGTCAAAGACCAACATTTTTGTTGAAAATGTCTTAAATACACCTGATTGTTTGAAGGTCAACATTTTTGTTTTAGAATGAAAAGAAGGTTGCTACAGAAGACCATAAAACAAAAGGACAAGTATCCTAAGTTACTCACTCTTAGAGTCATTGCCAACGAAGTAGGCACAGATTCAAGGCGTTGTTGCACTGCACTTGAATGTTCGGCCATGCCTTTCTGGAATGTGGCATCCACTTGCTCAAACATAGCTTTGCATGACATCTCAAATGCAGGAACCACTGTTGTTTCAAAGCTGGATTTGAGTGCATCCTACACAGGAAATTAACAGGAAATTAATTCACACAAATGAACAAAATCTACCACATGAAATCACAAACACCATGGACTCCGGGATTTCTTTTATATATTTTTTTCCACAACTGACTACAAGAATAAACTAACATGGAATACAACACATTTAAAGTGAAAGAAAGAAGAGTGACATACCTGAAGCACCTGTTTGGCTGTTGTCTGAAACTGTGCTTGGATTTGCCTGGCTACTGTAACTTCAAGTTTTGAATTAACTGACTTTTCAAGTTGATTCACTGCCTTGTCACCCACTCCTCTCTGCGGCATAAAGTGCCGATTAGATCCCAGTAAGACAACTTCAACCGAGTTCATCCTGATTTATACTATTGTTCAAGAGTAAAAAATTCTTATTTCTACATAAGAAATAAAGTACAAACCTGGAAGGATTCCACTATAGAAGAAGATATTATTTTCTCCACAGCGGGAGACATTGAACGGACTACGGCTTGGCTAATTGAACCCATTTCCTTCTTTACTGTTTTCTCCAATATTGATGGTAGATCCTTGTTCATGAAGTTGGTAATTAACCCTGTAACATTTTGAATACGGTCTCGCAACAGCTTTTCATTTTTTGCATTTTCCTCTTGAATTCGACCCCACAAATTATCAGCATTAGTCTTGATAGCTTTTTCCATGCTTCTCCCAAGGGCAGCTTCAAGCCTTCTACCCTCTTTTGTAACTGGAACTGCAACCATCATTGTCATTTGCTTCTGCAACTCCTTTTGCATTGTTACTAACTGCCAAATGATAAAACAATAAACTACCAATAAGTGAAAAAGCCCAAATACGGATAATACAATTCTGTGACATTACTTGATCACAGTTGGGTATTCTCCTTTATCAAGAAAGTTAAAAACAGTATGTGTACAACATGCAAATTACATGTTACTGAGGTCTTAATATTTTTTAAAAAAAGCTCATATAGATCAAACAAACAAGAACTTCTAGAAAAGCTAAAACTCTCTAAAGAGAAAAGGGGGGAAATGTTTTCAGATTTTTCTAAGAGCTTCATTACCATCAGTCTTCAAGAATACAAAAGAGTATTTATCGCACTTTTGCCTTTTAAAAAAGTTTACTTTTTAAAAACACCACTAACACCAAAAAAGTCCATCCAGACACACATCTTAATGCATTATTAGCTATGCATCAAGACCAGTGATAATTTCTTGAGAAATCACCTGATTGAGTGATTCTTGCATTGCCATAATTTGAGGGAAACCATTTTCAGTAGATTGGAGGCTTAAACTTCCATTTGGCTCATTGGATAAATCAGTTGAATTACATGCAGTTCGAGATGGGGAAGATGGGCCTGATGCTTGAGAACTTTTACCCTTTTGTCTCTTCCCTTTTGTATTAGGTGTAGGTGAAGATGGTACTACCATTGATGTAGATGAGTCAGAAACCTTTTCGTGGACATCCTTTGCTAAGTCTTGGGGTCCATCCTCACCAGCATTAGAAGGTTGGGCCAGCGGCAATTCCCCTCCAGCAGAATCAACTTGTCCAGATTCCTCAGTATTGTTGGTCTCCCCAGCTATTGCAGAACATTCCCGGGCCATCTCAATACCAAGATCTGACGCCTGAGAGCAAAAGAATTTTTCTTTACCATCAGAAACTGGCTTTTGTTGTGTCCCCTGCCGGTCAAATTCATCGCTTTGATTAGATCTTGCCTCACCTACCACTTTTACTTCTACTTCAGTATTACCCACATCAATCACATCCTGGATCTTGGCTTCCACCTCACCATTTCTATCAATTATATTAGTCTCAGAGGAGGAACTGGCTTTTGTGAACTGAGACGGTGTGACCAGATGAGGTGGTTGCTTATAAATTACAGGAGAATTAAGTACGCTAGAAATGTCATCCTGTTTGATTTTCTTTTCGTCATTCTTCAAGTCATTATTCAATGGGCCAGACAAGTTCCTTTGAATGTTATCCATTTGTCTGTCAATTGAATAATCATCCCCAACATGATCACTAAAGTTAGACTGTGGACTCCTGAAATCAGAAAGCTTCCTGGACAACCTTGGGCTCAGAGGAAGATGAGGAGAAGGAACACAGACAATATCAGCATCACTACTAGAAGGAGCTAACGTAACAGGTTTAGCTTCAATATTTGAACTGCTGATTTCTTTAGAAATAGGTGCCTCAATATGACCAGAGCTTAAAGGGTATCTTGCCACAATACCACTCTCCGTGCTACTTGGCTGCATCATTGTTTTGGGAGCAGAACTGGCTAACGACATTTCAGATGTTCTACCTGCAGATGAGTCTAAAGAGGTGAATCCCTCAGCAGTAATTGCATCCCGGGAAACACTGGAATCTGACTTATCTAGTCTGACATTTTCCAGTGGTGGAGGTAAACACTGTGCTAAATCCAACGCATACTGCTGAATAGCCTGTGTCTGAACACAATAAACCTGAACAATATGTTCACCATGGGGTAAAATGTCACTTGTTCCAATAAAACTCAGAATGGGCATGGTCACAGTAAACTCAGCTATATAATCCATGCGAGTTGACTCAGGATTGGGACCATATTCTAAATGCACAGCATATATAGCATTCCTCTGGGCATTTGCAACTAAAATCAGACCTGCATAAGGCAATGCTGCAATTTGATTAAAGAATGCATCCTTAAGAGATGGCTGAGCTGAACTCTTCAACTCCAACGTCTGAGTGCATTTCCAAGATTCAGCATCACTTGGGAGCAGCCAACCTTCTTCACCTGCGGAGACCCAAAGTTTCACTTCCCGATTTTGCGGTCCCTACAAATTGGTGTTAGGTTAAAACAAGTAAAACAAATATGATGAGAAAGTTAGTTCTATGGAGGACTAAGCGACAATACAAATGAACTATGGACACAGGCCTCTGAAAAGAAATTATGCGTTTAAATGATAAAGCAGGTATGTTCTAGTGAATGGAATTGGTTATTATCACAAAAGTTATTCAGAGGCCTGCCTGGCTAGTAATGTAATAAAAATTGATTAATTCACTTACTGCTGTGATAAGGACAATATGATCAGGCTGATTTGGAGCGGTAAAAAATGTAGCAGAAAAAACAGGATGCCCATCATGTGGTCTCAAAATAGCAAGTGGCTGTGCCTTCCGATCTTCCCATATCTTTATCTGCCACATTTATTTAATTATAAAAAACAAATATGATTTAGAAATTTTTACAATCAAACAACTAACAAAGAAACAGGATACACGTCAAAAAAAGAAGCAGGATATATAGCCATGCATGAGGACAGGACACTTGTTTGACAAAATATTCAAATTTATTGAGAGAACAAGGTGTAGTCTTCCGCTAGCACTTTATCCCCATGAGCTTCCAAATGATCCTAATCTGTTACGTAACTTCGACAGGAATTACAAGCTTGGAAGCTTCGGTAAAAAATAAAGTACATATGATATTATTATATCCCAGTTTCATCTTGGTTCTTCATCCGTGTCCTCCCCACTAGTTTTTGTATCACTAAGTTTCCTGCGCTGTTTTTCTCTCTCCATTCATATCATTTAATGCATCCATGTTTTTGTGTGCTTTCCTAGTAAATACTATGCAAGATATAAAAAAAAACAGATGTTAAAAAATGTCTATGCTTTGAACACCCATGGCACTGTATTGTTTAGTCTGATCAGCAAAAATGCTTTAGCAAATCTTTTCAGCTATCAACCAAAAAATGAATCCAAAATGGAAAGAAAAAACAACATAGCAGTTATTTGCTATTATCAGAATAATTATCAGAATAATGAAATACAAACCGTGCCATCCTCTGATGCAGATACCAATCGATTCGTCATCCATTGGCACATTGATAAATCAGTCACCTCCCCATCATGTGTTCCTACAAGCTGAACCCCATCGATGAGCTTGTCCAAGGGACATTTAGGAGGATCCTCTGCCACAAAGGTTTCGCCATTTCCAACTTTTGAGGTATCAATTCTCAGAACATATTTTCCCATGCCAACTATCAAAATCTCCTGTATGAAAAGGTTGAATTATTATTAATTATTAATATTTATTAAAACAATTAGTATAACAATAGGAAGAAATTAAACCAATGCTTTTGGGCTTTGGGGATTGGGAACAACAAAGCATTGGAATATGGGGCACTTACTTGTTTGTGGCAGTGCCAGCAAAGTTGAGGATGCTCTACTTTCTCCTCCCACACTATTTGAATAGCAATAACAACATTTGCAGTAATTTGGGGCTTATCTTCATCATCTGGACCTTCAGAAATTTTCCACACGTAGACACGACCATCTGTGCCAACACTGTTAAAAAAGCATGTTCCCATTATCTATAGACAAACAAACTGGGCTATTCAAAAATTCAAGCACCAGAAACTACCTAGCCAGGAGATGAACATCTTCAGCAAAGAAGGCCAAATCTGTTACCCTCTGACAAGATACAAGAAACTGTTAGTCTGAGGGTAAATTGGTTAGCCTTTCAATGATTTTGCCATAAACAACATATATAAGCAATACAGCAAAATAACGAACCAATTCATCAGCCAAAAGGCAGCAAAATAGCAAACAATCTTTGAATAAGTATGGAAGCTCTGCTACAATGAGCAAAACAGAGTTTCGTTTCATCTAGGATTATGGCATCACCTATAAGTAAATTTCACTAAGAAGTAAACCAATGCTTGTGAGAGAATCCAACTTCGTGTGCCAATTGTTGGTGTCTGTTATTTTCATCCTATGAGTTTGACAAGCAGGAAAATAATAAAGCCGTCAACGGGAGACCCCGAGTGATTAGATGATCAATTGGTATCAGAGCTAGCTATCTGTGTCTCGGAGAAGACTAGGATACCCACAGCGGGTTCCGACAGGTGGAGAGTTCTGACCAACGAGGAAGTTGAGAGAAGTGTCACTGAGCGAAGTGTCATGGAGTGCAATTGTTGAGGACCTCGGGTATTAGGGAGGTGCTATAATAGGGACTTGGGTATTATGAGGTACTTAAGTCTCATAACAAGTAATATAGGTTGCTTCGTGGAGTACTTAAGTGGCTTGGTTATCCCCCTTAATAGCTAGCAGTTATGGGAGGATTCCCAAGTGCTTAGGTGCTTATCAGAATGTTAACGAAATTTATAGCTATGGAGGCCTAGCCTATTACGAAGAAACTTAATAAGAATAAAACAAAGGATTAAATCCCACCAATGAAATCCCTGTACAAAAATAGCAAATAGCATAAGAAGGAAGGTTTCCTACCCAAGCATTCCTCTCACGATAGATATGAGAGCAAAAGAATCTCATGATTTTAGTGATATCAACACAATTGCTCCACCCTGCTTTGACTTTCTAAGGAACCAAGCTACTATCCTTAAAAGCGTCAACAACTAGCTAAGAATCATACTTTAACCATAAATTATGCGATCCTTTTGCAAAATGCAATTTCATGGATCAACATCTTAAAACCAATAAGCAATACAAAAATCCTTCATAATAGGGAATCAAAAGCTAAGCTTTCTCAAAGCACGTCATAGACCAACATCTTAAGCTTTAAATCTAATTAAACCACAACATTAAACTATTTCTTAAGTTCATCCCACTTAAAGCAGAGGACAATAATAAGCACTTCTTTTTTCATTTTCTAATTACAAAACCAGCACAAGGCTCCAGCAAATTAATAACAAACATCATTATTAAAACCAAACCTGATTATGGCCTCTGAGCAAAGACCTAACAGCAGTGTGAATATTAAGCACCCTGATATTCCCCTGTTTCAACCCATAACATATATACGACTTATTCACAGCAATCTGCCGACCCAAAACCGGGTTAGGATCCGACCCATATTTCGTAATAGGAGCAACCTCAAGCTGTGGCTGCACCTCACCAGGCAACCTAACATCCACGTCATACACAACATGGTCCCCAATCAAATGCCTTCCCTTAGGAACCTTACTACTCGGTAACCGAATCAATGCGGCTGCGGCAGCATTGGCGGCAGTGAGGGCAGCGGCGGAGGGAGAGGCATGAGGCGAAATTCCAGCACCAAAATCAGAAGAGAAAGGAACAGAGACAGGTAGTTGTTGTTGCGAAGGAGGAGCACTGAGGAGGGCCATGAGACGAGCACCGGCGTTGGGGTTAGAAGGAGGAGGGATAGGTTGAGGTTGAAGAGGGGGAGTAGGGAAGGAAATGGAACGGTGGTTATGGTGAAGTTGGTTATGGTGGATTGGAAAGTGAGGGTGGTGGTGGTCGAAGGGGAAATTGTTGTTATTGTTGTTATTGTGGTGGAAGGGAGAAGGGGGGAAGGGACCGTTGGGTGGAGGGTAAGAGGAGGAAGACGACGGAGGTGGCGGTGGAGCAGAAGGAGGAAATTGAGAAGAAAGATTAGGGTTAGGGTTAGGGTTTTGGTTTAGGGGATTGAAGAAAGAGTGCATATCAAAAGGGGTTGGTGACGGTGATTGATTTGGGGAAGCCATTAATTGCCAGATTGAATTGAATTGAATTTTGTGGTTCAATCAATTCAATCTGATGGATGAGATTGAGAAATTTGGGGAAGAAAGGTTTATGGAGAATTTTTTGAACGGAGATTGAGATTCAGAATTTTACAGATTGAAAGACAAGTGAAAGCGTGAAGAAAGAGTGAGTGCGTGAAGAAAGAGTGAGTGAGATCTGAAAGGAGGTGGGAAGAAGTTTGGGAACTGCAAGCGGCACGGCGCACACATACAATGGATTTTTTCTTTACTGATTTTATTTATGAACTATCTATTTATTTATTTAATATTTAATTTTTAAATTTTAAATTCTTATTAAACAAAAGATACGACTGTTTAATTTACCAAACTGTCCCTATATCTACTTTTTTAAAAGTTTACTATTTTTTTATTAAACAAAAGATATGACCGTTTAATTTACCAAACTGTCCCTATATCTATTTTTTTAAAAGTTTACTATTTTTTTTGACCAAATTTTTTTTATTATTTATTAATTATTGTTTTGCTTTTGGTCGTGACCGGAAATTTATTAAACAAAAGATAAGGCTTTTTAAATTAGCAAACTGCCCCTATATCTATTTTTTTAAAGTTTACTACTTATCAGTTATTTTTTTGATACAACTACTTATCAGTTATTGTTTTGCTTTTGGTCACGACGGGTAATTCATCTATTTAAAAAAAAGATAGGATTTTTTAAATTGCCAAACTACCCCTATATCTCATTTTTAAAATTTTTACTATTTATCAATTATTTTTTTGCTTTTGGTCACTATGGGTAAACATAATAAGTACATAACAAGCAACATTGGTATACTGCTAGTCTACTATATCTATTTTAATATGGGTATACTGCTAGTCTACTATTCTAATCTATCTATCTAATCTAATAGTTGTTTAAATTACCAAATTACCCCTATATCTATTTTATAAAAAGTTTATTATTTATCGACACTTGTTTTGATATTGAGTCTCGACATCATGAATATAGTGCTAGTGTCATTAAAAATCACAACTTTTTGTAGACTTCAAATGACTTCTAGACTTCTTTTTTGAAAAATTAAATTACAATATAGTATATGGATTTGGTTTTTTTTTATTTTTTTTTAAAGGCTTTTCAATTGATATTAAAAAATGGTTTTTCAATATAATGAAGTAAAGAGCCTTTTTGGTTCATGGAAGTAGAGATGTTGTCATTTTGGTATCTCATTTAAACGAAACTACTAGTAAATTTTCTAATTTTCAATTCGATAGTTACTTTAGTACCAACTATTAACCAAAATTGTTAAAGGCCTCATTTGAGGTGGACTTTAGTTTTATGTTTTGAAATTTTCAAAAACCAAATCTAGTTTTGAGTTTTGGTTCTAAATTTTGAGTTGTTTTCTTTTTGAATTTAACCACCCTCTCCACTTCACCTCAATATTAGTTCACTCAATATAAAAATATAAGTTTGAAAAATAATAAAACCCTAAAATAATTTTTTAAAGAAGTTGACAAAAAATATATTATAAAACTATGAAAATACAAATTATAAGTAATAAGAATAAGAAAAAATGCTTTTTGGGACAAAAAGAAAACAAACAAAGACAATGAGATTCATGGTCACACAAGAACCAACTTTCCGTGTTTTATAATGTCCATTTTTAATAATTTCCTTTTTTACATTTTGTCTTTATAATGTTCATTTTTAATAAATAATTATTTAGCTTTTGAGTCATGATGAGGAGCAATAGTCGTTGCCAGTATAATTTTATTATTTAACAAAAGATAGGGTTGTTTAAATTACCAAACTGCCCCTATATCTATTTTTTAAAAAATTTACTATATATCGATTATTGTTTTGTTTTTGGTCACGACGGGTAATTTATCTATTTAAGAAAATATAGGGTTTTTAAAATTACCAAACTAACCCTATATCTATTTTTCAGAAACTTTACAATTTATCTATTATTGTTTTGCTTTTGGTCACGACGGGTAAACATAATAAGTACATAACAAGCAACACGGGTATAGTGCTAGTCTACTATTCTAATATCTTCTAATATCTATTTAAGAAAATATAGGGATGTTTAAATTACCAAACTACCCCTATATCTATTTACTATATATCGATTATTATTTTGCTTTTGGTCACGACGAGTAAACATAATAAGTACATAACAAACAACACGGGCATAGTATCTATTTAAGAAAATATAGGAATGTTTAAATTACCAAACTACCCCTATATCTATTTACTATATATCGATTATTGTTTTGCTTTTGGTCACGATGAGTAAACATAATAAGTACATAACAAACAACACGGGCATAGTGCTAGTCTACTATTCTAATCTAATATCTATCTAATATATAATCTAATATCTATTTAAGAAAATATAGGGCTGTTTAAATTACCAAATTGCCCCTATATCCATTTTTAAAAAGTTTATTATTTACCGACTATTGTTTGGATTTTCAGTCACGACGGGTAGATATAATAAGTACATAACAAGTAACATGAGAAAATCACAACTTTTTGTAGACTTCTTATTTTAAAAATTAAATTACAATATAGTAATGGATTTGTTTTTTATTTCTTTTTTTAAAAAAATGATATTAAAAAAAAATTCAATATAATGAGGTAAAGAGCCTTTTTGGTTCTTAGAAGTATGAGATGTTCTCATTTTGGTATCTCATTTAAACGGAACTACTAGTAAATTCTCTAATTTTCAATTCCATAGTTACTTTAGTACCGGCTATTAACCCAAACTAGGACAATCACCCGTGCGATGCATGGGGTGTGGTAGGGATTCATTGCGTGCAACCCTGTGGTAGGAAAACATTGTGTATAACTTGTAATCTAGTAGGAGTTGTGTTTAGATATGTTTACAAAGGTGATGTAATAATAATAAGTGTTTATGAAAAAGCCAAATATATTAAATTTCCTAATAAGTAGAGTTACATAATAAACTATAATAATATTATTGTGGACCAACTAAACACAGAATACGAATAAAGTGTTGAACTCAAGAAATGGAGAATAGAGTGTTGAACGCATGGTCTATGTAATTTGCCACAAATTTGACGAATAAAGTTACGAAATGATGTATAGAGTTCAATACTCTATACATGCAATATGGTTGGTTTGCTCCTAAATCTACTGATTTTGCTACAAAATCAAAGCTCTGTGTAATTTTTATAAGGGTCGAATATCATTTACCCCTGTAAATATCACGTTTATCTATTTACCTCCTGAAAAAAAACTTTTAAAACAAACCATGTAAAATGTAATTGTATCCAGTTACCCCCCCTGCTATTAGTTTTAGCTAACAACGTTAAGTCTAGGCTGACTTGACTGACATTTGGGATCTAGTTAACCCCCTGCAAATATTAAGTGTTTCTAGTTACCCCCTGCAAATATTAAGTGGGTGGTAGTTACCCCTGCAAATATTAAGTGTTTCTAGTTACTCCTTGCAAATATTAACGCTGTTAGCCAAAACTAACAACAGGGGGTAACTGGATACAGTTACATTTTACAAAGTATATTTTAAAAGTTTTTTTTCAAGAGGTAAATAAATAAACGTGATATTTGTATAGGTGTAAATAATATTTAAGCATTTTTATAATGCAAATAAGACATACAAATAAGCATATTTACCGTTAGATCCATTGCAACTATCTCAAAAAAGCATATATACACACAGGACGTACACTTCAATTGTTAATGACAAAATACACAGTATTCCTACTGGGGCCACACATGTGGAAACTGTCAAATTTGGAGAATAACTCTGAGCATTACACAAATGCGTGTTTTTTTTTAACCCCGCGAACCCATACCCACAAATTGACTAAATGGACTAAAATACCCCTAAAAAATTATTAAAAAACGAAATCATTCATCATTCCATCATATTTTCGGAAAAAATGAGTTTTTTTCCCTAAACTTCTCAAAAATAGACGTATTTCAGGAACGTATTGGCTTCCGGAAATACCTCTTTTTGAGATATATCCGGAAATCCCTAAAATTTAACTTTCCGAAAATACCTTAAAAATGGTATTTTCGGAATGTTTTTGATTTTTTTGGAATTCCCTTTTAATTAATTTTTTTGCTTTTTTCAGTGGCAACCAGAACAGGAAACCTAGAGCGAGGCGAGCATTCAGGAGCAGGACCCCGAGATGAGCAGAGTTCTGCTGGCAGTAGGACCAGGATCAGATTGAGGACTAGAGAGGCGGGACACGCATCTGAGCATCAGAGACGTGTCCGAGACCGAGCGCAGCAGCAGGACCAGGAGCATTATTATCACGATCCTGCTGAGCTAGACGCCATGCATGTAGATGACCAGGCTGAGGCTGAGGTTGCTCAGCATGATGATGAGGTTTTATTACACCGATTACATGTCCACTGCGTCCACAGACTACTACAGATGGGACAGGTAATACTTTTAATAATTTGTTTATTTTTTAACAATTAATTAATTTTAATGATTAATTAATTACTTTTACTTTTTTACAGGACCGGGGTAAGATTAAAGTTGCTTCCCATGGGGGGAAGATACCGAAGATGAGACATCAGTAGCACCACCCACATATAGCGGGATGGTTGCAGTAGGGGCATCTTTTTGAGCTGGACATCACACCTCTCAACAACATCAACCATGAGCTCATATCAGCTTTTGTGGAGAGGTGGCACTCTGAGACCAGCTCATTCCACATGTCGTGGGGGGAGATGACAATGACGTTGGACGACGTGTCCGCGTTGCTCCACTTGCCGCTCACTGGCACACCGTTGGCGCATCGGCCACATTTTGACAGTGCCGATGCTATTCGGGCTGGAGTTGACCTGCTGGGGGTAGATCACACAGCCTGCTGGCAAGAGTGTCAGTTCAACAGGGGACCGGCATTCATATTTTCTTTCTTGACGGCCGCATACACACAGAACATGGAGCGCGACCATCTTGATCAGGCGGCATGGTGCTATCTGCTACACTTGTTTGGCAGCACCATTTTTGCCGACAAGAGTCACACATCTGTCCCTGTCAAGTGGGTGACTCTTATTTCTGACTTTGACCTGTGTGGCCAGTGGGCTTGGGGTCCAGCTGCTCTAGCTATTCTCTACGAGCAGTTGAATGATGCTTTTTACTATGAGATGTCACAGATTAGCGGATGCGCTTCTCTGCTGCAGGTATTTACTTAATTAGTTATTTTTATTTCTTTTTAATTGCTTTTATTTATATAATTACTTATTTATTTTTTTTGTTATTTTAGTGCTGGATATATGAGTATTTCCCCACCATCGTGGTACGGAAAGACTTCGGTGACAGTGCACTTCCATGTTGCAGCAGTGGGCGAATAAGAAGTGCGATAGTATCAAGCTTCCGGAGTTTCGGCAGCTGCTGGATGACTTGCAGAGGGAGCGGGTCATATGGAGCCCCTGGGACGACCACAGACAGTACCCCCGGTTTCACAACATTTCATTATTCAGAGGTTGGCTGCTGTGGGGGGAGGTGGTTGTGCCTTATATGGCAGACAGGATCCGTTGGCAGTTTGGATATGTCCAGCAGATTCCTGGTACACCTATTTCAGGCCCACGTCCATCTACGGAGGCCATAGTGCAGCAGCTGATGTTCTATCAGTCCTCAGCGCGGGCTTTCAGGGACAGCGGTCGACAGACAGTCATCGAGGGTGCTTGTGATGACGAGTACCTACCATGGTACTTCCAGGTGTCCATTCCCCGCCTGACTCCGGCTCCGCCTTCACCTGCAGTTGCTGAGGATGTTGTTCCACTTCCCTTCGAGTCCAGGATGACAGCAGCTACGCATGTCCAAGATGCCTATGATCGCCTTTTGCCAGTCGACGGAGTCGACGGCATTCCTAAGGATGTCTATGATAGTCTGTTGGCTGTTTTACAGATTTTGAACATTTAGTTGTATTATTTTTTGTATTTTTACTGTATTATTTCGCGTAATTTGATTTCACGTTCGGTTACAATTATTTTGCGCGATTTTAAATAAAAAAAATTACAAATTTCCGGAAATACACATATTTCCGAAAGGCAGAAATATGGGTTTTCCGGAAATACCTCAGAAAAACCCATATTTCTGTCTTCCGAAAAGCCCATATGTGTATTTCCGGAAATTTGTAAAAAAAATAAAAATTTTAAAGGTATTTTGGGGATTTAGCGTAAAAGGGGGCATGGGATTTTACTAGAGCCATCTGCACATTTTGACTTGGTAGAATGGTCCGTACATTTCTCCATATTGATCTGAAAAATTTCAACTTCAGAGCCATCTCGGCCGTTTCTGAAAAAGGCAAGGATAAAGAAGAACAAAAGCCCACATGAGCTTGGATATTAAAAATGAAAGATAGAAAATCAGTCTAGTTATAAAGTATTTTAGATAGGTTTGATAATTTTCAAATAACTACAAAAAGTCATACTTCTTGGTAGTTTCCAATCCGCGTAACCGTAGGATCTCCAGAAACTAAAACTGGTTCAGAGAGTTTTATTGCTCTGTGTAAATCCTTCAGATGACCCCGCTTTGGTTGCCTCAGCAATCCTGCATAGGAAGAAATAAAAGTAGATACTCTACATAGGTGTATCAATGTATACAAAATATATGAAGTTCTTCATATTTAGTATGAATGAATTTAACAAAGGATGAATGAATTTAACATAGGTGCATATGAAGTCCTTGGAGACATAAAGGAAAATATCAAATATGTCCCTATCAAATATGAGACACTTCAGCTGAACTTACAACAAGATCAAGAGCATCATCTTACTTGCACATGATCCATGGAACCCCGGTACCAAGTCCTATAGCCATATGTGTTGCCCACTTGGTGTAGGATTAACCAAGAGCACCAAGTTCATACTCTACGGGTCCATATTCATTTTTATTGAATACGTGGCATATTTGGAATTGTCTATTTTGCCCCTCAGAACTGTTCCATTGAATTAAAATCGGTTTGAACATCTTTGCGCGGGAAAAATCAGTTGAAATACCGTTAGAGTTCGTTTTGACCGTTGGAGGATTAATTGAAGTTTTCTCTTAGTTAGTTCGATTCCTTCTCTATATATAAGGTGTTTTCGAGTCTGTAATGGGTAGATAGAACAGTTACAATCATGAATTGAGAATCAATTAGAGGAATCAAGAACTAGGGTTCATCTAGGTCTAGGTGGAGCTCAATTGGGGCTTTTCAATTTTGTAAACGATTGTGGCTGTATCTGTACTGTAATCTTCACTATACTCAATAAAATTGGATCTTGCTTTG
The DNA here is from genome assembly GCA_039519185.1 of Astragalus membranaceus. Lineage (NCBI taxonomy): Eukaryota > Viridiplantae > Streptophyta > Magnoliopsida > Fabales > Fabaceae > Astragalus > Astragalus membranaceus. The sequence continues at coordinate 98,597,659 of CM076848.1, forward strand.
CAAGTCCCCCAGATGTAAGCCAAATTGACTGAACTGGGTAATCTATCGTTGTGTGTTGTTTTTCGTTCTTCATCTCTTTTTTTCTTGAATCCAGTGGATCTTGGGGTATCAAATTAACAATTGGCATCTAGAGCTATTCTGGAAAAGAAGAAATGGTGATTCCGAAGTTTGATATCGAGAAATTCGATGGGAAAAATGATTTCGGGTTATGGAGGATGAAGATTCGTGCGTTGCTTGCTCAACAGGGAGTGGAAGAAGCGCTCGATGGTGAGAACAAATTACCAGACACTCTGACATAGAAAGAAAGGAAAGATATCTTGAGGAAGGCTCATAGCACCATCATACTCTCTCTCAGTGACAAAGTGCTACGTGAAGTGACAAAAGAAAAATCTGCAGCAGCTTTGTGGTTGAGGTTAGAAAGTCTATACATGACCAAGACTCTAGCTAATCGTCTCTATCCCAAACAAAGGCTCTACACATTCAAAATGGGTTCAGGTACGTCTATTAAAGACCACTTGGATGAATTTAATAGGATAATTCTAGATTTAGAAAACATAGAGATTAAGGTGGAGGATGAAGACCAAGCATTGCTATTGATTAAGTCATTAAACAATAGCTATGACAGTCTTGCTGATACCTTGCTCTATGGAAGGGAATCTCTGTCCCTTGAAGATGTTCAAAATGCATTAATGTCTAAAGAATTATCCAAGAAAAGTGAAATCAAAGAAAGTGATTCTGGAGAAACATTGTATGTGAGAGGAAGAAGTGAGAAAAGGGATCAAAAGGGCAAGAACAATGCGAGATCAAAGTCTAAAGGAAAGTTTAAATGCTATCACTGTCACAAGGAGGGACATTATAAAAAGAATTGCCCTGATAGAAAGAAAGGTAAAAACCAGAATGGTGAAGGTCATGGTGATGCATCCATTGCATCAGATGGATATGAGAGTGCAGAAGTGCTTGTGGTTTCTGATGAAAATGACACTTTGGAGTGGTTAATTGACTCTGATCAGTCAACTCACGTGTGCAAAGAAGAATGTGAAGTTGAAGAGGTATTGATGGTCACTGAAGGTCATGAGGACTCAGATTGGATAATGGACTCTGGGTGCTCATACCATATGTGTCCAAATGGTGAATGGTTCTTCGATTACAAACCCTTCAATGGTGGAAAAGTCAGGATGGGAAATAATGCACCTTGTAAGGTTGTGGGAATTGGATCAATTAGGTTGAAACTCACAGATGGAACCACCAGAGTTCTAACTCAAGTTAGACATGTTCCAGACCTGAAAAGGTGTTTGATTTCTCTAGGAGCATTGGAATCACAAGGTTATAGTTTCAAAGGTGAAGATGGTATCTTGAAGGTCTCAAAAGGATCAAGAGTTGTGCTTAAAGGAGACAGGATCAAGAACAACTTGTATCTTCTTAAAGGAGAAGCTATCACTCAGGAAAGTTGTGTTGCAGGGAGTGATGACAGTAAGGATCAACTGTGGCATCATAGGCTTGCTCACATGAGTGATAAAGGCTTAAAGGAACTTGAGAAGCAGGTCTATTATGTCATGATAAACTGAAAGGTATAGAATTTTGTGAGCATTGTATCTTTGGAAAACAAACAAAGGTGAGATTCTCAACAAGTAAGCATACAACCAGTAATAAATTGGACTACATACACTCTGATCTTTGGGGGCCATCAAGGACTCCTACACATGGAGGTAACAGGTACTTTATGTCTTTCATAGATGACTTTAGTAGGAAAGTATGGATTTACTTGCTTAAAACTAAAGATGAAGCTTTTAAAACTTTTGTTAATTGGAAGACTAAAGTAGAAAATCAATGTGATAGAAAGATAAAAACTCTAAGAACTGATAATGGACTAGAATTTTGTGGAGGAATGTTCAATGAATTCTGTCATGAACATGGTATAACCAGGCACACAACAGTTAGGCACACTTCCCAACAAAACGGCTTAGCTGAAAGGATGAATAGGACATTGTTAGAAAAGGTTAGATGCATGCTATCACATTCAAAATTGTCAAAACAATTTTGGGGGGAAGCTGTTCATACAGCAGCTTACCTTGTCAATAGATCACCATCTAGTGCTATAGAATTCAAAACTCCACAAGAAAAATGGAGTGGCAAACCTGCAGACTATAGCAATTTAAAAATTTTTGGTTGCCCTGCTTACTATCATGTCAATGAGGGGAAATTAGAACCTAGGGCCAAGAAAGGTATATTTGTTGGATACCCTGAAGGTGTTAAGGGTTTTAAAATTTGGTCTATAGAAGATAAGAAATGCATTATTAGTAGAGATGTTAAATTTCATGAAAATAAGATTCTTGAAACTGTTATCACTACTGATACTGTAGGTGATCAAGCTGTAACAGATACCTCACCAATTGAGGTGGAGTTACAACCTGATGAGCCTAATTTTAGAACTAATGTTTCCACTGAGCTTGTTGACAGGGATGGAGAGCTACCAGAACTTGAATCTAACAGTGAAAGTGATGTTGAGACTGTAGATCCAAATCAAAACTATCTGTTATGCAGAGACACAACAAGAAGGACAATAAGAGTTCCTGATAGACTTGGCTATTCAAACATTATTGCTTATGCTCTAAATATTGCAACTGAAATGTTGAGTGAGGAACCAAACTCATTCAATGAGGCTATGAGAGATAAGGATCACAAGAAATGGATAATAGCTACGAAGGAAGAAATGGACTCTCTGCATAAAAATGAAACTTGGAAGCTGGTGCAGCAATCAAAAGGGGAAACGTTTGTGGGGAGCAAGTGGATATTCAAAAGAAAGGAAGGGGTGTCAAACCATGATCCACCAAGGTACAAATCAAGACTTGTAGCACAAGGTTTCACGCAAAGAGAAGGGATAGATTACAATGAAATCTTTTCACCTGTTGTAAAGCATTGCTCCATTAGAGTGATTCTCTCCATAGTCACTCAATTTGATCTATACCTAGAACAAATGGATGTGAAAACAGCTTTCTTACATGGTAATCTTGAGGAGAGGATTCTAATGAAGCAACCAGAAGGCTTTGAAGTAAAGGGGAAAGAGGATTGGGTCTGTCTATTGAAGAAATCTCTTTATGGGTTAAAACAGTTGCGTGTACTACAAGGAACTTGGCAACCAACAGTTCATATATATTCTACTATATGTAGATGATATGTTGATTGCTTGTAAAAGCATGCGTGAGATTAAAAAGTTGAAGGGGCTACTGTATAAGGAATTTGATATGAAGGATTTGGGTTCTGCAAAGAAAATATTGGGGATGGAAATCATTAGGCATCCTAGTGATGGAAAAATGATTGTAAGACAGAGAAACTATCTTGAAAAGATAATTCACAGGTTCAATATGGCTGATGCCAAGGCTGTGAATGTCCCTATTGCTTCTCATTTCAAGTTATCAAATGAAGACAGTCCTAAGACAGATCAAGAGCAAAGGGATATGGCTAATATTCCTTATGCTAGTGGTGTAGGTAGTCTCATGTATGCTATGGTTTGTACACGACCTGATTTAGCTCACTGTGTCAGCTTAGTGAGCAGGTATTTAAGCAAACCAGGTTCTCAACACCGGTTAGCTGTCAAGCACATATTCAGATATTTGAAAGGTTCAATTGACACTGGTCTAGTCTACAGCAAGAGCACCAAGCAAGAAGAGGCACTACAAGGGTTTGTAGATTCTGACTTTGCAGGTGACAGGGATAATAGAAGGTCTTTGACAGGCTATGTATTCACTCTCTTTGGGAATACAATTACTTGGAAGGCTTCATTGCAACACATTGTTGCATTGTCAACTACTGAGGCCGAATACATTGGTATTACTGAGGCAGTTAAAGAAGCACTGTGGTTGAAAGGATTAACCAAAGAATTGGGAACTAGCCAAGATAATGTGAGTGTGTATTGTGACAATCAAGGTGCGATTCATCTATGCAAGAATCACACTTTTCATGATCGAACAAAACACATAGACATTAGGCTCTATTGGATAAGGGATGTGGTTGCAAGTGGACCAGTTCAGATTAAGAAGGTTCACACTTCGGATAATCCATCTGATTTCATGACAAAGGTGGTCTCAATGGGGAAATTCAAGCATTGCCTTGAATTACTCCAAATTGGAACAGGTTGAGTACCGTTCCATTGGATAAGCAAGCTGGATATTTGGATTTATTGAGTGTTAAAGGTAAATATGCCAAGGTGGAGATTATTGAATATGTGGCATATTTGGAATTGTCTATTTTGCCCCTCAGAACTGTTCCATTGAATTAAAATCGGTTTGAACATCTTTGCGCGGGAAAAATCAGTTGAAATACCGTTAGAGTTCGTTTTGACCGTTGGAGGATTAATTGAAGTTTTCTCTTAGTTAGTTCGATTCCTTCTCTATATATAAGGTGTTTTCGAGTCTGTAATGGGTAGATAGAACAGTTACAATCATGAATTGAGAATCAATTAGACGAATCAAGAACTAGGGTTCATCTAGGTCTAGGTGGAGCTCAATTGGGGCTTTTCAATTTTGTAAACGATTGTGGCTGTATCTGTACTGTAATCTTCACTATACTCAATAAAATTGGATCTTGCTTTGCAAGTCCCCCAGATGTAAGCCAAATTGGCTGAACTGAGTAATCAATCGTTGTGTGTTGTTTTTCGTTCTTCATCTCTTTTCTTCTTGAATCCAGTGGATCTTGGGGTATCAGATTAACAATTTTCAATATGTCGAAAATCATAAGAACAAAGGGTAGTAGTTTCAATAGTCAGTACACATCTCAACTCTCGTCAATAAATAAATAAATAAAATCTACAAGATAATATAAAGCAAAAGTGGATCCAATAGAAGTGTAGCAGCACATTTTAGTCTACCTAAGATAGAATTATTGGACCTCCTTGAGACTCATATAACCTTTCTGCTTTCATCATATCAACAATCTTTGTGGTAAACTTCTGCATTTCTGACTTCATCGTGTCAATGCAAAAATCAGAAGAAATTAGAAGGTACTCCCATAACCTCAATGAAAATGGAAAAAATAATATTTTTTTTATCATTTCTTAGGGTATAAAGGATGATTGAAATCTTGCCTTAAATGGGCCATTGTCTGTTCTAAAGCTGATACCAGGAATGTACTTCAGTCAAACAGGGAAACCCGAAATTCCACTCAGCACAGACATGGGGAACGATCCTTAGATTAACATAAAGACCTGCTTGCTGCACCAACTTTATGAACTTCACCAGATCATAGTTCCCCTCAAAATATTACTACATCAATTAAGAAAAAACAATATCATTCATTATTCCTGCTAATAACTCATAACCATGCACTGTTTAAAAAAAAACTATAAATCATATATTTATCGTTCAATAGTTACTTTGCCATTTGCCAGGTGAAAGTTTGTGGCCAAATTATTGTTTCACTGACTATTTACAAATGGTTATAAATAAATTATGAAATACCTCGTTGTATACACAATTAATGAACATATCTTGCTCAAGAATGACTCAAAAAATTTAATTGTATCTCCAAACCTTGGCTATGATGTTATTGCTGCAATTTGCACAAATAGACACGGGAAGAAAACTAAGATAGCATATCATTAAGATATATAGCACATCATTTCTTGTTGTGACAATCCAAATTACTTGTAAGAAGGCTAATCCAACTGCGCGCATAAAGATCAGATCCTACAAATGCACAAAAATCTAACAATTATAAAACAATCAGCAACTGAGAGAAATAGGAAACCAATTAAGGGAGCAGATTCTAACGAACAGGGAATAAAACCAATAAGATTCAGCATACATATTGCAAAGAAACCTGAGAAAACAAAAATAGTGTTACCTTTGTTGTCTCCTTTGTTAGCTTGCGATTGTACCTGAAAAAAAATGAAAACAGTGAGAAGCCAGAACAAAGCGTGAGAGAGTGATATTTGATTTGCATATTAATAGGCTAAATTTTAGGAGTAATGGAATCATGGGTGTCGTGACCGGTTTCTTGACACTCACGGTGGGGGTTCGCGCAGTCTCTGGCGACACTCACAGTGTCTTACGACGGCGCTCACGGTGTTGACGGCGACGGACAGAGGGGGAAACAGATTTGAAGTGATTTGTTGTTGTGGTTATGGCGGTGATGACGGCGTTTTGAGGGGAACGACGGTGGGGGGCGTTCTTGGTGGTGGGTGGTTGCTGGGAGGGAGGTGGTGGCTGTTGGGGTGGAAGGTGGTTGTTGGGAGGGAGGTGGTGGCTGTTGGGGCGTTAATTTTGAGATAAATCATTTATTTTCTTTTAACTATTTTTTGCTCTAAAAAAATGAACAATAAGAAAGTGAAAAAAAGAAAGAATGAGACCCGCTAGATCGAAAACCCGAAACGACGGTCTAGGCAAAAGTTAGGGTCAATCAAATCTCGCTAGATCGAAAACCCGAAAGGGCGGTCTAGGAAAAAAATTAGGGTCTTAAAAAAAATTGAACATATCAAGAACGGCCACCACCGTCGTTCCCCTCAAAATGTTGTCATCACCGCCATAACCACAACAACAAAATACTTCAAATCTGTTTCCCCCTCTGTCCATCGCCGTCAACACCGTGAGCGCCGCCGTAAGACACTGTGAGTGTCGCCAGAGACAGCGCGAACCACCACCGTGACGGCACCACGCCCTTCTTCCTTCTTCTTCCTCTTCGCCCCCTCTCTCCCCCCACGATTCTACCTCTCTCTCTCTCTCTCCATTTCGAATTTAGCACTTTCTCTCTCTTGGAAAAACACTAGCGGCGCTGGATGTAGAAGAGTTATAGAAATTAGGGTTTCCTTTCTCAAATCATGTCTTATATAGTTTGATAGGTTTCTGTTTTATTGTAGTTTTAATTTTTTATTTCAGTTTGCTTTCTATACCCAAGGTTTTAATTCGTGCGCCCCTCCCCTTTAAGCCCAGAATCCACGGGCTTATAAATCTGGAATTAAAGCTGGGTTGTTTTCTGCACCCCAGTTTTAGATAATACAACCCCATTCTGTTAACTTCACACCATTTTACTATTACAACCCTGTTTCGTTTTTTACTTATTTCTTTCACAAAACTCATAAATGAATAAATACTTTATTTCAAATACCAATAAAAATGGGTTTGGTCGAGGTGTACACCTTATCAAACCTGCAACCTGGTTAAGACGCATGAGTTGTACAACTTGGTGATCTTAAACCTCTTTCCAAAAAATTTAAAATCAATCAACAAACAAATATTTTCAGAAAGAACTACGTAGGCTTTGATTCTCCGCTTCAGAGATACGTAGGAGCGGGGCTTCCCCGTCAAGCTAAATTAATTTTTCTCTAATAAATAATCAATTTTTTTTTCTTTAACACCTATTTTCCAAAAAACTAAAAAATGAGCTTGATTGAGATGTACATCTTGTCAACCTCGCAATCCTGGTTTAAGACGCCTGAGTTGTACAACTTGGTGATCTTAAACCCCTTCAAAAAAAATAAAATCAACCAACCAACAAACTTTTTCGGGAAGAACTACGTGACTTTTGAGTTCCTCATTGAATCAGAGGATACGTAGGAGTGGGGCTTTCCCGTCAAGTCAAAATTAAATTTTCTTAAATTGGTCCCTATTTTATTTATTTCTAAATAATTCTTTTCTTACTTAATATTATATTGGGTTAAACAAATAATTCGTAATTCATTAATATTTGCACAATTAGATCTAAGGTAACTGTCTTAGGACATATGTACTAGGGGTGCAGTGAGATTTAAGTTTCCTCCCTTCCCTATACGTAATCGACTCCCGAATCCAATCTAGCTACGTAGACCAATAACTTTAAGGTAGGTTTTTCTCAATTTCCCCTATTTAATAAATTGGGTGGCGACTCCTGAAATTACGCATTTTTGAGCCATTTATGTAACATCCCCAATTTAGCTAATTTAGTTAATAGAAATTAGCAAGAGGTCATGAAATAATTGATTAGCTAAATTAATTATATGTGGGATGATTGGCATGAGATAAATAAATTGACTATATATTTAGTTAATAAATTATGTGAAGCATGTGTGTTATTGAGTGATGTTATGATTAAGATTGGTTTTAAGTGGGTATTAGAACTAAGGGTATGTAGCTGAGCCAATTCAACCTTCCCACACTCTCACATGACACACACACACACACACACACACACACACACACTCATAGTGCTGAAAACAGAAATTGAGAGAGAGAACTTGGGTGAGAGAGAAAGAGCTTGTGCTAAAGTGGGAGAGGAGAGATCATCACCCAACCTTGATGCATGTGAGGAATTTTAACACCATTACAATCAGCTCATTCTCCTCTACATTTTGATACCAATTTCGCAACCCACGCCCTTCTCCATCTCCATCCACTATTTTCGAAATTGTGAAGCTAGAGGTTGGTCAAGGGTGAAGTTTGCCTTGCATGTTGTTTGTAGAAGCTGGTAGGTGGTGTTAGAGGTTCAAGGTTCAGTTTTAAAGCTCAATAGAAAGCTACATTGTTGATTGAGATAGTGTTCAAAGAGGGATCAGTTGCTGGTTCGAGTTTAAAAGAGTTGGAGCTGGAATTCAAAGTTAGAAGTTGAAGATATAGACACACAAAAATTCTGCAACAAAAATAGTCTTGACACCCTATGGTATTTCCTTCGTAACTCACTGTCCAGACCTCCATTTAAGTTCATTTTTGTTTCTTTAGAAATTAGACACGAAACCCTTCAAAATAGACACAAGAATCACCTGATTTCGTTAAGTATTGATGAAGATATCATGCCCACAAGTTAGGTTTCTGAATTAGTTACAGTTTTGACCTATTCTCAGTGTTTTCACTGTAACTCCCCAATTACCCGTCGTATAAACACGAAACCTAAACCCTCAGAAACTAGACAAAATTCTCTTCTTGATAGACACTCGTTTTGATAAATTTAGTTACGAATTGGCAGAGTTATGCTCGTTTCAAAATGACTCATTGTTGCTGGAAACAGCAGAAACTAAAACCAACCTCAACCTTCCTAATTTTCTTATATATACTTGCATATGGGGGTCTAGGCTTGACAATCAGTTGCTAATACACATACACAAGCCACATTGTAGTTCAAATTCATTCGGGTAGCTGAGTTTGGAATCGAGAAGCGTTTCGGGGAATGTTCGTGTGATTACATCTTCATTGCATTTTTCGGATGCTCGGTTGTTAGTGATTTTCATCACTATTGCTGAGTTCTATACTCGCTTAGGGTTTTCATTTTTATTGTGTCAACCTTGAATGTGACTGAAAATGTGTTTTGGGCGTTTCGTTAAAATTCGTTAAAAACCGTATTTCGAAACCGTAATGTTTGAGGTATTTGAATATATGATTGATGATGATAATGTGATTGTTTGGACTGATTGTAACGACTGTTTGGTACTGAATTAATGTATAATGATGTTCGGGAATTAATCGGAACGAGTATTGGAACGATCAGAATGACCAAGTTTTCATGAAAAAGCATAGTTCTGGGCTACTACTGATGGACATGCACGGGTCGTGCTCCCCAGTGGCACGAACCGTGCGTCCCCTTCGCATGGTGCCTATCAAATTTTAAATACATAGCATGGACCGTGCGCCCCTAGGGCACGGACCGTGCGTATGCTTCTGTTTCCCGACTTCAAAACATGTTTTAGGCTATTCCGAACGGTTCCAATTGCGTTCTAATCCTTTCCCTAACCATATGTAATGATGAAAAAGCCGTAATTCGTGGAAAGCACGTAGGTATGATTGATGTTATGCGAATGTTCTTAGTCATGTTAATGTTATGTCATGACAAGTGGAATAAATGTCCCAAGAGGTTGAGGTTACTACTATGATATTGATTGTAATTGAAATGGCTCTGTTGATTGTGATTGAGATATGTCTGATTGGATTGAATTGTAATGTTTCCCTAAGTCATGTTAATGAACATTAGTAACCACGAGTGAGGTCATGATAAATGTTTAAATGGACTAAATGTCCTTTGAGGTTATGTTAATGTTTAAACGGACTAAATGTCCTTTGAGGTTATATTAATGTTTAAATGGGCTAAATGTCTATTGAGGTTGAGTTTGAGGTTGCATATATGTATAAATTATATATATTGAGTATGGGTGACGACCCTATTGAGATTAGAGTACTAGGGGAGGGGAAGTCACGAGCCCTATGAACCTAGGCCCCTTTGAGGTTTGCCCGCAGTTTATGGTAAGCGGATTGGGTTCACCGGGAATATAGACAATCATTCACGGTGATATGCTATGTTATCAGGTTTCATGTAACGCCCCAAAATTTAATTATTTATTTAATTGAATTGTTTGGGAATTTAATTGGTAGAAAAATAATAGAATAATAATAATGCTAGTTGTTATGGTAAATAGAAATTATGCTATTCACACCTCCTCCTGCAAGGCCCAAATATTCTGAGGCCCATTTACATGGAAACAGGGTCCAATCATCAACGGCCAAGATCACTCTGCAAGATCGGACGGCCCAAATCGACCAAACCAAACAACATTCGAAACCTATAAATACAGTATTCAATGCTCATTAAATGGTAAGCATTTTTTCAACACAACACTCATTAACTCAAATACTGACTTGAGCGTCGGAGTGTTGTTACAGGAACAACATCGGACATCTCAAGATCGAACAACATCGGATATCTTAAGATCGAACAACATCGGACATCTTAAGATCGAAACAACATCAGACATCTCAAGATCGAACAACATCGGACATCTTAAGATCGAACAATATCGAAACATCCCCGGACCTGAAAACAGAAACAGAATCAAGGACAAAACATCTACTAACTGCATAATACCGATCACTAAGATCGGAAGCACAGTACCGAACACTAGTATAGGTGGGCCTATTGTTAGGGTGGGGAGTAGTAATATGAGAAGTGTTAAGCGATGCCCATGATGTAATTCGCATAAGCTATAGAAAAGCCCATGAAATTAAATAAGTATAAATAAGAGGTATTTTAGGGTTTGGCTAATTTAGAAAGAACAAAAAAATAGAATTAGAGAGAAGAGAAGAGGGAGAGAGCGACGGCCAAGAGGAGAGAAGAAGGAGAGAGCGACGCCAAGAGGAGGGAGAAGGCTAGGGTTTCGTGATCTTCAAAGGCTAGGGTTCGTGATCTTCTAAGGATAAGGTAAGGGTCCAAAAATTATGTGGTTTACCTTTTCAGAAACTAGACTTAATGCTTGTTAATTTGACACTAGTTTGGTTGCGTTTGGAGTTGTATAGCTCGAGTTATAGCTGTCACAAGTTAGGTTAAAATTCTGGAAACAATCTGCATATAGGTTCGGTATTTCGTGTATAACGTTTTCGTTTGAACTCCTTTTTGAATGATTCTTGATTCATTGGAAACTACACTCAATTTGTTTCGGGTTAGGCTCAAGTCCCATGTCATTTGACTGAGTTTTGATAATGTTAGAGGTGTCACAAGCTAGGTCATGGTGGCTGTCCTGTTTTCTGAACCTTGTTGCTTATTTACTGAAACTGTACGAATTGGACCATTATTTTGCAAAATAACAATTATAGTCAGGAACTAGACATTCTTAGCTTTCCATAGAGGGGTCCTTTGCTAAGTTTCGATACCGTTTGATAGGTTAATTAATTCACCGAAGTAGAGGTATGTTTGATGGAACTAGACATGCTGCTGTTGCTGTGTTGCTGCTGCTATTACTGTGCTGTGTTGATGTGTTGTGTTGCTGCTGCCGTTGTTGTGCTGTGCTGCTGTTGCTGTGTTGCTGTTGCCGTGCTGCTGTTGCTGTGTTGCTGTTGCTGTGCTACTGTTGCTGTGCTGCTGTTGCTGTGTTGCTGCTGGTGTTGTTGCTACCGTTGTTGCAGTGTTGCGGTTGCTGTGGTCGTTGTTGCTGTTGTTGATGTGTTGCCATTCCTGCTTAATGTTGTTGCGTGTTGGCACCTTAGCGCCTATGGTTGTTGCTGTTGCTTGTTGGCGCCTTAGTGCCCATTGTTGTGGCTGAATCGTTGGTTCAGACGTTGAAAGTTGCTAAAATATTGCGATGTTGCCAAAATGTTGAAAGTTGCTAAAATATTGCGACGTTGCCAAAGTGTTGAAAATTGCTAAGTTGTAAATTGTTGACGACGAAGGTTGTACGAAGACGAATTTGCCTCTATTCATTGGCAGGTGATGTGTTGTAGGCCTACGGTCAATGGTGCTTTCCGATGTTGTTGTGTTGCTATGTAACCGTTGTTATTTGTTTGTGCATTTACATAGCGTCGCATGCATAACATATTTTTACGATGGAGCTATGCTCAAACCACGATGGCCTGGATTGGCAAACCACGACGACGATGTTGCGATGTTGATGCCCCTATTTACGGGCTTGAATTATGGTACCACATGCATTATAAGGCGGTGGCCCTGAGTCGAGTTGCATTCCGCATTCATGTTGCATATTTATGCGATTGAAAAGATTCTGACTGTTGTGACGTAATTACTTGACCGTTGTGATATGTTGATATTGACTGCTGTGAAATGATGATTTGATGCCTTGACTTGATATATATTGTCTTTCATATGATTCATTATAGAGTTTGATATCTCACTCCTTCTGTTTGAATGTTACCCCAATGTTGGTAACGTGCAGGTAATCCCGAATGAAGGCAGTTCACCTTCGTTTGATCGAGTCGGTGTCGTCGCTCTGGTACGTAGCACTCGGGGGGATGAACGTTTATTTATGTTATTTAAGTTGTTTACTGTTGGATTTTGAGTTATGAATTTCGCATAGCTGCCACGATTGTTTAGTTGAACCATTTGAAATTCCGCTGCGTAGTTAAAAAGAAGTTTGACTTATTTTGAGATGTTGTTTTGTCGGTTCATCCGAAAGCGCTGTGTGTCTGTTTTCAAAAAGCGATTTAAACCGTCTATTGTTTCCACGAAGTAAAATGTGGCACTCCATTGTTTGTTGAAAAAGGATTTTTTTTGAACTCTGATTTTCGTATTATTTTACCGGGTAGAAATGGGGTGTTACATTAGTGGTATCAGAGCAGTTTCGGTCTGTCCGGCCGAGTTGTCAAGTTATTGTGTCATCGACGATCAAGTATTGTCGATTAGTTCTAACTATTGTTTGTGTTCTAGTGATATGATGTTGTATCAAGATGCGGGAGCCTTATCCCGAGTTGTTCGAATCAGGTAAATTTTCGAGGACGAAAATATTCTAAGTGGGGGAGAGTTGTAACGCCCCAAAACTTAATTATTTATTTAATTGAATTGTTTGGGAATTTAATTGGTAGAAAAATAATAGAATAATAATAATGCTAGTATAGGTGGGCCTATTGTTAGGGTGGGGAGTAGTAATATGAGAAGTGTTAAGCGAGGCCCATGATGTAATTCGCATAAGCTATAGAAAAGCCCATGAAATTAAATAAGTATAAATAAGAGGTATTTTAGGGTTTGGCTCATTTAGAAATAACAAAAAAATAGAATTAGAGAGAAGAAAAGAGGGAGAGAGCGACGGCCAAGAGGAGAGAAGAAGGAGAGAGCGACGCCAAGAGGAGAGAGAAGGCTAGGGTTTCGTGATCTTCAAAGGCTACGGTTCGTGATCTTCTAAGGCTAAGCTAAGGGTGGGGTTCTAGCTCTATAAGGGGTCCTATGAATGGCTTTATGTAGGGGTTAGGGTTTGATAAGTTGTCACCATGTATGATCATATGTTTATGTTTCCTTGTTGAACAATTGTTGTGTGATTGGTGTTCTATGTTATTAGCCCTAGAATTATATTTGTGCTTGCCATGTTCATAAGGGAAACGATCTGGATATAGGTTCGATTCTACAGTAACTGGGAACAATCTAGCACTCCAAAAATTATGTGGTACACCTTTTCCGAAACTAGACTTAAGGCTTGTTTATTTGACACTAGTTTGGTTGCGTTTGGAGTTGTATAGCTCGAGTTATAGGTGTCACAAGTTGGGTTAAAATTCTGGAAACAATCTGGATATAGGTTCGGTATTTCGTGTATAACGTTTTCGTTTGAACTCCTTTCTGAATGATTCTGGATTCATTGGAAACTACACTCAATTTGTTTCGGGTTAGGCTCAAGTCCCATGTCATTTGACTGAGTTTTGATAATTTTAGAGGTGTCACAAGCTAGGTCATGGTGGCTGTCCTGTTTTCTGAACCTTGGTGCTTATTTACTGAAACTGTACGAATTGGACCATTATTTTGCAAAATAACAATTATAATCGGGAACTAGATATTCTTAGCTTTCCATAGAGGGGTCCTTTGCTAAGTTTCGATACCGTTTGATAGGTTAATTAATTCACCGAAGTAGAGGTATGTTTGATGGAAATTCGCCCTGTGCTTGGAGTTTTATTGCTTGCTGATGATGGCGCCCTATCCCTAGGCGCCATGCTCTATTTCATTGTTGCTGGTGTTGGCGCCCTATCCCTAGGCGCCACACCCTATTTCTGCGTTGCTGGTGTTGGCGCCCTATCCCTAAGCGCCACACCCTAGTGTTGTTGCTGCTGCTGTTGCTGTGCTGTGTTGCTGCTGCTGTTTCTGTGCTGTGTTGATGTGTTGTGTTGCTGCTGCCGTTGCTGTGCTGTGCTGCTGTTGCTGTGTTGCTGTGCTGCTGTTGCTGTGCTGCTGTTGCTGTGTGCAGTTGCTGTGTTGCTGTTGCTGTGTTGCTGCTGGTGTTGTTGCTGCCGCTATTGCAGTGTTGCGGTTGCTGTGGCCGTTGTTGCTGTTGTTGATGTGTTGCCATTCCTGCTTAATGTTGTTGCGTGTTGGCACCTTAGCGCCTATGGTTGTTGTTGTTGCTTGTTGGCGCCTTAGTGCCCATTGTTGTGGCTGAATCGTTGGTTCAGACGTTGAAAGTTGCTAAAATATTGCGATGTTGCCAAAATGTTGAAAGTTGCTAAAATATTGCGATGTTGCCAAAATGTTGAAAGTTGCTAAAATATTGCAACGTTGCCAAAGTGTTGAAAATTGCTAAGTTGTAAATTGTTGACGACGAAGGTTGTACGAAGACGAATTTGCCTCTATTCATTGGCAGGTGATGTGTTGTAGGCCTACGGCCAATGGTGCTTTCCGATGTTGTTGTGTTGCTATGTAACCGTTGTTATTTGTTTGTGCATTTACAAAGCGTCGCATGCATAGCATATTTTTACGATGGAGCTATGCTCAAACCACGATGGCCTGGATTGGCAAACCACGACGACGAAGTTGCGATGTTGATGCCCCTATTTACGGGCATGAATTATGGTACCACATGCATTATAGGACGGTGGCCCTGAGTCGAGTTGCATTCCACATTCATGTTGCATATTTATGCGATTGAAAAGATTCTGACTGTTGTGACGTAATGACTTGACCGTTGTGATATGTTGATATTGACTGCTGTGAAATGATGATTTGATGCCCTGACTTGATATATATTGTCTTTCATATGATTCATTATATAGTTTGATATCTCAACCCTTCTGTTTGAATGTTACCCCAATGTTGGTAACGTGCAGGTAATCCCGAATGAAGGCAGTTCACCTTCGTTTGATCGAGTCGGTGTCGTCGCTCTGATACGTAGCACTCGGGGGGATGAACGTTTATTTATGTTATTTAAGTTGTTTACTGTTGGATTTTGAGTTATGAATTTCGCATAGCTGCCACGATTGTTTAGTTGAACCATTTGAAATTCCGCTGCGTAGTTAAAAAGAAGTTTGACTTATTTTGAGATGTTGTTTTGTCGGTTCATCCGAAAGCGCTGTGTGTCTGTTTTCAAAAAGCGATTTAAACCGTCTATTGTTTCCACGAAGTAAAATGTGGCACTCCATTGTTTGTTGAAAAAGGATTTTTTTTGAACCCTGATTTTCGTATTATTTTACCGGGTAGAAATGGGGTGTTACATTAGTGGTATCAGAGCAGTTTCGGTCTGTCCGGCCGAGTTGTCAAGTTATTGTGTCATCGACGATCAAATATTGTCAATTAGTTCTAACTATTGTTTGTGTTCTAGTGATATGATGTTGTATCAAGATGCGGGAACCTTATCCCGAGTTGTTCGAATCAGGTAAATTTTCGAGGACGAAAATATTCTAAGTGGGGGAGAGTTGTAACGCCCGGAAATTTAATTATTTATTTAATTGAATTGTTTGGGAATTTAATTGGTAGAAAAATAATAGAATAATAATAATGCTAGTATAGGTGGGCCTATTGTTAGGGTGGGGAGTAGTAATATGAGAAGTGTTAAGCGAGGCCCATGATGTAATTCGCATAAGCTATAGAAAAGCCCATGAAATTAAATAAGTATAAATAAGAGGTATTTTAGGGTTTGGCTCATTTAGAAAGAACAAAAAAATAGAATTAGAGAGAGGAGAAGAGGGAGAGAGCGACGGCCAAGAGGAGAGAAGAAGGAGAGAGCGACGCCAAGAGGAGAGAGAACGCTAGGGTTTCGTGATCTTCAAAGGCTAGGGTTCGTGATCTTCTAAGGCTAATGTAATGGTGGGGTTCTAGCTCTATAATGGGTCCTATGAATGGCTTTATGTAGGGGTTAGGGTTTGATAAGTTGTCACCATGTATGATCATATGTTTATGTTTCCTTGTTGAACAATTGTTGTGTGATTGATGTTCTATGTTATTAGCCCTAGAATTGTATTTGTGCTTGCCATGTTCATAAGGGAAACGATCTGGATATAGGTTCGGTTCTACAGTAACTGGGAACAATCTAGCGGTCCAAAAATTATGTGGTTTACCTTTTCAGAACTAAACTTAATGCTTGTTAATTTGACACTAGTTTGGTTGCATTTGGAGTTCTATAGCTCGAGTTATAGGTGTCACAAGTTAGGTTAAAATTCTGGAAACGATCTGGGTATAGGTTCGGTTCTACAGTAACTGGGAACAATATAGCGGTCCAAAAATTATGTGGTTTACCTTTTCAGAAACTAGACTTAATGCTTGTTAATTTGACATTAGTTTGGTTGCATGTGGAGTTGTATAGCGCGAGTTATAGGTATCACAAGTTAGGTTAAAATTCTGGAAACGATCTGGGTATAGGTTCGGTTCTACAGTAACTGGGAACAATCTAGCGGTCCAAAAATTATGTGGTTTACCTTTTCAGAAACTAGACTTAATGCTTGTTAATTTGACACTAGTTTGGTTGCGTTTGGAGTTGTATAGCTCGAGTTAGTTAAAATTTTGGAAACAATCTGGATATAGGTTCAGTATTTCGTGTATAACGTTTTCGTTTGAACTCCTTTTTGAATGATTCTTGATTCATTGGAAACTACACTCAATTTTTTTCGGGTTAGGCTCAAGTCCCATGTCATTTGACTGAGTTTTGATAATTTTAGAGGTGTCACAAACTAGGTCATGGTGGCTGTCCTGTTTTCTGAACCTTGTTGCTTATTTACTGAAACTGTACGAATTGGACCATTATTTTGCAAAATAACAATTATAGTCGGGAACTAGACATTCTTAGCTTTCCATAGAGGGGTCCTTTGCTAAGTTTCGATACCGTTTGATAGGTTAATTAATTCAACGAAGTAGAGGTATGTTTGATGGAAATTCGCCCTGTGTTTGGTGTTTTGTTGCTTGCTGATGATGGCGCCCTATCCCTAGGCGCCATGCTCTATTTCATTGTTGCTGGTGTTGGCGCCCTGTCCCTAGGCGCCACACCCTGTTTCTGCGTTGCTGGTGTTGGCTCCCTGTCCCTAAGCGCCACACCCTAGTGTTGCTGCTGCTGTTGCTGTTGCTGTTGCTGTGCTGTGTTGCTGCTGCTGTTACTGTGCTGTGTTGCTATGCTGTGTTGCTGCTGCCGTTGCTGTGCTGTGCTGCTGTTGCTGTGTTGCTGTTGCTGTGCTGCTGTTGCTTTGCTGCTGTTGCTGTGTGCCATTGCTGTGTTGCTGTTGCTATGCTGCTGTTGCTGTGTTGCTGCTGGTGTTGTTGCTGCCGTTGTTGCAGTGTTGCGGTTGCTGTTGCCATTGTTGCTATTGTTGCTGCTGCCGTTGTTGCTATTGTTGCTGCTGTTGCAGTGTTGCTGTCGCTGTCGCCGTTGTTGCTATTGTTGCTGTTGCCGTTGTTGCCATTGTTGCTGTGGCTGCCCAAATGTGAATCTCACGATTGTTATTTAAAATGATGTTGAATATGTAATTAGGCCCAAAGTTGCCAAAATGTTGAAAGTTGCTAAAATATTGCGTTGTTGCCAAAATGTTGAAAATTGCTAAGTAGTAAATTGTTGACGACGAAGGTTGTACGAAGACGAAGTTGCCTCTATTCATTGGCAGGTGATGTGTTGTAGGCCTACGGCCAATGTTGCTTTTCGATGTTGTTGCGTTGCTATGTAATCGCTGTTATTGTTTGTGCATTTACATAGCGTCGCATGCATAGCATATTTTTACGATGGAGCTATGCTCAAACCACGACGAAGATGTTGATGCCCCTATTTACGGGTTTTGAATTATGGTACCACATGCATTATAGGGCGGTGGCCTGAGTTGAGTCATATTTCGCATTATGTGCATACTTATGTGAATGAGATGATTTTGACTGTTGTGACGTAATGACTTGACCGTTGTGATATGATGATATTGACCGTTATGATATGATGATATTGACCGTTGTGATATGATGATATTGACTGTTGTGAAACGATGATCTGATGTCCTGACCTGATATATATTGTCTTTCATATGATTCATTATATGGTTCGATATCCCACCCCTCCTGTTTGAATGTTACCCCTATGTTGGTAACGTGCAGGTAACCTCGAATGAATGCCGTTGTACCTTCATTTGATCGAGTCGGCGTCGTCGCTCTGATACGTAGCACTCGGGGGGATGAACGTTTATTTATGTTATTTAAGTTGTTTACTGATGGATTTTGAGTTATGAATTTTGCATAGTTGCCACGATTGTTTAGTTGAACCATTTGAATTTCCGCTGCATAGTTAAAAGAAGTTTGACTTGTTTTGAGATGTCGTTTTACCGGTTCATCCAAAAGCGCTATGTATCTGTTTTCAAAAAGCGAATTAAACCGTCTATTGTTTCCACGAAGCAAATGTGGCACTCCATTGTTTGTTGAAAAAGAATTTTTATGAACTCTGATTTTCGCATTATTTCACCGGGTAGAAATGGGGTGTTACATTTCATGTGGCTATTATTTTAGCTACGATTAAGATGATGTATAATGAACCGCGAGAGTAGTAAGGGATCTCGATAGGACTCACTGAGATAATGTTTATCTCACCCTTTATATGTTGTGGTTTTTACAGAGAAACAGGGAAAAGCGAAGGCAATGAGGCATGACTAGTCGGCGTGACTTAGAGGAGATGTTGAAGCTTTAGTTTTAAGTGCTTATGTTGTTTCCCTTTGTTATCTTTGTATTATCGATTGTATGACTTATACTTGTTTCAATTTGTAAATCGTTTCCGCTACTTTTGGTTTTAGATATTGAACACTAGGACATGAGAAGTGTAAGGCACGTAACTTAAGTATCTAAGTGATTTTATGTTAAGTTATGATATCGAGGTAACCATTTGATTGTTGTTCATCGAAGTTTTAGTTTGTGTTCAATATCTGGGACTGGAAGTTATCTCTGATGTATACTAAGTTGTGCATTTTAGTATTTCTACTTGTTAGAAATATTAGGGTGTTACATTTTGGTATCAGAGCAGTTCGACCTAGTCGGACTTAGCAACCTTACGGTCAAGAGGATATTAGATCGAGTCAGTTAGGGACTTAGACAATTAAATGTCAGAACCTTTCAGTATATTATGTGAAGTGTTGAGTCCCGATTCGCTCAATGTTTCATGTGAGTTACTAAGAATGATGACTATTGGTTGCCTCAGCCCCGAAAATGTCTGAAACCCTAAACCATAGGATTTCTAGCCTTCGCATTTCGCCAGAGCGCGCAGTAAAAGCAGAGGGCTACAGAAGACATCCTGAAACAATAGATGGGCATCCGTGATGGTTCGAGAAAGCTGTGGGCGACTGTTCGGTCTTTGGAGCCGAAGCAATCGTTGTGTTGCCGCGTAAACCTTTATGGGTCGTCCGGAAAGTTGCAATCTAGCAAAAATCTTCAGGCAGTAAGAGTGTAGTGTTCGGAGATCCGTTTAGGAGTAACCCACACTGTTAAATTCCAATTCATGTCCAACCAAGTTTCTCAGTTCCCGAGAAAACGTCGAGTAGTTACCTTACCTTGTAACTCAAGTTAACCCCAACTCACGTCACTGTTTAGAGGAATCCTTCGGATAGTCATCGAAGTTTTAGTTTGTGTTTAATATCTGGGACTGGAAGTTATCTCTGATGTATACTAAGTTGTGCATTTTAGTATTTCAACTTGTTAGAAATATTAGGGTGTTACAATTTACGTCGAGAACCCGGTCGCGACAGATGGCGACTCCGCTGGGGACAGGTGAGAGTCAAGTCTGTTATATTTGGTTGTGCAAAAGATTATAAGGTACGTGCATTTGTTTACCCCTCTTTACTTTTATTTATTTCTTTAGTTTTTTACGTATATCTTTATTTTGTGCTTGATATAAACCCTAGGGTAGAAGACACTTGATATTATTGTCTGGTTGTTGTTTCTAGTTATTTTTTTCTCTTTACTTATTTTATTGGGATCTGAGGTTTGTATGCTCCCTTCACACACTGTACATACACTGTGAGCACATAGAGAGAGTTGAGCTCACACCGGAGCCGCAAAAACACATAAGTTAGAACGAGGATGAGTGGGACTCAGTTTGGATGTACATCCTGTGTGACTCCCATGAATTCCTCATCTAGAGTACGATTCTTCTGTGCGGATATCCACATTTTGGATGTACATCCTATTGTGGTCCATCTTCTAGAAGAGTACTTGACTCTAGAGACCTTAAACATCCATAGGTTATAACAGCCAACCTTTGCGAGTGTTCACTGTAGAAGAAGCACTAGATCTATAAGGTCCAAAAACCAATAGTATGGGCAACCTGTCATAGGCCACAAGGGGAGCTATTTTATCTCATATCCTTATTCTTGGTTGTACATCCTTTTTCTTTCTCTCATACGGTTTATTCTTCTATGGCAAAACAAATCAATAAAAATCATATCGCATTTCATGCATAAAAAGCATAAAAAAAATCATGTCGCATTTGTTGTATAAAAAATGGTGCACTTCATCTTGCGTTATGCCGCATGTCATTGAAAAGCATAAATTTATTTGCATTTTCCTTTGCATGAGTTTTCAGAAGAAATTATTTTTCTGCATGTGGTGCGCATTTTCATTGCATCGTCATTCTTCATAAATTTCTCCATATTTCATTTTTTTCTTTGCTTGTATATAAAAATCTATGCATGTTATGCATCCTTTCATTAGTGAATAAAACAAAATACATTTGTCAATCCTCATAGCATTTCCTTGCAGAAGAAGGAAAAAAAGGAAAATCGCATTACATTTCATCCATAAAGTATCAGGTCGCATTCTAAGAAAAAACGTTTGCATATAGAGAGGCATTTTATGTCAAAAAAATATAGTCTTTTCTTATTGAGCATTAGATCGAGTGTCTTTGAAAAGTATAATTTCCTCCACATTTAATATTTTTCATGAAATAAATTCTAGAAAAAAAAATATTTTTGCATTCTCATAGGTAAATAAAAAAAATCACATTGTCATTCATCATTCATCACGGTCTATTCTCTTTCAAAGTTGCATGGGTTTTGACTGTCGCTTCTTAGGATAAATACTTGCATGCATAACAACAATACATACACTTTCATAGCATAACACCCTAAAAATTATCCACATTTCATTTTTTTCCTTTGCATATACATAAAAAATTGTTCTTGCATGTTGTATGTATTTTCATGAGTAAATAAAACAAGTCGCATAGTCAATCCCAAGCTGCATGACATATTTCATTCAAATAAATACAAATTAGGAAATTGCATTGCATCTCATGCATAAAAACAATTCAAAAAATGTATGAAAATAAAAATTTCTCCCTATTTCATTGTCGCATGTTGTCCGTATCTTATGAGTAAGTGCATCAAAATGTATTGTCATTTGTCAATCTTCATAGCATATTTCCTTAAAAAAGTAAAAAACTAGGAGAATTGCATTGCATTTCATGCATAAAAGATCATGTTGCATTCTAAAAAAAATCTTGGCATATATTTAAATGAATAAATTTTTGTGTGCATGGTGTCTCTTAAAAGAAACACATTGAATGTGGCATCATAGGATAACATCATAAGAATTCTCCATATTTCATTTTTCTTTGTCTATATATTAAAAAATTTGTTGCATGGTGTACATACTTAAACGCGTAAATAGAATTGTATTGCATTTCTTACATAAAAACAATAAAAAAAAATCACAAAACAAATGCATATTGCATCTTAGGACGTATGTTTGCATACATGAAACATATCCATGCACTCCATAACATCATTTTTTTTCTTAGACACATTCTCATTTGTCATAATCCTTCTTGAAATAAATTATTTTAAAAGTCATTGAGTGTCCATCCGCATTTTTTTCAAGAGAAAGTCGAATTTTGTGTGCTTGCATCAAGGTGGATACCAATCAAGCTTTGACTCGTGGAATCAGATCATTCTTTTGAGACTTGTTGGAAAGAGGCGTAAGGAAGTGTACTAGTGGGAAGATTTCATGGGGCATTCAAAAAGGGAAGAGAGACATAAGGTTGGGAATTAGTTCTTGAACTAAAAGCTCAAAGCAAAAGAATATGATTGTCATTAGCACTTTGTAATCATGTTGTGTAAAGTCAAGTTGACTTTGTTGAAGCTTTATACTAATGAATTTGCATGGACTTAAAAGCTCTTTCCCATTCTTTACACCCCATTATCCCTTAAGATTTGGTCCCCAATCCAGTGATTGCCTCATGTGATAATTCTCGAAGCCCTTTTGTGTGTGTCATTCGAGGATGAACCAGTGAACGAATATCGGATTTTGAAGGTCCATTTCCCCAAAAACAAGCAAAGAAAAAAAGACAAAAAAGAAGCAAAAGAAATAAAGAGCAAAGAATGTGTAAAGGAGTGAACGTTATTTCGAAATTAATTTTTTGAAAATGTGGAATCATGACTTGAAATGAAGAGTGGCCATTTTTCTCTATCCCAAAAATGAACCCTTGCTGTCCCCTTTGAGCCTGTAATTTCCTTTCATTAAACCCTGGACAATGATCGACTCTGCAGTGAAATTTAGTGTATTTAGATTTCCAAAGGTACAATGAGATAAAAGGAAAAACGAAGCCCGCGAGACTGAAAACGTGGTTGTTGGCCTGATGCGAATCAATATTGCATCATGCAAAATTACATGTTCTCAAGTAGAAATTGGAACTTCTTATCTCACAAGTATTAGTCAAATAATTAACTTTAGACGTCTAGAGAATGGTTCTTCAAGGCCATTTTATGAATGAACATATGCTACGTGGTGCCCAATATCAATTCTAATAGACATACAATACTCGTCAGATGCTTTCTAGAGAATTTAGAAAAATAAGCTCTTAGTGAAGTTAGAATAGCAAACAATCTCACAAACTTCCAGTTGTGGTTCGACGGCAAATACATATGTGTCCATTTAGTTGATGCATCAATTAAAATCATAAAATATCCAAATGATCCACATGGTGGGTGTATTAGCCAACAAATATCACCATATGTTCGTTCTAAAAATTTGAGATATCCACTTCCAATTTTTGTGTTATGATGGCCTAATTATAAACTTCCCTTGTGAACAAGAGATACATGAGAAGTTGAGAACGTATTAGATTGAAAAATCTTCTGGTTTTTCAATTGATGACCACATGAACTTTCAATTATTTTTTGCATCATTAGACCCGGGATGACCCAACCGATCATGCCAAACAACAAATGTAGTGTGTTTTGTAAACTTCGAGTGTACAATACGTGCTTCAATTGCACTCATAGTACAAACTAGAGAAGAAGTGAACAGTTTTTCCACTACACTTATTTTATCCAAAGTATGTCTCGTTATATAAATATATTCAATATCTCTTTCATTTCTTGTTTCAATATGATATCCATTTGGACGGATATCCTTAAAACTTAATAAATTTCTATGAGACTTGAGAGAATATAATATGGTATCAATGTGTAAAAAACTTGTTCTCTAAGTAATTAACAATAAACCAGCTCTTCCGGCCTTCAATTGCATTTCGCAAACTTCTGGTTGCAAGTTGATAATAAGTACGTATGCTACCATATGACTTCTGGTCATAATTAGATAATGTACACAATTCAATATAAAATGCATTAAACACAAATTCCAGATAAAACTCATTATATTGAAAAAATATTTTAGTTCTTCAAAAATATAAATATGAGATGTCATTGTTACTTTAGGATTATCTTGCTAAACGTAGACTAAATAGTAAAATTATGTCGACTACTCAACTACGTCGACTATTAAAAGGGGAATAAGAAGAAGAAGAAAAAAACTTATTCTTTCAATAGATCCTTAAGATGATTATGCCTTCAATCATATGGTTGAGCTTCGTGCTGATAACGTGTTATGAAAATAACCAAAACTTGAATAAGAACAAATACTAGACATCATATAAGAGAATAAATATGAAGAAGTGAGAAGAAGAGAATGTGAGAGTCTTTGCATTATGCTCTTAACAAGTGTATCTTTACACTAAAGTATGAGTCCGATTTATAGAACACAAATAGGTAAGTGAATAATCAAAATTGAAGTCACATTTTCTCTCAATTTCAAAATAGAAATATATTGATCTGTATATATTTTTTTTTGTAAATCAGGTATTCTCTGTACGCAACTGCATTTCTAAAGTTGAATTTGAATCCATAACCTTGGTTAAGTAGGAAAACACCTAAACCATCTCATCCAAACGCTCTTGGATCAGTTGGTTTTTCCATCTGTTACCATAAAAAACGTCGGTTATATCTTGATGAAATGTCACATTATTTACCTATATATAACATTAACTAATTAGCTAATTAACTAATGCCAACATGTCAATTCCCATGTCTTAATACTCTTGGCCTCTTGGGCCAAATTGCTGCTATGAAAAACCTTTGTTAGATAAATAAAAGGCCCATGCTTTTCCCACATCCCTCCCTACTCACCCCACATCCCCAAACCCTGTGAAATGACCAAAAGGCCATTAATGAGGCGCACTGTTTTCACCGATTCGGTTAGGGTCAACCGAAAACTTTCGGTTAGGCCCAACCGAACGTGTATTTTTTGAGACACACCCCTTTTTTACCTCTTTTACACTATTCGGTTGTCCTCAACCGAAATATTTCGGTTGACATCAATCGAACGTGTATTTCTTCCTTCTTCAAAAGAAAGATGCAGATCTGGCTGCAGCTAAAGACTCCGAACAACTCAAAACTCTCGAGGAAGCTCTTAACAGAAGAAAGGGATAAGGTTCTTCAAGATCTTCAATCTATTATGGCTAATCATGAAAAAGAACTTGCAGAAAGGTGTCATTATTATTGACAAATCTTATAGCTAATCACAAGTAACTGATATTGTGGAAAACTTGCAAAAAGGTGTCATTATTATTATTATTAAAAAATCTTATGGCTAATATCAACCTCTTATTTTGTGAATTTTAGTTGTCAATTTTTTTTTTTTTTGTGAATTTTAGAGACACACAACCCTTGAAAATGCCAAGGTGCATATAAGGAGCTTAGAAATAAAGCCTGACTCAATTAATGCTCAACACCTAAAAGAGAAGGAGGAATGGGGACTGGGCCTACAAAATGTAGAAGAAATGTGGAGAGGTAATACACGTTCGGTTGATGTCGACCGAAATATTTCGGTTGAGGTCAACCGAATAGTGTAAAAGAAGTAAAAAAAAAGGTGCGTCTCAAAAAAATACACGTTCGGTTGGGCCTAGCCGAATATATTCAGTTGGCCTCAACCGAATCACACGTAAACACGTCCTCTCATTAAAGGTAGTTTTGGAATATTTAGAGTTAGAGGGTGTGGGGTGTAGGAAAAGTGATGGCCAAATAAAAAAGGGGACAAAATAATCTTTGACTTTCCGGGTAATTTCAGTCCTTCAATCCCTAAATACAACACCATATTTGTTTTGGTAAATTTAGACAAAATGATAAGTAAAACTATACACGAACACTATGACACATTGACACCCCTATGCCGCTGAAACTATCAATGCAAACACAACACCATTTAATTTCTCTAATTCTTTTTTGTTTTGAAGATAATTTCTCTAATTATAATGGTATAGTTGATTTGATTAGATAGTTAATAGATTGAATAGATACATTTATTTTGAGTATATAAATGCTCCTTATTTATTCGATAAATAAATATTTTATAATAATTTTCTTATTCTACAAGCAAGCATCCCACTTAAGCTAACAGTTTAAAAACTTTCCTAGTCTTCCAATAGTCTTTACCTCTCTGTGTGTTCTACCACTCCAGCTACCCTCAAAAATTAACATCGTCCCTTTTTCTCGTGTTTTCCTGCAGCAACATCATCGTCACAAATCTTGAGAAAACGGGTCGAACCGGTTCAAGATGAAGATCACTGTCATGACTGCTGATGAACAAATTCTCTCGTTAGATGTGGATCCCCATGAATCTGTAATTATTAAAGATCTTTTTTTTTTATGCTTTTATATTCATATTTCTCTTTTCTTATCACTGTTTTCTATTGATTCATTCCCCTTTCCCCCCTTTTATGTTATAGGTGGAAAACGTCAAAGCATTGCTCGAAGTTGAGGTGAGTTCCCCATTACCCATCTCTTTTTTTCTTCTAAAAAAACAATTTTTCGATTAAAAGTTAATTCTTTTGTCAATTTTCTTCAAGGTTTAATGTTGCTGAGGATGTTTAGGAAACACTATTTTTCATCAGTAATTCTAGGGCATACGATTATCATTATTTTAAAACCTAGAAATAAAACCGAATAATCCCTCAATTTAGTCCCTTAAGTATCACCCCCTCTCTCCAAGTTAGTCCCTAAACTATAAAAACCTATTAAATAGCCCCTGAGGTTTATTTCAATTCATCAATTTAGTCCTAAGGGGAAAATTTTTGGGACTAAATTTGTGGATGAATATAAACTTTAGGGACTATTTAATAGGTTTTTATACTTTAGGGTCTGCTTATCAAAAAAAAAGTTTAGGGACTAAATTGGAGAGAGAGTGATAGTTTAGGGACTAATGTGAGGGTTTATTCAAATACAATCCCATGGGAGAGTTTTTTGTTATCACATTGGTAGTTCATTCATGTGAAATTTGCATGTGATGTTGGATCTTATATGATTTTAGTTTGTCCTTTTGACCTTTTTATGAGATGCTGTTGTTTCTGTGATTGGGTTTCTTACTTTGTTTGTTTGATGCTAAACTCGTGCTTATGAAAAGACAAGTGTGCCTCTTCAGCAACAACAAATTCTGTTTAATGGGAATGAGGTGAGAAATTCTGAGAAGTTGAGTGCTCTTGGTGTTAAGGATCATGATTTGCTTATGATGACTGTCTCTGGTGCTGGTGCTGCAAATAGGTATACCTCTTCATTGATGTTACATTGGACCGTTACGAGTCAATGCATTGTTTACCTGTCAGTTGTCCCCTCCCTGTTTATGCTTACCTCCAAAAATTTGTAGGAATGCTTGCAAGCTGTCTGGTTGTTCACACGTCATACTTCATAGACATTAATTTGAACCGATACATGCTAGATACTTAGAAGTTAAAGAATATTGAGATTATCCGTGACTTGACTAAGATCCTATGCTTATGTTAATTGATGTATTTTTCTTTTTTTGATAGGCAAATGTTAGTGGTTACTGGTTAGTAATTAGTTAGGGAGCGGGGGAAATGTTAGTTTCCATGATTTGAGCCCTGGACGTATTTCTTCCAACTCTTTCATGTCCCTTAACTCGCCAACAGAGCCATCTTCCTAACATTGTTAATTGATATATGTGATAAGTTGATGATTCACCAGTGATATCATTTGTTGAATATCTGACATTGTCCAACATGTGGCCAGACATGATCCGAGTCTCTTCACTGATGTTTTGCCCACTAACTGCTAACACATTGCCAAATAACTTAAGCTGAATTGGTGCAGTTTGTGTAGGGAAACTGTAAAGAGTATGCATGAATAAGAAAACCAAGTGACACTTTTGCAATTAAGGAAGTGGAAATTTAGAAAATGTTTAGTTGGTACCACTTGAAAACTAGCTTACCATTTTTCAAATCAGAAACTATTTCTATATTTTGTTCCGTTTCTCTCCTTTGCTCATTATCCATGTGCTTTTAAAAAATGTGAAAATAATAAAAGAATTAAGAGAGAAACCATTGCATGTTATAGGATTGGTGGGTTATTGGCACGTGTTGCACCTCAATCTTTACATATTGTGTATCAGTTTTTAGATAAGTTCACTTTCATTGAAATAGAAATTATAAAAAACTCTATCATGTTTGTGATGAATTTAAATTATTTCAGTGGGAGTGGATCTACCAATGATTTGAGCTTCAATCCTGATGGATCTGCCGTAAACCCTAGTGCTTTTCAACAGCACTTCAGACGTGATTCAAATTTGATGGGTCAACTCTTTCAGGTAATTGATGTTTCTCTTATTACCAAGTTTAGTCACCTTTATCAAGATTTTAAGTGCACACGTGATTCATGTACTGAATAAAATTATTGAAACGTATTCTTTCCTGATTGCTCAGTTGCTTATACGTAAATGTAATTCAATTTCAAATCATTTGATGTAATTAGGACAGTTTTAATCACTCTTTATGCTTCCTGGTTCTTTGGTTCTATCTTTTGTGTTTGGATATGTTCTGACCATATCTATAATGGAACATACAGAATGACCCAGAGTTGGCACAAGCTATTCTGGGGAATGATCTTAGTAGAATCCAGGAAATGCTACGTTTGCGTCGTCGCCAAAGAGCTGAATTACAACGTCAGAAAGAGGAAGAGATGGTAAGTTGACTGTAAGTAATTAGTGTTTCTATTCATTAGTCAAGAAATTCCATTGTATATCATTACAAGCTGCTTCATTTTTATTCGTTGTTTTGTCATTATTTTGTTGAAATATTTTCCTCCCACATTTATTTGCATTCTTTTATCTAGGCTCTTCTTTTTGCGGATCCTTTTGATGTTGAAGCACAAAAGAAGATTGAAGCTGCAATCCGCCAGGTCATTTCTTTTCCAATATTGTTAGAGATACAAACAATTTATTAATCTCTGCATAACTTAAGCTTAAGTATTTGACGGAGTTAACTTTTGCCATTATACAGGTCTCATGACTAATTAGTCAATAACGAGTGGATATATTGGACCTTCACTTTTTTTTTAAAAATTTTTGTTAACATACAATCAATTTATTAACTTCTGCGTAGCAACTCAAGTTTTTGGTAGAGTTAAGCATTATATACATCTAACAAGCAACTTTGGACCAAAAAAAGTTGAAGTTATGATTTTGGAACTAACAGCTCAAGCTTTTAAGAGAGTTGATGTTGGACAGTTTTATTATTGACTTAGTTAAAGTTGTTTCACCCGAAAAAATTATGATTTGAAACTCTTAAGATGTGTTTAATGAGGGGATTGTTGCTGTTGAGATGTGGTGTAAATAGTAGATTTATTTATATGTGTATTCGGCCCGGGCCCGTTAGGTTTTCATATAGTATAGTCTATTTAAACTCATTAGTGCTTGTACTCTTTACACAACAACATATACAGTTAATAAGACGGAACTACAGCTACTCTGTAGTCGCAGACGTAGGCAAACATTGGCCGAACTGCGTGACCAATATCGTCTCTCTATTTTTCGTCTCTATTTAACATGGTATCAAAAGCCTATGATCACTGGGCCTGAAAACCTAGCCGTCGCGCCGTCACGCTCATGGTTGTCAAACTCGAGATCTTACTAGAGATCGTGTGAGTATAGAAAGAGCGTAAGTCGTGGGATCGTAACACGGATCGTAAGATCCCACCAAAGACAAAACTATAATTAAAATCCCAGCAACATAACCTTAACAATTTTTTTCATTAAATTTAACCATAAATCAAAAGAACACTAAAAAAACATAGTCTCAAACAGTAACTAGAAACACCTCCAGAATCTAAAACTTCTAAAAAAACACTAATTTAACAAGTCATCTAAAACATCATCCATACAATCTTCAGCTCCTGCTTCATCAATTTCATCATCAATATTAGGAATTTCCAAATCATCTAGTGTGGCAGCAGCTTCAACACCTGGGGCAGCAGCTTCAACACCTTCTTCTTCTCCTGCATTTTGAGTGTCAAGTTCCAATTCTTCATTATCTAAAGTAAAATCCAAAATGTCAGATGAGCCTTCACCATTCTCCACAATCCATTCATCATCTGATTCAAGATCATCAATGTTATATTCAGCCATTTTTCTAGTTTTCTTCTTCTTGGCCAATTTAGAATTTGTCATCACAAAGACAACATCATTCATTGTCTTCTGTTTTAAACGGTTCCTCCTCTTTGTATGAACCATTTCAAAAGCGCTCCAGTTTCTCTCACAACCAGAGGAACTGCATGTCAAGCTTAACACACGTATTGCAAAATTCTGAAGTTCTGGATGCTCATCCCCGTATGACTCCCACCACTGCGATGGAGTTTTGTTTTTAAGTCCAGCCATAGCTATTGGACTACCAAAAAATTTTGCCCTTGTCTTGAAGTCTTCTAATTGAGCATCAATTATGCTGATTTCTCCAACATCTCCAACCATTCTTTGCAAACAATCATACAATCCACGTTTTACCTCAAAGTCCGCTTTAAACTCAGGACTGTAATGCAACTGAGGGTTCAGATAGTAGCCTGCTGCATGCAATGGTCTATGTAATTGTTTATCCCATCTATCGTCAATGATTTCCCACAGAGGTTTGTAACTAAATAAAAAATCAGAATTGAAGTAGTTTAGAATACAAACTCAATTGAAGGGATAAAACAGAATATGAACCAGAATAAAAATACTCAATTGTAGTTTACCTTCTTTGGACACCATTGAATGCACTCTGAATTTTCTCTTTGGCTTGGTCCATAGCTTCATAGATAAATCCCATCGCCGGCTTCTCATCCGAATCCACTAAACGAAGAACTTTGATCAATGGATAAGCACCTTTCAAACATGTAACTATATTTTTCCAAAAATCTTTATCAATGATCACCTCTTCAATTGCCTTCCCTTCTCTTGTTTTTGCAAATCGACTTGATGTCCATTCATTGGATGTAAACATTCTTATCAAGTTCCCTTTGTGCTCCATGAGACACCCCAAGGTAAGATACGAAGTAGCAAACCTTGTCACAGCTGGTCTTACCAAATCCCTTCCTTTTGTAAAATGCTGTAATATAGAAATTAAAGTTGTTTTTGAATAAATAAACTGTGTGATTTTCTTACCCTCTGCTATTGTTTCGTGATGAACCGGGATCTTCTTCTCAAAATCTTCCAACATGAGATCGATGCAATGTGCAGCACACGGCGTCCAATACAACTTCTTTCTCTTCTCCATTAACATTGCACCGGCAGCTTTGTAATTCGCTGCATTATCGGTCACAATTTGGACTACGTTTTCTTCACCGACTTCTTCTACAATACTATCTAGCATCTCAAAAATCTTTTCAGCAGTCTTAGAAATGTGAGATGCATCAATTGACTTCAAGAAAACAGTACCTTTAGGGCTGTTTACTAAGAAGTTTAAGATGGTTCTTCTTCTTCTATCAGTCCACCCATCACTCATGATACTGCATCCTTCCTTCTTCCAAACAAGTTTGTGATCTTCAATTGTCTTCAATGTCATCTCCATCTTCTTCTTCAAATATTTTGTTCTAATTTGATGGTAGGAAGGTGGTTTAAATCCCTTTCCATGTCTTGCAACCATCTCAAACATCCTATGAAACTCATCACTTCTAGCCACATTGAAAGCAATGGCATTATTATAGAAGAAAGAAGCAATTTCATGACAAGCTTCTTCTCTCAAATTCTGTTTGAAGATAGTGTTTATGGTTGCTTGAGAGCTAATTCCTCTCATCTTGAACAGATTCGCAGCTGTATTCTCTGCTGGCCTTTTCCCATTTGCTTTTTCAGTTTCTGTTACAACCTCCTCATCAGCTTTTTTCAATAGCTTTTCTTGTAGTGATTTTACAACATTCCACATCTCCTTTTTCACATCATCAGGTACTGCTGTGCAACCACCAACATCCTTTTGTGTACATGCTAAGTGGTGTTTCAGCCTATAAACTCCCCCAATAACTACTTTTTCACAATAGTTACATTTGATTTTTCTGGTTCCACCATCAATAGAAACCCCATGTTTCCAAGCTATGTCACTTCGATTTCCAGCAGCATTAGTTGGAATTCTTGGGGGTGCAGAACCAGAAGCAGCAACAGGGATTGAAGACATGATAAAATAGAAAGGGGATTCTGGAAAATATCAGAGGTTGAGTGATTGAGTCTATGTAATATCAGAGGTGTTTGAGTGATTGAGTCTATGTAATTGTTTGATAGGTATTTATAGAAAAATTTGAAGAAGAATTTGAAGAATCAGAGTAACTTAGATATCAGAGATGAATAATGAATAACAGAGGGAATGGCCGAATGAATGATGAATCTGAAATGAATAATGAATCTAGGAATTGGAAAGAAATTAATGATGCATAGTCCCAAAGAGATGTTACCTTTGGATCCCATTGGCTTTAATTACATTTGCTGGCCGAAATTAGGGATTTACACCAGTCGGGTCGCGTTTTGTCTTCCGGGTCGGGTAACGGGTCGCTGCGAAATTCTGGCTTCCTGCAGCGCGCGAGAGAAGCGCTGATCCCACGCTTTTACGCGCTAGCACGGCGCGCCCACCGCTCCACCACTCCCAGCGATCTCTTTCACGAGTTGACACGGCGCTGCCTGCATATCGCGTGAGATCGTGCGCTCTTACGAGGTAGCGCGCGCGTTTGTCAACCATGGTCACGCTATTGAACCCTAGCTGTCCCGTTGATTGTTCATCCTCAACGGCCCTAGTTGCTACGAAAGGCATACAGTCCCTTTCAGCCGTACGGCGTCACTATTCATTTCGTACGACGCCACTTTCCATTCCGTACGGAAATCACTATTCATCCGTACGACGCACTGTTTATCCGTACACAGATCACCTTTTTTGTCCGTATAGTGGTGCTGTTCGCCTGTACGGCGCACCGTTCATCCGTACGGTGGTCCTGTTTGTCCATACGGCGTTACTGTTCATTCCGTACCACGCCTTTCTACTGCTCCTCTCTGATTGTGGTTAGCCTTCCTATTATTGTCAAAAATGAGTTCAACTTCAGAAAATGACAAAAACAAATCTGAATGGACAGGTAAGAGTCTCGTGTCTTTTGCTTTCTCCGGCAATCCCTCTATAACAACGGAGAAACTCAATGGTGATAATTATTTGAATTGGTCTGCCTCTGTCAAAATGTGGTTTATGGGACAAAGGCTTTTAGATCACCTCACTAAGAATTCTACAGAGATTGGTAACGATTTGCGTGAAGATTGGGAACAAGCAGATTGTCAATTGGTCTCTCTTTTGTGGCAATCCATTGAACCCTCGTTGCTGGTCCATTATCGTTCATACACCACTTGTTATGATATTTGGCAGAAGGCTAAGAATGTTTATTCTAATGATATCCAGCGTCTCTATGGTGTTATTCATAATTTAGCCACCCTTCAGATGACAGAAGATAACATCATGACATATGCTAATAAAGCTCAGTCAGCAGCAAATGAGTTCAAGCTCCTTATGACCGACAATGACCCGAAGAAGATGCTTGAAAAATTAGATAATGTGTGTATGTTCTATGTTCTTCATGGTCTCCATCAAAAGTATGAGTCAGTACGGAGCAACATTCTTTCTGCATCAGACATTCCCTCAACAGAGGATCTTATCAGGCGTCTCATACGTCTTCCTGGATTGGAAGGAACTGGAGGGAATGGATCTCAGACTAAAATAGAATCTTCTGCTCTTGTTTCTAATTTTGCAGGTCGTGGGGGACGCGGTCGTTGTCGTGGGGGTGGTCGAGGAGGTCGTGTCGGAGGACGTCCTCAGTGCACTTATTGTAAGAAACTTGGTCATACTGAAGACAAGTGTTATTCCCTTCATGGCTTTCCAGAGAAACCAGTAAATGTGACTCAGGTTAATGATTCTGAACAGAGAAGCACTAAACAAAATGTTCTTTCTGATGAGGAGTATAAGGCATTCCTGCAGTATAAGACTTCTCAGGCTTCATCATCAGCAACAGTTGCTCATTCTGGTAATTCTACAGTCTGTTTCTCTCAATCATCACCTGTTGACTCCTGGATTATGGACACTGGAGCTTCCGATTGCATGGCTGGTAATTCATCTCTTTTATCCAAAATATCCCAACCTAACACCCCACATTATATTACCGTCGCCGACGGATCAAAAGTTAAAGCTAGTGGCATTGGTAAAGCCACTCCTCTTCCATCCTTACCCCTTGACAATGTTCTACTTGTTCCCAATTGCCCATTTAATTTAATTTCAGTTAGTCGTCTGACTCGAAGCCTAAAAATGTTCTGTAACTTTTGATGATGATTATTTTGTTATACAGGACCGGAGTACAAAGCGGACGATTGGTACAGGATATGAGTCACATGGACTTTACTACCTCCAGCCCATCCATCCTTCATCTACAATTGCCTCCACTTCTACTACAGAGTCCCCCAGTCTTCTTCATCGTCGGTTAGGTCATCCAAGTCTCAAGAAGTTCAAAGTTATGGTTCCTCATTTGTCTCATCTGCAGTCATTAGATTGTGAGTCTTGTCAGCTTGGGAAACATGTTCGCTCCTCCTTCCCTAGCAGTACTCAGTCTCAAGCTCGTTCTCCTTTTGATGTTCTTCACTCAGATGTATGGGGACCGAGTCGAGTCACTTCAGTTGTAGGACATAGATATTTTGTCACTTTTATTGATGAATTTTCTAGATGTACGTGGATCTACCTACTTAAGGATAGATCTGAACTTCTTGGTGTTTTTCAAAATTTCTTTAAGGAAATCAAAAATCAATTTGGTTGTTCTATTCGCACTTTACGCAGTGATAATGCGAAAGAATATTTTTCTACATCATTTAATTCTTTTATGGTTGAAAATGGCGTCATACATCAATAATCTTGTCCCCATACCCCACAACAAAATGGGATTGCTGAACGTAAGAACCGTCATATAATTGAAACAACACGCACCTTACTTATTCATGCTAATGTTCCTTTGAAGTTTTGGGGGGATGCTGTCCTCACTACAGAGCACTTGATTAATAGAATGCCATCCTCTGCTATCCAGAATAGAGTTCCTCATTCCATATTGTTTCCCGATGAGCCCTTGTTCCGTATCTCTCCTCGAGTCTTCGGATCCACTTGTTTTATTCATGATCTTACTCCGGGACTTGATAAATTGTCTGCTCGTGCAGTTAAGTGTGTCTTCCTTGGCAATTCAAGAGTTCAAAAAGGATATCGATGCTACTGTCCCTCCACACATCGCTTGTACATGTCTGCTGATGTCACCTTCTTTGAGGATGCTCCCTTCTTTGCATCTCCCATTGAATCTGAGCCTGTCTCTCAAGTATTACCTATTCCTAACATTGTCCCGGTAGTTCCTCTCCCACCCATCATTGACCAGATAGATCACCCCTCTCCTACGGAAATTCCTAGCCCTTCTAGTCCCGCCCCTTGCAAACTTATCAACGCCGTGCTCGTCTCCCTCCTGTCGACCCACCTCCTACCGAAGATCCTAGTGACTCATCTCCTGCCCCGGTTCCCTCTTCTACTCCGGATCCGCCTCCCGAGTCAGAAGACCCTCCTATTGCAGTGCGTAAAGGTACACGTTCCACCCGTAACCCTCATCCTATTTATAATTTCCTCAGCTATCACCGCTTATCACCTTCGCATTATACATTTGTCTCTGCTATTTTTTCCATCACCATTCCTAAGTCCACGCAGGAAGCTCTTTCTCATTCAGGTTGGAGACAAGCTATGATTGATGAGATGACAGCCTTAGAATCTAACCAGACATGGACTCTTGTGCCGCCTCCTCCTGGTAAATCTATTGTTGGGTGTCGTTGGGTATATACTGTCAAAGTTGGTCCAGATGGGAGTATTGATCGTCTGAAAGCACGCCTCGTTGCTAAGGGCTATACTCAGGTTTTTGGCCTTGATTACAGTGATACTTTCTCACCGGTGGCTAAAATGGCTTCTGTTTGTCTATTCCTTTCTATGGCTGCAATGCGACATTGGCCATTGTATCAACTAGACATCAAGAATGCGTTTCTCCATGGAGATCTAGAAGAAGAAGTTTATCTGGAGCAATCACCTGGTTTTGTTGCTCAGGGGGAGTGTCGTGGGTATGTCTGTCGACTTCACAAAGCCTTGTATGGTCTTAAACAATCCCCTCGAGCATGGTTTGGGAGATTCAGTAGTGTTGTTCAAGAGTATGGCATGATTCGGAGTGAAGCTGACCACTCTGTCTTTTATAAGTTCTCCTCTCACAAATGTATTTATCTGGTTGTCTATGTCGATGATATTGTCATTACAGGTAATGATCATGATGGGATTGCAGGACTTAAACAACATCTAGTCCACCACTTTCAGGTCAAAGATCTTGGAAAGTTACGTTACTTTCTTGGCATTGAGGTAGCTCATTCTAAGGCAGGGATTGCTATTTCCCAGAGAAAGTATGCTTTGGATATTTTAGAAGAAACCAAAATGCTGGATTGCAAGCCAATTGACTCTCCTATGGATCCTAATGTCAAGATCCTACCAGATCAGGGGGAGCCTTTTTCAGATCCAGGAAGGTATAAGAGGCTAGTTGGAAAGTTAAATTACTTGACCATGACGAGGCCAGATATTTCATATGCTGTTAGTGTGGTGAGTCAATTCCTAAATTCTCCTTGTGACAGTCATTGGGATGCCGTTGTTAGAATCCTGAGGTATATCAAAGGAGCTCCTGGAAAAGGTCTTGTTTACACGGATAGAGGTGATTCAAATATTGTCGCTTACACAGATGCTGATTGGGCTGGTTGCCCCTTTGATAGAAGGTCCACATCTGGGTATTGTGTTCTTATTGGTGGAAATCTAATTTCATGGAAAAATAAAAAGCAAAATGTTGTTGCCATATCCAGTGCTGAGGCTGAATATCGGGCTATGGCTCTTACCACTCAGGAGCTCACGTGGGTGAAACATCTTCTCCAAGAGTTGCGTTTTTGTAAAATAGGCACTATGAGTCTCATCTGTGATAATCAAGCAGCCCTACATATTGCGTTCAATCCAGTCTTTCATGAGCGAACCAAACACATTGAAGTTGATTGTCACTTTGTTCGTGAGAAGATTGTGTCCGGCGACATTGCTACTTCATTTGTTGGTTCTAATGATCAATAGGCAGACATCTTCACAAAAGCTCTTCGAGGACCAAGGATAACTTACATATGTGACAAGCTGGATGCCTACAATCTATACGCTCCAGCTTGAGGGGGAGTGTTGAGATGTGGTGTAAATAGTAGATTTATTTATATGTGTATTCGGCCCGGGCCCGTTAGGTTTTCATATAGTATAGTCTATTTAAACTCATTAGTGCTTGTACTCTTTACACAACAACATATACAGTTAATAAGACGGAACTACAGCTACTCTGTAGTCGCAAACGTAGGCAAACATTGGCCGAACTGCGTGACCAATATCGTCTCTCTATTTTTCGTCTCTATTTAACAGTCCCCTTTGAAAGCTTCTGATAAATCTACTGATAAGGATTAAGGACATGTATTTCCATTAGTGTTTGAAATTAACAAGGTGTTGCCACGTATCTGTTTATTTGAAATTGTTATTCTTTAATTTAAATCATGCATTTATCATGCTTTCCTTCTTGAGGTATGATTCTCTCCCATATGATTATATGTGATTGTTGAGTAACATGCTGTCGTTCTAGTGAAAGCAGGAGCATATCAGTCACCTAATCATGTTTTCAACAAAGTCAAACCAATTTTCATGTAATTGTTGGTTTACCAGAAAATATTAAATTAAATTTTCTCTGTGCCATCAATATTCAGTTAGCTAGGTCATAGTTTGGTTGTCATACCTGCCAAAACGCTAGCACAGCCTTATCGGATAAATTTAAGAAAATGTTATAAATCCATGCTTCCTGGTGCACAATGCAGAATACAAACAGTTGGTCGTTCTCAGTTTCTAGTAGCATACTATGTTACATGCAACCTATTACTTCTTGCTTTCCTCCCCGGCCACTGTTCAGAAATATTGTCATGTTTTAATCCACCCTTCCCAACTCACGATATTGTGTTTGTTTTACTAAGACTAACGGACACTTCAACTTATTTTACAGAAAGGGATTGATGAAAATTGGGAAGCTGCACTTGAACATAATCCTGAAGCTTTTGCTAGAGTGGTATATATATGCTTCTTTTAACTGTTGTATTTGATTGGTTCTAATAGTTTTTGTTTTTTATAATAAAATCCAAGCTGTAATATTTCAGGTCATGTTGTATGTTGACATGGAGGTTAATGGTGTACCACTGAAGGTAAGTGTGGGTTGTCACAAGAGCGTTCTTCAAGTTCAGGGTTTAATAACTAGACGGATTAAAGATATTATTTTTAGTTCCCCTGCTTTCATTTATTACTTTTATGTAAAATCGTGCATGACTAGATTGCTCGTCTCTCTCATGCTGTGAGGGACTACTAGTCGATTTAATTTCGCAATCCATGCTACCTACTGCAGTTTTTCCGGCTTTCTTTTAAATGACAGGGGATGTGAAATGGAACATGCATTGATTGGATTTTTACTTTGTTTCATTTCAGGCATTTGTTGATAGTGGAGCCCAGTCTACCATTATATCAAAAGACTGTGCTGAGCGTTTAGGGTACGTACTTTTGTCTGACTGCAATTTACTTCCAAAGACATCAGCATTCTGCATTACTAGGATTTAATTAAGCTGTAGCATATTTGCGTGTTCATAGCTAGATATCGATGTGAAATTGAGGCAGTAAAATTGTAAAATTCCCCGTAAAGGATTGCGCATTATACTCTTTTTGTGAATTAGACATAAAACGGGTAGTTTGAGGAGTAAAGAAAACAAAATAGAAATTGCTGGCATGCCATGAATATAATATAGGTCCCTCTAATATCGACCTCTTTAAAAGTGGTTAGATTACAGACCCTTTAAATTTACTGGCTATAACTGTTTAGATTATAGTCCCTCTAATATGACCTCTTTAAATTTTCTAGATGCTGTATAAGAGGTTGAAATTGAAATATGATTTAAGAGCCTAGCATTTTGTCAAGCTTGTGAATTATGCAATTAAAATGTCTTGAGGTAGTTGCAACTTGCAAGATAGTTTCATGAATGGTCTTGTTTAAGATCAGCACTGCTTAAATCTAGCAGAGAGACATTGAATGTTAGCCTTGATGTTTTTTATTTTTTTTGAAGAGATACAGTATATCCATTCTCTTAAAATAAATTGCATGTCCAAACCATTGGTAGTTTTTGCATGCCTAATGGATCTCTCAGGTTAACTTGTTCTTGAATGAGTGATGTGTTTTATATTCTATGTACTCACATTTCTCGATAATAATGTTCTGAGTTGCCAGATTTCACAATATGGAAATTCTTTTGATGGTTATGTTTTCTTGCAGGTTGCTGAGACTTCTAGATCAGCGTTACAAAGGAATCGCTCATGGGGTTGGTCAATCAGAAATATTGGGTAGAATACATGTAGCTCCAATCAAGGTAATGCTTTAACACGTCTTGTCTCTCTTTTCTACTTACGAGTCTAGTATTGGGGATCATTTTGTATATTACGGAAATCTCTTCTAATTTGTCACGATGGAAGAATCTTTGGGGCCTTCATGAAAGAATTACTCCAATTTAATATTTGATGTTATTTTTTTTAATTTCCTCTAAAATGACTGACCATTCCCTTGCTTAAGTTTTTGTCGATTTTATATTTCTATCCAACTTTCATTTTATGTATATATTTCTCTTTCCTGTAGATTGGGAGTATATTTTACCCTTGCTCATTCTTAGTACTTGATTCTCCCAATATGGAGTTCCTCTTTGGGCTGGATATGCTCCGAAAGCATCAGGTACCGTCCTTCGTTGCAATCTTGAATATCCGCGATTTTGGTAATTACACTAAGCTGCTATTCTTATAGATGTGGCTCATGTCTGCAGTGTATAATTGATTTAAAAGAAAATGTTTTGCGAGTTGGTGGAGGAGAAGTTTCTGTGCCATTTTTGCAAGGTTGGTTTTCCTATTTGTAGATTTGCAATAATGACTGTTTTTTCCTCCTTAGTAGTTAGCATAGCTCTCTTTTCAAGACTACACGTTGTGGATTTTATATATACTTAACCTTATCTATTATGTATGTTCAGAGAAAGACATACCAGCTCGGTTTTTCGATGAGGAAAAGCTTTCTAAGGAAGCATCAAGCTCAGGAGGACCAGTAAGTATACTTTCAAAGATAAACTTTACTGTTTCCCTTATCTCTTTCTCTCCCCCTTCTCTCTATTTCTCTAATATGTTGTGGCATACTTTTAGGTTGCATCAGGGAGCAATAATCCATCACAAGGAGGTGTGTCTTCTGGTTAGTACTGGAAATTTTTTAAACTTGTGCTGTGGGTTAAATCATTTTTATTTATTTTTGGGTTTGAAATCTGCGGAATAATTTATTTTGTATTTGTCCTATTTGGGGTTCTCTTGGTTCGATTTCCATAAAAAATGTACCCTAAACAATTTTTTAAGCTTTTAAGTTTTAATTCATCTTAATAATAATTACCCTTTCTACGGTATTGCTGGTTCGGCTTATTATAAAGAGGTAATGATTTATTTTGTAGGGGCCATAAAACTATTTCCATGTCAAATTTCACATTTGCTGAACTGATGATCAATAGGAGCTAATGTTAATAACATACTTTATTTTGTTTTTCAGGAGGAGCTTCTGGTGACGGGTCCAAGGTATGCTGTTAAACAACTTATTTTGATAAACAGCCGAATTAAGCGTTTATAGCATAAATGCTTATCATATAAGAGCTTATGCAAGCTGTTTCTAGAATAAAAGATAAAAAAAATGTTAAATTGTTTTTCTTTAAGCTATAAGCTGTTTTCATAAGCTATCTTGGAGAGCTTATGGAAATTAACTGAAAACAGCTTATGAACATGTCATAAGCTGTTTTCATAAGCTCTCAAGCATTCTCACAAGTACTATGCCAATAGATAAGCTCAGATAAGCCGATCCAAACAACAGACCCTGTTTCATATCTAAACTTTATTATCCTTTTTGAAAATCTGGTACTAATTGTCTACGATTATCGGCTTTCATTCCCTTGTGGGGTTAGAATAAATTGAGTAATCCCAATTTGATCCTCCAAAGATTAGTTTGTTACATTAATTCTCCAAAACTTTTAGTCGCTAAATTAGTTTCAAGAATCTTAAATGTCATCATATTGTTCTTGCAGAGGACTTAATTGATGGTATATGTAAAATGTTGTTTTGAAATGACGTGTGTTATATGACTACACAAGTTGTGTATTTACAATCACAAGAATATATCTCCTAATAATTATGTTACTTTGCAGGACTCTGCTTTTGAAGCCAAAGTTTCGAAGCTTGTTGAGCTGGGATTTGGAAGAGAGGCAGTTGTACAAGCTCTTCAATTGTTCAATGGCAATGAGGAACAGGCAGCTGGGTTTCTTTTTGGAGGATGAAAAGAGCACTTTTCTTGTTTTAATGTATTAATTTATTACTTGACATGATTTTCATTTTTAGCCACTTTCATTACAGATTTTAAGATTCAAATTATAGACTGAGCTTTTATAGTGAATTGTTCATACTATAAGAAATGTTTCTGTTTAATGAGATTCAATTTGAAAATTGTGTAACCTACATGAATTTCAATCAATAATAGAGTATTAAAGACTAAATAACACTCCTCACTAATTTAATGTTTCTCAATGTTCATCAAGTTTATTATATTCAGTTAAGACACTGACAGAAAAAGTTTTTATTTTTTTGTTGTTAAATCAGACTTTTAATCATTTAAGTTTATTTTAAGTTTTAGTTTGGTCCCATATTATTTGTTTGAATCGCTCTCTTATATTACAAACATCATATTAACATGGTTTTTCCACTACTGACGTTGTAAAAGCTTGCTTATGTAGCAGTTAGATGATCACAGCTAATTGGCATGTAGGGATCAAATAGAACTAGACATCAAAATATATGCCAAAAAAATAAATTGTCAAAATAGTATTTTTCACTAGTTGGTCATCAATTATTAATCTCTTTAGAGCCTGCAAAATTTTGCTACAATAAGTAAGCAAAAAATGCAGAGAGAACCAAAAAGAGGACTGCTGGACTGGTTCGTGACCCCCACCTCCTTCTGTCTGAATGCCACGAGTGGCAGTCTTCGACCCACCTCCTTCCCCACCAATCTCCCCCCACCCCCTTTTCCCTTCTCTGTTTCAACTCTACCATGTCATTCACGGTCCATCACCGCAACCATGAGGGCACGACCTCCCCTTCGCTGTCACACTAGCTGACCCATCCGCTTCCATAATTGCATTCCCCATCCTCTTGTTCCCTTATTCTCTCTTGATCCTCCTCTACCTCCTTTCCTCATTGTGTGTTTTTATCTCTGGTTCAAAAGAAACCCCTACTCCCATTAGTTCTATCGAGTGTGTTTGGTTGCTAGGAGTATATACAATGAGTGGTAATGAGGTGTTTGGTTTTTTTGTTGTGTTTCTTCTAGGATTTCTCAAGATTTGCTGAATATTGGTATGACCATCATGGAAAAAAATTGAAACTTATACATTTGCCAAAAATCCTACTCGGAGCCGTCATGTCTAAGAAGACTCATTAGTCAATTTAGTCTCTTATCTTATTTTTTGGTTTCAAATTGATCAATCACATGCTAATTCAAATGTCTCTCACTGTTGGTTGCCTTGGCAATTTCAACGATATGGGGACATCGGCTCCCGGGTTTGAACCCGGGTGTTGCGAGTGGTAGTGTGTGTGCGTGGTGTTTATTAGCCAATTTATCTAAATAGACCAAAAAAACATGCTGATTCAACTACCAGATCATTACTTTTCACGGTTACATAAGCTAAGTTTTCACCGTTACATAAGCTAATTTTCACGGTATTGGTAACAGAAGGACAATGTTGGTATAACTTTGTTATGTTAGAGACCAATACAGAACAGAACAAAAAATAAATAACATGTAAAACTAAAACCTAATATAAACATAATAGATTAAAAGTATAACTTAGCATTTTTCTAACATAAAATGGGGTTATAACATACATTTAGAAGTGATTTTTTTTGCTCATATTCATAGCACCCAGATATATTGCGTTGAGAAGAGTTTGTTCCATAACTTTTAGTCCAGAATGCACATCTTCATAAATAACTATTTCATATAAATGTATTAATTGATGTTCACAGGCAAAACTTCACGACAGTGCCGTTACATTACATTCATAACTTTGACTTGAACTTGATAAAAGTAGAATTGAATGAAATAAAATACAGTCCTCGAAATAATTCATCCTCAACACACTCAATATGATAGAGAAATCTACGGAAACATAAGAGAGTCTCCAAAATGGTATGATTGATTAAGAGAAGATCAAAACCTTTCTGCCAATCTGGCGGTAACAGCTCTCAGTTTGGAATATACTTTTGCTGCTGGTGATCCCAAAATTAGGTTACAAAGAGAATCTCTGGCAATCTTTATGTTTGCAAAAGATCCCAGTATGTGGATTTTGGAGTCAGCAATCACAATTCTTGTCTTGGATGCATTCTCAATTGCAAACTTAGTTTTACCACCTTTACCTGATAATCTTCCAATAGCACGAGACAAGTGATCGCCTCGAAGTGTTTTAACATCCTTGATCTCAAAGGACTCAACATAGAGCTCATCCAAACGCAGAAGTGCGACAGCATCTATGACATCAAAACCTAACATAAAAGCATGAACAAAATCAGCACATTTTTGCAGGTTACTGATATCAGGTGTATCAGTCCTTGTCTTCAACTCAACTTTCCGAGCCTTCAAATTCATACGGATGTCAATTTTCATTTGTTCAAATATGGGAGTGTAGATATCCATCCAAGCTTTCTTCAGAGGAGTATAGCGATGTGGTGGAACTGATACCTTACGAAACTGAACCTGACCACTAGACATCTCATGAGGTTTCAAAGCCTCAAACTTTGGCTTAGGTGGCAAAACTTTTGGTTCAAATGGAACAACTTCCACTTCCATTGAAGAAGATGCCTCGTTCGACTGCATTCTGCAACTGTTCCAAAAGCACGCAAAAAAGTAGGCTTAAAATCTATAGATATAAATAAAAACTAAAAGTTCATAAACAAAATCCAGTACAGGGCATAATAAACAAACACCTACAAGCATATTGGTCCTATCATGGAAGACAAAACTGGATCAATACTACTTAGCACATTGCAAAGTTCAATGATTTAAATCTTACATTAATTAATAATATATCAACAACTAATACTTTTCACCTCATTCATAATTTTCAAAACAGTTGCATTTTAGTAGTATTCAGTATTGAAAACCAGATTCTATGACTGGAATATTAAGGTTCTGTTTGGGAGTGTTTGAGAGTTTAAGAGGGGAGGGCTTTGAGAAAAAGCAAGAAGGAAAAGGGATGGGAGGATAATCTCACACCTTACATAAAACATGGGAACTCAAAAAATGTAATGGGGAGGTTCTTTGAAAAATTCTCCAAATCCTTTCAATCTCATTCTAATACTCTAAAAAATTAAAAAGATATTATTCATAAGTATTCCCCTAAAAACACCGTTCCTTTATCTTCCCTCCTAATTCTCAAACAAAACAAAGCCTTTAGGATCTAAAAACAACTCAGTAACAGCATGTAAATAAATAAAAAA
Source organism: Astragalus membranaceus (assembly GCA_039519185.1). Lineage (NCBI taxonomy): Eukaryota > Viridiplantae > Streptophyta > Magnoliopsida > Fabales > Fabaceae > Astragalus > Astragalus membranaceus. The sequence continues at coordinate 98,642,564 of CM076848.1, forward strand.
AATCAAGATCTATCATCTAATCACAAATTCATAGAGGAAAATAAGATGAACAGATTTGTGAACTCAAGCAACTCACGTATTAAAATTTCCAGCATTATAAAAGTATCAATTTATGTCTTAAATCATTGCTGCAAGAGGATGTTATGCACAGAATCCAAGCTAAAAGAACATCCAGAACAACATGGACACAAATCATTCACAAATATTGCATAGTTGTCAAAAACGGTAGTTTCATGGTACTATCGCGTCGGAGAAGAGCGAAGCCGTAGCTCGCCGCCACTCTTTGGTCATAGAGTCGCCGAATCGCACGCTACATGGCCATAGAAAGGAGAACTAGGGAAAAGAAAGAAGGAAACCTGATTATTCCGGCGATTGATTTCCCTGCTCCGTTAACGTATTTCGGCAAGCTTCTTTGTTTTTCGTTCTGCTCACTCAGAGTCCTTGCCGCGACTTCAGAGCCTGAGTTGTTCAGCTGCGTTAGTAGTAAGAGGGGTTTTAGGCTTTCGTTTTGATTTTGATTAAATTAAAATAAAAGAGGTGGTGCTTCGCGTGGAGTTTGTTTCCTTCCTTGTCCTGTAGCACTTTAAGCCCGTTTTCTCCTGAGATGGAATTAGACGGTATCACTTTTCCCACACCCCTCCCTACTCACCCCACACCCCCTAATTCCAAATATTTCAAAACTATACCTAATGAGAGGACGTGTTTATGTGTGATTCGGTTGAGGTCAACCGAATATATTCGGCTAAGGCCAACCGAACGGGTCTTTTTTTGAGACACACCCCTCTTTCTTACCATTCGGTTGACCTCAATCGAAATATTTCGGTTGACCTCAACCAAATCCTTCTTTTATCTTTAAAACCACAATATGTTGCAAAAGGATAAGAATCTTCTCACTCTTACCTACACACAATAAAACCACAATTTTCTTCTCTGAACACTACTACACAACGTTTATCACTCCTTATTGGGATCTTCTACTTCACCAATCAAATGTTTTATCCTATTACTGAAATATGTCAGGTTCGTAAAAATTTGGAGCATAACAAGGTTCATGACGTAATGCTTGAAGAGGATATTGAATTGAAAGTGGGTTAAACAATAAATAATGCAGAGGAACTCAAGCCAGAAAAGCTCGCAGGGTTTGGGGTGAGTAGGGAGGGGTGTGGGAAAAGTGATGGCCTTTTGTATACCTTGGGCCTTGTTTTCAATGAATGGATTGATGACTTGACTTGACAAAAAAGGGCCCACACTCTTTAAACACCCCCAGCTACTCACCACACACCCCAAAATTTTAAAAATTTCAAAAATACCCTCAAATGGAACAAACATGGAAACCCCCACGCGATGTTTTAGAATGGTACAATACTGAGCACGATATCAAAGTACTCTTCATTACAACTATTGTAATTCAACCCATCATTAGTCACATACGCCGACACAAAAGGGTGACAGGGATCACATGTAGATGTGTAGTATGAAATTTTCATTTAATGTCATCTTAACATGCTTATTTTCAATTGGTCCTCCTCACACCTCAGTGAGATCAAACTATAATAGAATTAGAGTGTAGTAAATACCAAAAACTTTATTTCTGCAGAAAATATTTTATATAAAAGAATTAAAAAATAACAAACTCCCACAAAATCAAATAACACTTAATGATATGACACCCAAACGAGCATTGTGCTGATGAAATCTTTTGGATGGTAATCCTTTAATGAGCGAATTCACAACAATTGAAAAAACAATTGTTCACTCTAAACTCTTTCTTTAACAACAAGCAACTTGATGTCAATGTGCTTCAATTTTGTTGAGCTCATGTGTATTGGAAAATATAGTTGTTGATTTATTGTCGCAATATAATCTTAGTTGTCTTTCAATACCATCTACTATGCGCGGCCCCGTGACAAAAGTTTGGCCATTGAGTCGCCGTTCATGGTGCATCTAGAGTAGCCACAATCACGTGCTACATGACCACATAAATGAGATCTGGGGAAAAAAAAAGAAGGAAACCTGATTATTCCGACAATTTCCCTGCTCCGTTAACATTTTTCAACAAGCTTCTATGTTTTTCGTTCTACTTAGAGTCCTTGCAATTACCTCAACGTTAGTTGTTTAGCTTTGCTATCTAACAAGAGGTGTTTTAGGATTTCTTTTTGATCTAGCCTAACAATTTAAGTATTTACCAAATGAGCTAGACCTTATAAATTATCTTTTTACTTTTATTTTTGTCTTTAGCGGGAGTGGACCATTTTGCATTTGATTTTTTTTGGAGTTTGCTATTCAAACAAAAACAAGTTTATATTTAACATTGTAGCGACCGAAAAATCCGAGTGAGGATTCTCCGAAGGTTCAAAAATGAAGCCGCCACCAAAGTTTAGTTTAAGGGGCAAACGTTGGAAAATCCCTTTAAGGTGGATAAGGGTCCTTGAGACCAGATAAGGGTTCGGGAGTCGGTTATGCGTGGGGAAGGTATTAGCACCCCCACGACATCATTCCTAATGAAGGTTACCTGCTAACTAGTTGTAGGAAAGAATATTAATTTTGAAAATGTTTACTTTACCCCTTTTATTTTGGAAGAAGAAATTAAGAGAGATAGACTTGGTATTTTTGGATTGAGAATTTATTTAGAAAAAGACTTAAAAGTTTTTTTTATCAGTGCACTTGACAGAGGTGGACGCAGCGTCGTGACGGCGGAGAGGGGAAGACAACAGTGTTTTGTTCGCGGTGGATCACGGCGGACAGACTTGTGACAGTGAACACGACGGTCACCGCGGGAACGTCAGACCAGCGACGGCGATGGGGAGGTTCGTGATGGTGACAGAGGGGACCAGGCGCACCGACCAACAGGGAGGGTGGACGACCATCGTGACAGCGGCCGAAGGTCCTTCTTCATTTCTACTCATCTCTATTCTTTGTTTTTTTGTTTTTGATTCTTCTTTTATACTTTCAATTTTTATTCCTGTTTTCACTAATTTTTTTACAAGAACAGAATTTTAAACCCTAATTTACTGTCATTAACAAAATTTCAGTTTGTTTACTGTCATACCCCAATTTTGTCCGGCTTAGGTCAAAACCCTAATTTTCCACAAAAAAAATAATAAATAAATAAATTGAAGGATGAAGAGTATCATGCATTGCATTTTGGGTCCTAGAAGTCATTCCAAGGTCTTTAAAATCATTTTTAGGGTTGGAATGCACTTTTTAGGTAAGTCGGGGTTTTAGAGTCAAAAAGGGCATTTTGGTCATTTTTCGCAAAAAGATGATTTTCTCGCCAAAAATGCACATCCTCAAAAAGTACATTTTTATTCTATTAAGGATAATTTTTGTACAATTTTTTTAGAAAGAAAACCCTAGTCAAAATAATTAAAAATGTATTTTTCCATTTTTAGTGCATAGAAAAATTAAAAAAGGGGACCATTAAATATTCCTCAATTCTTAAGTGACAATTTTTATTGTCATGGTGACTAGAGAGAATATTTTATGGTGCCCAAAAACATGTAACACATCTTCAATAGTTGCATTCCCATTATTTTCCATGCCCAAAAATTTTAAATTCACAAACTCAAAAAAGGGAAGTGTCTTCAATAAGACAAAAGACCAAAAAAACAAGTTTTTTTCTCTCTTCCTCCCCCCACCTACGAATTCTCTCTCTCTCTCTCTCCAATTTCTTCTACACTCTTCCATTATACCCTCTTTGGTAAATTACTCCACTCACTTACACTAACCTATTCATAAGAAAACCCAAAATTCCCTCTTTGGTAACAATTCTCCCCTAAAATGCCCTTAACCCTACTTCACATAAAATATCTCTTCCAAAATAAGAAAATTGATTTTTCTTTTCCTTTTTCTTTCCTCTAACTTTCGCCCCCCACTCTCTCACTCTCACATTTTGTGTTTTCTCTCCACCCTCAATCCTTGTGATGAGTGATCTCAACCCTCCATTCAAAATCAAAGCTCAATCCTAGAGCACATCAAAATCACAAAGACTAAACTACCCTTAGACCTAATTTCATCCTATAAATACTCCCTCATTCCCACACCTAAGGATACTCTCTTTTTGCTTCTCATAAGCTTCTCATTCTCCTACACAAAACCCTAGCACACCTCCTCTCCCTCTCCTCACCAAAACCGTAGCCCCTCCTCCCCTCTTCCATATATTTTTTTCAAAAATCAACCACCAAATCCTCCATTTCTTGTTAGATCACCATCTTTCCTTCCATTCTCCTCAAGGTTGCATCATCAAATTGCTAGGAGCTAGTAATTTTTGAGTTTATCATCTCCTTCTTCACCTCCTTGTAGTTTTGAGGTAATCCTTGAAGCTTTGCACCTCACATTTAGATTTCTTGCATAATCTCTCCTCTACTCCAAACTCCTTCTTGATTGTTGTTTGCTTTGAGGATCCATTTCAAACATTTTGACAAAGACTTAGGGAGCTTTGGGTGTTTGAGATGGGTCCTTGGCCTTGAAGGAGTCATTCTTCTACTTGAATAATTTCCCTTGCATCTTTACATATTTTGCACTAGATTTCATAAATAAAGTTGTTGTTTATAGGCTTTAGTATTTCGCATATCATAACAAAATTAGGGTTGATATGATTTTGTTGTGCTTCCTTGCTTAATCATATAAATCCTTGCAAAAAATAGATCTATGTTGCTTAGTGTTAATTTTGGTGTTTTCTTTATTAAATAAAATGTGGATCTATGTTTCCTTCGGTTCACATGCTTATAGATCTAAAAATATTTCCAAGTTAATTTTGTTGTTGTTCTTTGTTTAGTGATGTTTGATCTTATTATTAATATTTCATTTTAGTGTTAAATGTTACTTTTGTTGTTTGATGATTTAGCAATATGATTCCCACTAGTGCCTAGTGCACCTTGACTTAAGTGGTGAAGATTGCTAGAAATGACTCAATTTAGTTTATGTGTCCATTCATTTTTGTGTCTTAATTTGCTTGTTGTAAATTGTTGATGATAGGCAAGTTGATTCCCACTAGTGCCTAGTGCACTTTGCTCAAAGTGGGGGGATTGCTCTAGGTGATTCAACTTATTTGTGTGTTTAGTTAATCTTTGCATTTTAATTTGCTTATTGTTCATTGTTGATGATAGGCAAGTTGATTCCCACTAGTGCCTAGTGCACTTTGCTCAAAGTTGGAGGATTGCTCTAGGTGATTCAACTTATTTGTGTGTTTAGTTAATCTTTGCATTTTAATTTGCTTATTGTTCATTGTTGATGATAGGCAAGTTGATTCCCACTAGTGCCTAGTGCACTTTGCTCAAAGTGGGAGGATTGCTCTAGGTGATTCAACTTATTTGTGTGTTTAGTTAATCTTTGCATTTTAGTTTGCTTATTGCTCACTGTTGATGATAGACAAGTTGATTCTCACTAGTGCCTAGTGCACTTTTCTCAAAGTGAGAGGATTGCTCTATGTGATTCAACTTGGTTTTAGTGTTTATTTATTTTTTACCTTTTTACTTTACTATTCATTAACTTTTTACCAAAACATAAAAATATTTACTACTTTGGTTTTTTACCACTTCATTAATTTTTTACTAAAACATAAAAAGATTTTACCACTCCCCATTTACCTCATGCATTTTTACTTTACCATCTCAGTAAATAATTACCATTTACCTCATGCATTTTTACTTTACCATCTCATTAAATAATTACCATTTACTTCATGCATTTTTACTTTACTTTTCATTAACTTCTTACTTAAAGTTTTACAACTTATCAACTTGCAAAAATACCCAAAACATTTTCACATTCATGCATCTTCATTCATACTTAGTTTATGTGACACTCTCATGCATCCTCATATGCTTATATCTCTTGCATCCTCTTATGCATCCTTGTATGCCATCCATTCATAAATAAAGTGCTATGCACCCATTCCTTGTACACTCATGCACTTACATGCTTACTTAATCATGCATCCTTGCTTACATATTCAATCATTTAACTTAGAATACTCTATGTTTACAATCAATTGTATTCACTTGTTCTTGATGCCATGTAAATGTCTTGACTTGATTGTGTACCCTCCTCTCCACTTGTATGACCTCCTAATGGAGACGTAAGTCTACATGCATGTTGTAGCATAGAGCCATTAGGGTAAATACAATCCATCTTGCACACACACAATTACTTTGAGAACTTTGTTTTGCATCTTTAATAATTGAATCCTTTGATTGTATGGACATGTTTAATCTTGGTTAATGAATGATATGTTCATGTTTGCTTGAGTATTATTCATTCATTTGCATTTGGTTATGGATTTAGAATTGACTTGAAATGTTCTACTCCTTTTTCTAAAACCCATTTCCTAAAACCATTTCAAAACAAAAAGAAAGTTTTACTTTCAAAACAAAAATAAATCAATCGTCATTAAACGCCAATCGCGCCATTGCCGATTAGGTCGTTAATGATGATGTTGTTTTCAAAAAGAGTTAGTAGCGAGACCATTCTAACCGTTGTTGTTCGGTCTTCGCAAAAGCTCTATCCCATTTTCGAAAACTTATTCATTTCTCAAAAATAAACCAATTGTCATTAAACACCAATCGCGCCGTTGCCGATTAGGTCATTAATGATGATTTCATTTTCAAAAGAGTTAGTAGTGAGGCCATTCTAACCGTTGTTGTTCGGTCTTCGCGAAAGCTCAATCCTTTTTCAAAACCAAAAACCGAGAACTACGTAGCTTTGAATTCTCCATCGCACCGGGAGATACGTAGGAGCGGGGTCCTGTCCCGTCAAGCACACTCTTAAAAAATCTTTGTTTTGCCCTGATTTTCAAAGATAAACCGAGAACTACGAAGCTTTGATCCCTCTTCCAGTGAGGGTACGTAGGAGCAGGGTCCTGTCCTGTCAAGCACATTTTTTATAAAAAAACTTGGTTTTGTTCCGCTTTTCAAAGATACCAAAAATATCATTTTCCCCCTCGTTTTCAATAAAACAAACCTTAAAGAAAAGAAGTAGAATAATTTGCTTTCAACTCGAACTTTTGTCTAAACCACACATCAAGTTAATGGTTCCCTTTCGGTAGAAAGGAGGTGCGGGGTGCTAATACCTTCCCCGTACCTAACCGACCCCCGAACCTACATCTCTAGTTTTCAAAAGACCATCCGCCTTGTTTAAAAGACCTTTTTTCAATGTTTTGGTCTTAAAATTAAAATATTGGTGGCGGCTCCAAACTTTTTCCACGTTGTCAAACGAAAAGTCCCAAACCGGATTTTTCGGGCGCAACAGCTGGCGACTCCGCTGGGGATCATTTTAAAAAAAAAAAAAAGACGAGGGTCAAGCCTAGTTAACTTTGATGTGTGGTTTAAAATTAGGCTAAAGTGCTCCCGGGGTCCCTTATCTTTATTTAAAGTAACGAATTAGTCCTTTATGTTTTTTTTGTCCCAAATAAGTCCTTTATCTTTCAAATTTTTGACACATAAATCCTTTTTCGTTAACAGTGCTGATTTATGTGTCAAAAAAAAGGATTTATGTGTTAAAAATTTGAAACATAAAGGACTGATTTGGGACAGAAAAGGATTTATGTGTCAAAAATATAAAACATAAAGGACTGATTTGGGACAAAAAAAAGATAAAGGACCAAATCGTTACTTTAAATAAAGATAAGGGACCGCGGGAGCATTTTAGCCTTAAAATTAATTGAGTTGAAAGCTTTGTTTTACTTCTTTTATATTTGTTCACAATGCCTTGTTCATGCATCCCTCAAATCCCATGCCCCCTATTCTCTGCTCCCTTTCTTAAGGTAAAAACATGCATTTCCTCCCATTCTATTATGATCCCTTCTTCTCCGCTCCCTTTCTTGAGGTAAGCAGTGCATATGACTGTTGCTGAAACCTAGGTTGGATTATTGGTATTGTGATATTGAACCCTAGGGTAGACGACATATTATTGCTTGCTTCTGTCTGGACTGTTCTGGGTTTTCCTTTGCAGGTGGGGTATATGTGGGTAGTTTTAGGCGGTATGCCCTTGCTGCACACACTCACACCTTATGCTTACTATGCTTTGAGAGGGGCCTAAAACCCAAGGTCTGACAAAACTTAGGAGAGTGGAAACGAGTAGTGACTGGCAATTGGACCGTTGTCCTTCCGACTCTCACGAAAGTTTCAGCCAGAGTATGCTCTTTCATGATGCCTCACACCAGATGGCGTTCCATCGTTGTGGGTGCTATTGTGAAAGAGAATTAGCTCTGGTAACCTGGTGAGGAAGTGACTAGAACCCGCATGGGAGGAACATTTGAGTTGTCCTAGAACTTAGGTCCCCACCTTCGTAGGACACAAGGGGCATACCAAATTGTGTGTTGCATGGTAATATAGACATGTTTTCAAAAAAAAAAGTAGGAGGTTTTTCAAATAAAAAGTAGAGAAAGAGCTGCCGTTGTAGCCTTTCTTCTGCCGGTCCGTACGAAGTGACATATGGCCCACTCTTTTCAAAAAAGAGAGAACGAGCTGCCGTTGTAGCCTTTCTCTTACTTGGTCCATATGAAACCACGTACGGCCCGCATTTTTCAAAAAAAAAAATAAAAAAAAACTTGAACTAATGCCAATAAAGGTTTTGCCCTAATCTGCATATGCATAAAACATCATCATCCTTTTGCATGCATCCTCGCATTGCATCCAACATAAGCTTTTACAGCTCATGCATGCATCCTTGCATTTCATCAAAGTTTGTTTGCCGAAAATCCCAAAGTGACAAAGAATCTTGCCAAAGGCACGGTTTGGAATCAAAAGTGAAACATCGTACACTCCGAGGTGTTTGTTTAAGTTTGAATGCATGGAATGTGCTTTGTTTCGCTTATCGATTCTAACCTTGTTGTGTTTCAAAAAAAAAATAATAATCAAAATCCACCGTTAAATCTATGGCAAGATATGACACGTTGGGGTTCACGGCATGAGACAAACTAAAACTAACACTCATCTGCATTGCACGCATTGCATTCATTAATTTGCTCATTCACTTAATAAAAATGTTCTACCAACAGAAGCGAGAGGCAAACTGGTTCTCCGCCACCGATACTTCACCCGATTACAAGCAAAGCTGATGGCTGATCCTCAAGGGCATCCAGAGATTGAAACTGAAAGTAATCCAGAACATGAAGATTTGGGCGTACAAATTCTGAATCCTGAGCAGTTGGCTCAGGAGAACCAAGTGCTTAAGGATAAGGTTGGGGCAATGGAGGCCCAGATGCATGAGATGATGGTCATGCTGCAAAGTTTAAAGAGGGGGACAGCTGCTGAAGGTGCCGCCGTCGTGGGTCCAGATGGTGTCACTTCTTTCGTTCCTCCTCCAATATCAGCCACATTTCCTCCGGGATCCGGGGTCAGTCCTCCCGTCTTTGCTTCAGGAATGAATGGGCCGAATCAATACACTTCACAAGGATATCCTTGGGGTATGCCTGCTGGGTACATGCCGCGAACTGTTGGAGCTATCCCCGTCAGTATGGTTGCGCCTAATCAGGTCACTGCCGCCGTGTCTGGGGGAGCTGCCAGAGGACCGCAGATCCAAACTCCTAGTCCTCATGCTGTGCTCAGTCCTACTCCGGGGCTTGCAGCACACCCTCACAATTTTCCTCAGCCCGGAGGGTATTATTACAGTATGGGGAGTCACCCCCAAGGACATATGTTTGAGGGATCACAGCCAAATGACCCGATTCGTGCACTTGAAGAAAGAGTAAAGGCAATGGAGGGTGTTGGTGTCAGAGCCAAGGAAGCTCGTGAGCTGTGCTTAGTCCCATATTTGGTTCTGCCACCAAAGTTCAAAGCTCCCGAAGTGGACAAATACAGAGGAACAGGCTGTCCGGAGAGCCATGTTACGATGTTTGTCCGAAAAATGGGTCCTTACGCCAATGATGACAAACTGCTGATTTACTGCTTTCAAAACAGTTTGGCTGGAGCTCCTCTAGATTGGTACATGAAACTGCAATCCTCTAAAATTCGTTGTTGGAAAGATTTGTGCGAAGCATTCATGAGACAATATAAGTATAACATGGACATGGCTCCAGACAGGTCGCAATTGCAGCACATGAGTAAGGGCGAAAGGGAGACTTTCAAAGAATATGCCCAGAAATGGCGAAGCCTAGCCGCCCAGGTCCAACCTCCTTTGACTGAAAAAGAAATGGTGTACACGTTCTTGGAAACTCTGCCAGCAGTTTACTATGGCCGGCTGATTACAAGTGTTTCAACTAGCTTCTCCGATATGATAGTCTTCGGGGAAAGACTTGAGCGTGGTCTCCGAAGTGGGAAGATTTTGAATCACCTCAGTAATGCAGGAAGCTCTGGTGGTTTAAGCAATCAGAAGAAGCCTCACTCCCATTTCCCGAGGAAGAAGGAAGGGGAAACAAATGTAATCTCGGGAGGAAGTTCATCCTTTGGTACCCCTCCACCACAAACTGTTCCATTTTCTGCTCCTGTGCCATCCCAGCAAAGCAGTGACAGTCACAGGGCTCAAGGTTATCAGTACAAGAAACGGACCAGTTTTGATCCAATACCAATGACATACACTGAATTGTTTGATCACTTGACTTCTAAGAACTTGATCAACACCCGGCCAATGAAGGCCCTGCAGCCACCATTTCCCAGAGGTTACAACGCTAATGCTACCTGCAGTTTCCACGAAAACGCGGTCGGTCATACTGTGGAGGAATGTAAAGCCTTCAAGCATGTGGTGCAAGACCTAGTAGATGCTGGGTGGATCTCGTTCAAGCAGAGCAGCCCGAATACAACAACTAATCCATTGCCAGTCAGAGGCCAGCTACCAATGCTATAGAAAGTTCCGTTGGGCAATTGGTAAAGGATGTGCAGAAGATCAAGACCCCGTTGGGTGTTATCTACTCTGAGTTATGCCATGTTGGGGTGGTTAAGAAGGGGTGTTGCCATGAAGAGGGGTGTGCTGACTCCACGTGCGTGGGAAATTGTGAAAGCTTTGAGATGATCCTGCAGGACCTGATGGATCGGTGTGTGGTCCAGATAGGAACCCATGATGTTGAAGAAGAAGTGTTGACTCTACATTCTGATAAAAGTAAAGGACCCAGAAGTCCCAGAAGATCTGAGTTTGAAGAGGGTGGTGGAAGTTTGGTTCGACGCTGCGGTGCCAGTGAAAAATTAAAGAATTGGAAGGCTGCTGATCTTCCTGTGACTTTTAATTTAAAGTAATCATTTGTAATGCAACCCTGTGGCTCTGCCCAAGGCCATAGGACAAGTTGTTAAGGGCGAGTATGTTTTTATTTTCAGAATCATCATCATTAATAAAAACGTTGTTTTTGAATTTCAATCAATAAAAATCAATCCTTTTCATTTCATGTGTCTTTTCCTCGCTTTATTATTGTTTGCTTGCTTGTCTCGCCTTTCATTCTGCTTTTTCGCTTCGGCAAAATGCAGATCCACAGCAATTGTCTCCCAAAATAACAGTGCCAACAGTCCATATTTTGACTTTGATCACCCTATTAATCAAGTTGAGGGGGATGTTGAGGAAGACTGGGAAGCTCCTCCAGAACTCATGAGGTTAATGAAACAGGAAGAAAGGGCAATTCAGCCACACGGAGAATCTACTGAAGTGATCAACTTGGGTACAGCTGAGAGCAAGAAAGAGGTCAAAGTGGGTACCGCCATGAATGACGAGGATCGCATGAAGTTGGTTCAGCTGTTGCACGATTATATGGATGTGTTTGCATGGTCCTACCAAGATATGCCTGGGTTGGATACTGACATTGTGATGCATAAGTTGCCAGTCAAACCTGAATGCCCGCCTGTGAAGCAGAAACTTAGAAGGATGAAGCCTGAGATGTCCCTAAAGATTAGGGATGAGGTAAAAAAGCAGTTTGACGCCGGATTCCTAGCGGTGGCCAAATACCCACAGTGGGTTGCCAATATTGTCCCGGTTCCGAAGAAGGACGGGAAGGTCAGAATGTGCGTTGACTACCGAGATCTGAATCGTGCTAGTCCTAAAGACGATTTTCCTTTGCCCCACATTGATGTCTTAGTGGATAGTACAGCTCAACACTCGTTATTCTCATTCATGGATGGATATTCGGGATATAATCAGATCAAGATGGACCCCGAAGATATGGAAAAGACAACTTTCATAACGCTTTGGGGAACGTTCTGTTACAAGGTCATGCCATTCGGGTTAAAGAACGCTGGTGCAACCTACCAAAGGGCCATGGTCACGCTGTTTCACGACATGATGCATAAGGAGATTGAGGTTTATGTGGATGACATGATCGCAAAATCTAAAACCGACGAGGAGCATATTGTCAATCTGCAGAAACTCTTTGAACGATTGAGGAAATATAAACTCAAGTTAAACCCGGCCAAGTGCACGTTTGGGGTGAGATCAGGGAAGTTGTTAGGCTTCATTGTCAGCCAGAAGGGAATCGAGGTAGATCCAGACAAAGTAAAAGCCATCCTCGAAATGCCGGTGCCCAAAACAGAGAAAGAAGTCTGTGGTTTCCTCGGAAGGTTGAGTTACATCTCCCGATTCATCTTCCAGTTGACTGCTACTTGTGAGCCGATCTTCAAACTGCTGTGCAAAAATCAAGAGTTGAAGTGGAATGACCAGTGTCAAGCTGCCTTTGAGAAAATCAAGGTGTACTTGCAGAATCCACTAGTCTTAATGCCACCTGTGTCAGGCAGACCCCTCATCCTATACCTTACAGTGCTAGATAATTCAAAGGGCTGTGTGTTGGGGCAGCATGATGAATCCGGGAAAAAGGAGCATGCCATATACTATCTTAGCAAAAAGTTCACCGATTGTGAGACAAGATATTCTATGCTGGAAAAGACTTGTTGTGCTCTAGTTTGGGCTGCTCACCGTTTAAGGCAGTACATGCTGAGTCACACCACTTGGTTGGTGTCAAAAATGGATCCAATCAAGTACATATTTGAGAAGCCATCTCTTACAGGACGAATTGTCCGTTGGCAGATGCAATTATCAGAATACGATATCCTATATGTCACACAAAAAGCAGTTAAAGGTAGTGCACTTGCTGAGTATTTGGCATGTCAGCCGATTCCAGACTACCAACCAATGCAGCATGATTTTCCTGATGAAGATATCATGGCACTGTTTGATGAGGGGAAGTCCCAAGAAAGTGAAAGGTGGAGAATGATCTTCGACGGTGCGTCAAATGTATGGGGGCATGGGGCAGGTGCTGTGTTAATATCTCCTGACAATCGCTTCGTTCCTGTCACTGCAAGGTTGAGCTTCTATGTCACAAACAACATAGCAGAGTATGAAGCGTGCATCTTGGGTATTCAAGCAGCCCTAGAATGGAAAGTTAAAAGGCTAGATGTGTATGGGGATTCAGCCCTGGTTATTCATCAAGTAAGAGGCGATTGGGAGACCAGAGATCCCAAACTGATTCCTTATTGTGTTCATGTGCAAGAGTTGATGGAGTCTTTTGACGAAATCACTTTCAAACACATCCCTCGAAGCGAAAACCAGCTGGCTGATGCATTGGCAACTTTATCATCCATGTTCAATATCAATTGTGATAAAAGCTTGACTCATGTCACAATCCAGCACCGGAGTCTACCTGCGCATCACTACTGCACAGCCATAGATGAAGAGCCGGATGACAAGCCTTGGTATCATGATATCAAACAGTACATCATCAGCAGAGAATACCCTCCTGGGGCATCTGAAAATGACAAGAGAACTCTTCGACGACTGTCAAGGAATTTCTTCCTCAGCGGTGAGGTTCTCTACAAAAGGAATTATGACATGGTCCTCTTAAGGTGTGTTGCTAAAGAAGAAGCTGAAAGAATCATGAAAGATGTACACGAGGGCTCATTCGGAACTCATTCCAGTGCGCATACTATGGCTAGACAGATTTTAAGGGCGGGCTATTACTGGTTGCAGATGGAAGGTGACTGCTACAGCTTTGTCCGAAAGTGCCACAAGTTCCAAATCTACGCTGACCACATTCATGTGCCGCCTGCCAAATTGAATGTTCTGACTGCATCCTGGCCGTTTTCAATGTGGGGAATGGATGTCATCGGTCCCATTGAACCCAAAGCATCAAATGGGCATCGCTTCATCTTGGTCGCCATTGACTATTTCACGAAGTGGGTTGAAGCTGCCTCATACTCCAGTGTAACCAGTTCAGTGGTTGCCAAATTTGTGAAGAAGGATCTGATTTGCCGTTATGGTCTTCCTAACAAGATCATCATTGATAACGGCAGCAATCTGAATAGCAAAATGATGAAGGACCTGTGCGCAGAGTTCAAAATTCAGCATCATAATTCTTCCCCCTATCGGCCCAAGATGAATGGAGCAGTGGAGGCAGCTAACAAGAACATCAAAAAGATTGTGCAAAAAATGGTGGTCACATACAAGGATTGGGATGAAATGCTTCCCTTTGCTTTGCATGGCTATCGTACTTTAGTGCGTACCTCAACTGGGGCAACTCCTTTCTCTCTGGTATACGGGTCAGAGGCGGTCCTCCCAATCGAGGTTGAGATACCATCCCTACGGGTACTCATGGAAGCTAAACCGGAAGAAGCAGAGTGGGTGCAGGCTCGTCTGGATCAGCTAAACCTCATTGAGAAAAAAAGAATTGTAGCTTTGTGTCATGGGCAGCTGTACCAACAGAGAATGAGAACAGCTTTTGACAAGAAAGTCCGGCACCGTGAATTCAAGCAGGGAGATTTGGTGCTTAAGAAGATCTTGCCCATCCAGACTGATCCCCGAGGGAAATGGACACCCACTTATGACGGCCCGTATGTGGTTAGGAAAGCCTTTTCTGGAGGAGCACTGATACTCACGAACATGGACGGAGAGGATTTAAGGAACCCAGTCAATTCCGATCAAGTGAAGAAGTATTATGCCTGAAATAAATAGACGAAAAAAGAGAAAGACAAGCCAAGTAAGAGTTAGCTCGCTAGGTTGAAAACCCGAATGAGCGGCCTAGGAAAAATCAGAGCGACCTGGTGGATTGAAAACCCGCAAAGGGCGATCCATGCAAAAATTAGGGTCAGAAAACTTGGGCATGAAAAGTAAAGAAAGGCATGCAACTCCTCTGAAGACTTAGATGAGGGAGTGATCAAGGTCAATGACATAAATGTTTAGCACTGTTCCACAGAGACGGACAGTCAGAATTTAACTTCTCTCTTTTTTCGTGTCTTTTTATAGTTTAAACTTTCAAGTGTAATAAACAATCGGCGTAACTTCTTGTGCGACTGGTTTCCACATTAATAAAGTTCAACATTCTCATATCTGTTCACTCTTTTATTTTCTGCTTTTTTCTGCTCAAAATAAACATTTTATAATGATGGTGATGATGACCTGTAAAACATGTGCATAAATCATGGAGCATTACAATTATTGCAAAGTCCCCAAAGGTCGCGGAAAAAAGGCAATTCCCCAAAACCAGTTAATCATGCAAGAGAAAGCGATTGCACTCACGATTGCCTCCAAACGGCGAAGCCAAAGCCAACATGCACCCGACCCATGAGCCCCGCTATTCCTATGGGTTCCTTAGTCTCGTGCCATGAGTGTCGCGGGTTGGCTGAACCAGCAAAAAATAAGCCAAAAGAGCAAAAGAAAAAACAAACGATCAGACAAAAGAAAGCTGATCAAAGAATGAAAAGCCAAGAAAAAAAAACAAACGATCAGAAAAAAGAAAGCTGATCAAAGAATGAAGAGCAAAAGAAAAAACAAACAGTCAGAAAAGAGAAAGCTGACAAAAGAAATGAAGAATCAAGAATAGCATCCCATTGCATTCATCATTCCACTAAATCATCACATCGCATGCACTCACATGACATGCATTCGCATAACGAACTTTGCATAGCATGCATTCATATTCCATGCACCATGTCTTGCATCTACTAGCATGTGCAGGTGTCCTGGATCAGTGCAATGGCATTGATCATCAATCAGAGCAAGCTTAAGGAAGGTCCGCTAACCTGAGCAGACATCCTGGATCAGTGCAATGGCATTGATCATCAATTAGAGCAAGCTGAAGAAAGGTCCGCTAGCCTGAGCAGACATCCTGGATCAGTGCAATGGCATTGATCATCAATCAGAGCAAGCTGAAGAAAGGTCCGCTAGCCTGAGCAGGCATCCTGGATCACTGCAATGGTATTGATCATCAATCAAGAGAAAGCTGAAAAAAAAGTCCGCTAACCTGAGCAGGCATCCTGGATCGGTGTGGAAGCATTGACCGACTAAAGGAAACCAACTGGATTTTGGAATCCCCTCTGGACCCACGTGTCCCCAGCAAGATTGACTTCACCTTGTATTCGAGCTGCAGGTAAGTCCCCCTGACCTCAATGGGTCCAGTCGAAAAGGATAGCTGTGTTGGCCTAAAGCATGGCGCAGTCCTAGGGAAATATCGAGATCTAGACTTGATATAGTACCCTCCCCTGGTCGCTCGCAAGACCACCCCTTTGGAGCCCACGTGCTCCCAGGCCCAAGTGCAAGCTCGGATCATTCGCGATTCGTTAAAAGGCTTTAGGCAACCTCCGTCGCCGGCTTAACGAAGGCCGGCACCCTTTTTGCTTCCCTTTTTATTGCTTTCTTTATTGCTTTCCGCTAGCTTATTGAGGGTTGGCACCATTTAGTTTCCTGCTTACTGAGAGTTGACGATTCATCCATTGCATTCACCTTGGGCTAACACCCAATAAAAATAGAAAAAGAAAAAAGAGGAAAATTCGAGTTTCCCTAAGTAGACAAAATCGGTATAATTTCTGAATTCTTTATCTTCATTTTGCCTTGGAATATGTTTCAGCCAATTCATATTCCTCGTTAAAATTCAGATAAAGAGGGGCAGCTGTCATACCCCAATTTTGTCCGGCTTAGGTCAAAACCCTAATTTTCCACAAAAAAAATAATAAATAAATAAATTGAAGGATGAAGAGTATCATGCATTGCATTTTGGGTCCTAGAAGTCATTCCAAGGTCTTTAAAATCATTTTTAGGGTTGGAATGCACTTTTTAGGTAAGTTAGGGTTTTAGAGTCAAAAAGGGCATTTTGGTCATTTTTCGCAAAAAGATGATTTTCTCGCCAAAAATGCACATCCTCAAAAAGTACATTTTTATTCTATCAAGGATAATTTTTGTACAATTTTTTAGAAAGAAAACCCTAGTCAAAATAATTAAAAATGTATTTTTCCATTTTTAGTGCATAGAAAAATAAAAAAAGGGGACCATTAAATATTCCTCAATTCTTAAGTGACAATTTTTATTGTCATGGTGACTAGAGAGAATATTTTATGGTGCCCAAAAACATGTAACACATCTTCAATAGTTGCATTCCCATTATTTCCCATGCCCAAAAATTTTAAATTCAAAAACTCAAAAAAGGGAAGTGTCTTCAATAAGACAAAAGACCAAAAAAACAAGTTTTTTTTCTCTCTTCCTCCCCCCACCTACGAATTCTCTCTCTCTCTCTCTCTCTCTCTCTCTCCAATTTCTTCCACACTCTTCCATTATACCCTCTTTGGTAAATTACTCCACTCACTTACACTAACCTATTCATAAGAAAACCCAAAATTCCCTCTTTGGTAACAATTCTCCCCTAAAATGCCCTTAACCCTACTTCACATAAAATATCTCTTCCAAAATAAGAAAATTGATTTTTCTTTTCCTTTTTCTTTCCTCTAACTTTCGCCCCCCACTCTCTCACTCTCACATTTTGTGTTTTCTCTCCACCCTCAATCCTTGTGATGAGTGATCTCAACCCTCCATTCAAAATCAAAGCTCAATCCTAGAGCACATCAAAATCACAAAGACTAAACTACCCTTAGACCTAATTTCATCCTATAAATACTCCCTCATTCCCACACCTAAGGATACTCTCTTTTTGCTTCTCATAAGCCTCTCATTCTCCTACACAAAACCCTAGCACACCTCCTCTCCCCCTCCTCACCAAAACTGTATCCCCTCCTCCCCTCTTCCATATATTTTCTTCAAAAATCAACCACCAAATCCTCCATTTCTTGTTAGATCACCATCTTTCCTTCCATTCTCCTCAAGGTTGCATCATCAAATTGCTAGGAGCTAGTAATTTTTGAGTTTATCATCTCCTTCTTCACCTCCTTGTAGTTTTGAGGTAATCCTTGAAGCTTTGCACCTCACATTTAATTTTCTTGCATAATCTCTCCTCTACTCCAAACTCCTTCTTGATTGTTGTTTGCTTTGAGGATCCATTTCAAACATTTTGACAAAGACTTAGGGAGCTTTGGGTGTTTGAGATGGGTCCTTGGCCTTGAAGGAGTCATTCTTCTACTTGAATAATTTCCCTTGCATCTTTACATCTTTTGCACTAGATTTCATAAATAAAGTTGTTGTTTATAGGCTTTAGTATTTCGCATATCATAAAAAAATTAGGGTTGATATGATTTTGTTGTGCTTCCTTGGTTAATCATATAAATCCTTGCAAAAAATAGATCTATGTTGCTTAGTGTTAATTTTGGTGTTTTCTTTATTAAATAAAATGTGGATCTATGTTTCCTTTGGTTCACATGCTTATAGATCTAAAAATATTTCCAAGTTGATTTTGTTGTTGTTCTTTGTTTAGTGATGTTTGATCTTATTATTAATATTTCATTTTAGTGTTAAATGTTACTTTTGTTGTTTGATGATTTAGCAATATGATTTCCACTAGTGCCTAGTGCACCTTGACCTAAGTGGTGAAGATTGCTAGAAATGACTCAATTTAGTTTATGTGTCCATTCATTTTTGTGTCTTAATTTGCTTGTTGTAAATTGTTGATGATAGGCAAGTTGATTCCCACTAGTGCCTAGTGCACTTTGCTCAAAGTGGGAGGATTGCTCTAGGTGATTCAACTTATTTGTGTGTTTAGTTAATCTTTGCATTTTAATTTGCTTATTGTTCATTGTTGATGATAGGCAAGTTGATTCCCACTAGTGCCTAGTGCACTTTGCTCAAAGTGGGAGGATTGCTCTAGGTGATTCAACTTATTTGTGTGTTTAGTTAATCTTTGCATTTTAGTTTGCTTATTGCTCACTGTTGATGATAGGCAAGTTGATTCTCACTAGTGCCTAGTGCACTTTTCTCAAAGTGAGAGGATTGCTCTATGTGATTCAACTTGGTTTTAGTGTTTATTTATTTTTTACCTTTTTACTTTACTATTCATTAACTTTTTACCAAAACATAAAAATATTTTACTACTTTGGTTTTTTACCACTTCATTAATTTTTTACTAAAACATAAAAAGATTTTACCACTCCCCATTTACCTCATGCATTTTTACTTTACCATCTCAGTAAATAATTACCATTTACCTCATGCATTTTTACTTTACCATCTCATTAAATAATTACCATTTACTTCATGCATTTTTACTTTACTTTTCATTAACTTCTTACTTAAAGTTTTACAACTTATCAACTTGCAAAAATACCCAAAACATTTTCACATTCATGCATCTTCATTCATACTTAGTTTATGTGACACTCTCATGCATCCTCATATGCTTATATCTCTTGCATCCTCTTATGCATCCTTGTATGCCATCCATTCATAAATAAAGTGCTATGCACCCATTCCTTGTACACTCATGCACTTACATGCTTACTTAATCATGCATCCTTGCTTACATATTCAATCATTTAACTTATAATACTCTATGTTTACAATCAATTGTATTCACTTGTTCTTGATGCCATGTAAATGTCTTGACTTGATTGTGTACCCTCCTCTCCACTTGTATGACCTCCTAATGGAGACGTAAGTCTACATGCATGTTGTAGCATAGAGCCATTAGGGTAAATACAATCCATCTTGCACACACACAATTACTTTGAGAACTTTGTTTTGCATCTTTAATAATTGAATCCTTTGATTGTATGGACATGTTTAATCTTGGTTAATGAATGATATGTTCATGTTTGCTTGAGTATTATTCATTCATTTGCATTTGGTTATGGATTTAGAATTGACTTGAAATGTTCTACTCCTTTTCTAAAACCCATTTCCTAAAAACATTTCAAAACAAAAAGAAACTTTTACTTTCAAAACAAAAATAAATCAATCGTCATTAAACGCCAATCGCGCCGTTGCCGATTAGGTCGTTAATGATGATGTTGTTTTCAAAAAGAGCTAGTAGCGAGACCATTCTAACCGTTGTTGTTCGGTCTTCGCAAAAGCTCTATCCCATTTTCGAAAACTTATTCATTTCTCAAAAATAAACCAATTGTCATTAAACACCAATCGCGTCGTTGCCGATTAGGTCATTAATGATGATTTCATTTTCAAAAGAGTTAGTAGTGAGGCCATTCTAACCGTTGTTGTTCGGTCTTCGCGAAAGCTCAATCCTTTTTCAAAACCAAAAACCGAGAACTACGTAGCTTTGAATTCTCCATCGCACCGGGAGATACGTAGGAGCGGGGTCCTGTCCCGTCAAGCACACTCTTAAAAAATCTTTGTTTTGCCCTGATTTTCAAAGATAAACCGAGAACTATGAAGCTTTGATCCCTCTTCCAGTGAGGGTACGTAGGAGCAGGGTCCTGTCCTGTCAAGCACACTTTTTAAAAAAAAACTTGGTTTTGTTCCGCTTTTCAAAGATACCAAAAATATCATTTTCCCCCTCGTTTTCAATAAAACAAACCTTAAAGAAAAGAAGTAGAATAATTTGCTTTCAACTCGAACTTTTGTCTAAACCACACATCAAGTTAATGGTTCCCTTTCGGTAGAAAGGAGGTGCGGGGTGCTAATACCTTTCCCGTACCTAACCAACCCCCGAACCTACATCTCTAGTTTTCAAAAGACCATCCGCCTTGTTTAAAAGACCTTTTTTCAATGTTTTGGTCTTAAAATTAAAATATTGGTGGCGGCTCCAAACTTTTTCCACGTTGTCAAACGAAAAGTCCCAAACCGGATTTTTCGGGCGCAACATTTACTAGTCTCATTTTGTTTTTTTTTTAAAAGAGGACAACATACGGAAAAACCTAATTTATGCTAAAAAATTAAAACTCTAGCCCATTTACAACAAACCTGTTTTCTACAGAATACTAAAATATTCCAATTATTTTCTATGTCCATACAAATAGTTTTGTTGCTAATCTCCTGTCAATGATATACACAGTTATTTGTAAAAGCCTATCATGAAATTGTTATTACCAACCTTTACTCCAACATCTGATATGCTCCTTATGTTTGCTTGCTGGCTACTGTTTCTTTCGTTTTGCTGCTGATTACTGCTGCTTCTGAATCTTTTGATGCTTTGTTATTAGGGTTTCAGCGTGAAACCCTAATTTTTGCTCTGAATTTTTCTCAATTTCGTGTCTGATTTTCTGTGTTTTTGTGTCTGTGAATTGTTGTGTTTTCTCAGTTTTGTCCCCTTTTCTATCTGATTCTGCTGGTTTTTATAGGTGAGAATTGAATCAAAAAATTAATGATCCAATATTTTGTTTCTATTTCAGGTTCTTGGCTAGCTCAAATCCAACTAGGAGGAAACTTTCTCAACAAGATTAGGGTTGGAACAAACCCTCAGCAGCCGCAGCAGTTATGGCCGAATTGGGTCTTGGACTTTTTGCATTTTTTGTAATTTTTCATTTATTTTTGTTTTTTTTATTTATTATTGTGTTAAACAAAATGTTTTATTAATTCTGCTGTTATTGTATATTTTTTAATTATTGTAATTTTATTATTTTTGTATTTTTTGGATTAAATAAATAAATAAAAAAACAGAGGACTACGTTGAGCCAAATGAAAATAAGAAACCGGGCCCAATAAGATAACATTCTAGCTTAGGCCCAAATCGCGTTTTAAAATAATACTCGATCGAATTAGGGGTCATAATTAGGCCCAATTACATGAATTGCATTTAGGCCTGAACACGCAAATAAAGGCCTAGTTAGACAAATGATAATGTCAGGCCCAAAATTACTAACATTAGGCCCAATTAGAGAAACCACTAAAATCAGGCCCAAAATATTAGACATAGGCCCAATGAAAGAAGCGTAGGCCCAAATAAGAATTGCAGGCCCAAATGAATCAAGAAACTAGCTCGTAGTGGATTAAACGAGTAGTAAAAAAAGAGCGGACAAAATTAGGGTATGACAGTTGCCCCTCTTTATTTATATTCCGTAAAAAAATGAATGGTTCTCAAGATTTCATCGTAGGAATAGAAATAAAGATAAAGCAGACACTAATTTTGTCTGATTTGTAGAAAAGTTGGGGTTTTGAGAATTTACAAGTATGGTTAACACTTGGCATGTTAACGAGAAAGCTATAAAGAATGATCACTGATGATCCGAATGAGCACTGGGGCTCTGTAGATGTAATTCGTAGTCGATGCTTGGCGCATTGATTGGAGTTAAACTGAAGGACCGACGGGGTGAGGGGCTGCCTAGGCCTTGATGGACCAAGATGGTCTGATGGAGCACTACTAGCTATGGTACTAGTAAAACGGTCTGCTTGATGGTGGCCTTCACTCGAGCGGCCGTGAGTGTCAAGATCAGGTCTAGAATTGATAATTGACCACGGATGACGTCCACTATGTCTTAGGCGGACACAGCTAGTCTGAAAGACTTGGGGTTGGATGATCCGTCGCGCTCAGTGGCGACGTAGTGATCTGAAGGTAGAGTTCGAAGTCATTGGCTTGACGTGTTAATTTGAACTGAACTGAAGGACTGATTTGGTCTGAAGGATCTATGCTAGATTCTGTGCTAACACTACGATCTGGTGTATAAAGTAGAATCAATGCTCGTCGCGTTGACTTTAAAAACTGGAAGGATCGACACTTGAAGTCGATAAGAAAAAAATGTTATGCGTATGACATGCATGTAATGTATGCATCTATCATGATTGATTTTGAGTGGAATGATGAGTGAAATGTAATGGATGACTTTTGCTTTTGCCGGTCCTTCAACTCGCAGGACTTCCGGCATGGGGTTACGAGGCCATCAAGTGCATTCGTACTGCTAGGTCAATTGCGCATGATTGGGACTCATCGTTTGAGATGATCACGCATTTATTTGCTCTATTCCTGCGGTTCCTTTCTTCCTTATAGGTATTTTAATATAAGACTATATCTTTTCTGTGATTCTCAGAAATTTTGTAATGATTGTAATGCTTTTGATTATGCCACATGTTTCACAATTCAGTAACAATTATCACAAAACATCATTTCAAAAATAGACGGAAGTAAAAAGAAGGGAAAGTGTTTGATATTGACATTAGAGGCCAAATGTGCAGAAGGCACACCGACTTGAGATCACATCAGGAATTCCATTGAAAGAATAGAAAAGCTGAAATACTAAGCAAACTTCCCAGTAGTTAGTGTCCTTGAAGTAACGGTGTGGGTCACCCATGTTCACGACCTTGATCACTCATCACCCGACTTTTGGAAGTATTAATTGCCTCAATGTTTGTTTAGTCCAACTTCCTGACCCTAATTTTTGCCTAGATTGTCCTTTTGGGTTTTCAATCCACCGGGTCGCTCTAACTTTTGCCTAGGCCGCCTTTCCGGGTTTTCAACCCAGCAAGCTTATTTTTGCTTGGCTCATCTTTCTCATTTTTTTATACCCCTGTTTTAGGCAGAGTTCACCAGGAGTGGGAGGTCTTCCCCATCCATTTTTGTGAGAATTAAGGCTCCTCCAGAGAATGATTTCTTTACCACGTAAGGTCCTTTATAGTTCGAGGTCCATCTCTTGCGGGAATCCTTTTGGGTGAGTATGACTTTCTTGGGCACCAAGTCTCCTTAAAATTGTTGAGGATGACCCTTCTTATGTTAATCTTTCTTTGTTCTTTTTCGATATGACATAAGACAACCGTTCTTTTGTTTGATGAGGTTTAATGGAAGTAGTACTCCCATCGTACGGGGTTGCCCCTGTTGAAGTATGAAACGAGGTCTGATCTCCATGTAAGGTGAAAGGTCACTATCATCCCTAATCTTCTTTGTTCGTTGTCGCAACTGCACCATTCGTTTTTTGGGCGGTATGGGGAGGGATCATGATGCTCGACTTGGAGTCCTCACATAGCCCTTTCACCACTGTCCGTGATGATCTTATTTGGAAGGCCGTAACGGCTGACCAAATTTCTTGACAATCACAGATTTGTTACACCAGTGGGCATCTTATGTCAGACAAGGTGATGCTAGCGAATTTTCTTGCTTCGCTATCCTTTTGGTGTGATGTTAATTTTAACACCTTTTTATCTTCTTTTGTGCCCAAGTTAATCATTTCGCTTGATTCCACGCGAGGCTGGATCACTTTATCCTTTTGTTCCATTATTCTCATTACCTCTGGAAGAGTTTCCCAGTTATCTTCAACATCTTCATTAGTTTGATTAATGGGGCGATCAAAGTTATGATATGAGTTACCGACGTTGTTATTTTCAAGGACAAGTTATTTAGATCTGCATTAGTAGGAATTGAAGAAGGATAAAAGAAAAAGTGAAGCGAGCAAATGAGTAAAGAAGGAATTTATTGGAGAATTCAAAATGCTATTTTATTAATATTGATACCGGAAAGAAACATGCGTGCCCTTATTGAAATGTCCTAAGGCTTTGGGCAGAGCCATAGGATTTGCATTACATGAAATTACTTTGAACTGAAAATCACAAGAAAATCAACAATCTCCGAACTCATAAGTTCTTCAGTTGCAGGACAAAGGCGCACAAGGTTGATGATGCTGTCTTTAGCCCTTTGACCGCCTTCAAAAGCATTGACGGACAACTTCTCATGCCCCTGGCAAAGGGTTAGTGCCTCCATTCAGAGCATCCTCATTGAAGCTCAACCATTTTGGATTCGATCAAATCCTGAATCACATGTTTCAGTGCCTTGCAGTTTTCTACGGAATGCCCAATTGCGCCTGTGTGAAATTCGCATGTGCCATTTGGGTCATAGCCTCTCGGGAAAGGAGGTTCAATGGGCCTCATCGGGTGGGGGGGATTAAGTTGTGACTAGTGAGGTGGTCGAACAGATCTGAGTAGGATGCAGGAATTGGATCAAACTGTACATGTCTCCTTTCTGGGTAGTTTGGTGGTTTATGGCTTTTAGTGGTTTGGGTAGAGAAGTGCAGGGCTTGAGGATGGTTTTTGGAAGTGTAAGAGGCTTTCACTGATCCTGTTATGGAACTGGTTTCCCCTTAATTATTTCTAACAAATCCTGCGAAGAACTTCTTTGGGTTATTGGTTTCGGCTGAACCGTAAGAAATTTTCCCATTTCTCATTCCGTTTTCCAACCTTTCCCCTATGGTGATCATGTCTGAGAAGTTAGAGGATACGCTCCCCATTAATCTGTCATAGAAGGGTGACTGCAACGTATCTATGAACATGGATACCATCTCTTTCTCTAGTAGAGGCGGTGCTACCTGCGCTGCCAATCCTCTCCAACGCTGGGCATACTCCTTGAATGATTCGTTGTTTCTTTTCACCATATTCTGCAACCGTGCTCTATCGGGAGCTATATCGATGTTGTATTTGTACCGCTTTAAGAAAGCATCAGCCAGATCTTTCCAACATCGAATGTGGGTGCGTTCCAACTGCATGTACCAGCTTGAGGCTGCCCCGGTCAAGCTGTCCTGAAAGTAATGGACGAGCAGTTTGTCGTCGTGTGCAAATGCGGCCATCTTTCTACAATACATAGTCATATGGCTAGCGGGACAAGTTACCCCTCTGTATTTGTCAAAGTCAGGCACTTTAAACCTGGGTGGGATAATCATCACATTAGGGACGAGACACAGATCATATGCATCCCTTGCCCCAACGTTGAATCCTTCCAAAAATTTTAAACGTTCCTCTAGCATTTGCAGCTTATCTCTTGAATGAGGATTCTCTGTAAGGTGGTCATGAGGAAACCCGCTCATACTGTAGTACCGATGAATCATCGAAACTACAGCTGGATTCGCATTTGGGATATACGAATGAGAAGGGTCCCCAAGGTTGAGCATATGAGCTTGACGGCTTGTCATTGGTGGCACGGTGTAGCCCTGTGGAATGACCTGTGGTGCAGTGGTAGAATTTGGGAATTGAACTGGTGGTATCTCTGCGCTTGCATTTTGAGCTGAAGGTCCAGCTACTCCCAAAGGTCCTTCCTGTGGATTGGCTTCCATGGTAGGAGGGTGCATAACCAGCTGGGAGACCGTAAGGGGGCCATTGGTAGCTCTGGACATTTATTCCAGTGGTATATGGAGTTCCGGAGCCTGGAGGAGGAGGAAGAGTTGTAGCATTGTTCTCAGTATTCCCTGCCGAAGCACTTTCATCTGCATTTCTTCTCTCGAGGAGTTTCACGAGTTCAGCCATTTGATCTTTCAGCACCATCATCTCGCTCATTTGATCTTTCAGTTTTGCAATGTCTTCTCTCAGAGCCTGATTATTCTCTTCGGCCATTTTTCTTGCTTGAGAACGAGTCCGGTAGCGATGTTGATGAACCGGCTTGCCCTTTTACTCTCTGTTTATTTTTCAATTTTTTTTTACATAAGTACATGAATGAACGAGTGAATGTGCATGAAATGCAAATGTATGATTTCGTGTTACGCCGGGGAAATTGTAAGTTTCTGTTTGACGCAGAACTGAAAGAAACTTACGATTTATTAATGCAAATTTTGATCCATCTTGTCAGAAAGAAAGTCTTACAATTCCCTGGCGGTCATAGAAATGCATGAAAAATGACATGTTAATGTGAAATAATTTTTTTTATGCCATGCAAAAAGGAAAAGGTAAAAATGCATAAGGTATGCTAAAAAAATAATTTGCCAAAATAACATATGATTTTTTGAAATTTTTTCTTTTAAGAAGACCGGAAAAATGTATTAGTGTTTGTTTGAATGCAGGGGTTTGAGGCTCCTTTGTGTCCTACGAGGGTTCCTTAGAGAATAGGTCTAGGGCTTGTCTGTTGAGTGAACCTTTCAAAGGGTAGCTCTAAAGAGTCCTACATAAGGTTCCTAGAGCCAACGACCCCAGTTAAGAACACTAATCACAACAATAGGCAAGCTATTAAGAGTGCCAGCATTCTCAAGAGGGACCAAACTCTAGGTGAGACTTTTGTGACCACCCAACAGGACGCACATCCAGTAGGCCATCACTACGCAGTCTTGTTCTAACTTAGGTTATTCTCCAGTCCGGGTACAGGACTATTCTCACGTGTGTGCAAAAGTGTGATAGTGGAGTGTGTGAAGGAGTAAAATATCAAGAATACCCCCCAAGTTGCAAAACAAACAAACATGTATACAAAAAAGTGGTCTTCTATCCTAGGGTTTTCATATCACAAAAGAATAATATGCACTAAAAATAAAAGACAAGAGAAGGGTAAAAATAAACATTAAATTAACGACTAATCCTACAACTAATTAGACTAGGTTTGACTCTCTAAAAGTCCCCAGTGAAGTCGCCAGCTGTAGCGACCGAAAAATCCGAGTGAGAATTCTTCGAAGGTTCAAAAATGAAGCCGTCACCAAAGTTTAGTTTAAGGGGCAAACATTGGAAAATCCCTTTAAGGTGGATAAGGGTCCTTGAGACCAGATAAGGGTTCGGGAGTCGGTTATGCGTGGGGAAGGTATTAGCACCCCACGACATCTTTCCTAATGAAGGTTACCTGCTAACTAGTTGTAGGAAAGAATATTAATTTTGAAAATGTTTACTTTATCCCTTTTATTTTGGAAGAAGAAATTAAGAGAGATAGACTTGGTATTTTTGGATTGAGAATTTATTTAGAAAGACTTAAAAGATTTTTTTATTAGTGCACTTGACAGAGGTGGACGCAGCGTTGTGACGGTGGAGAGGGGAAGACAACAGTGTTTTGTTCGCGGTGGTTCACGGTGGACAGACTTGTGACAGTGAACACGACGGTCACCGCGTGAAAGTCAGACCAGCGACGGCGATGGGGAGGTTCGTGACGGTGACGGAGGGGACCAGGCGCACCGATCAACAAGGAGGATGGACGACCACTGTGACGGCGGCCGAAGGTCCTTCTTCATTTTTACTCAGCTCTATTCTTTGTTTTTTTGTTTTTGATTCTTCTTTTATACTTTCAATTTTTATTCCTGTTCTCACTAATTTTTTTTTACAAGCACGGAATTTTAAACCCTAATTTAGTGTCATTAATAGAATTTCAGTTTGTCTACTAGTCTCATTTTGTTTTTTTAAAAGAGGACAGCATACAGAAAAAACCTAATTTATACTAAAAAATTAAAATTCTAGCCCATTTACAACAAACCTGTTTTCTACAGAATACTAAAATATTCTAATTATTTTCTATGTCCATACAAATAGTTTTGTTGCTAATTTCCTGTCAATGATATACACAGTTATTTGTAAAAGCCTATCATGAAATTGTTATTACCAACCTTTACTCCAGCATCTGATATGCTCCTTATGTTTGCTTGCTGGCTACTGTTTCTTTCGTTTTGCTGCTGACTGCTGCTGCTTCTGAATCTTTTGATGCTTTGTTATTAGGGTTTCAGTGTGAAACCCTAATTTTTTCTCTGAATTTTTCTCAATTCCGTGTCTGATTTTCTGTGTTTTTTTGTCTGTGAATTGTTGTGTTTTCTCAATGTTGTCCCCTTTTCTATCTGATTCTGCTGGTTTTTATAGGTGAGAATTGAATCAAAAAATTAATGATCTAATATTTTGTTTCTATTTCAAGTTCTTGGCTAGCTCAAATCCAACTAGGAGGAAACTTTCTCAATAAGATTAGGGTTGGAACAAACCCTCACCAACCGCAGCAGTTATGGCCGAATTGGGTCTTGGGCTTTTTGCATTTTTTGTAATTTTTCATTTATTTTCGTTTTTTATTAATTATTATGTTAAATAAAATGTTTTATTAATTCTGCTGTTATTCATATATTTTTTAATTATTGTAATTTTATTATTTTTGTATTTTTTGGACTAAGTAAATAAATAAAAAAACAAAGGACTACGTTGAGCCAAATGAAAATAAGAAACCGGGCCCAATAAGATAACATTCTAGCTTAGGCCCAAATCGCGTGTTAAAATAATACTCGATTGAATTAGGGGTCATAATTAGGCCCAATTACATGAATTGCATTTAGGCCTGAACACGCAAATAAAGGCCTAGTTAGACAAATGATAATGTCAGGCCCAAAATTACTAACATTAGGCCCAATTAGAGAAACCACTAAAATCTAGCCTAAAATATTGGACATAGGCCCAATGAAAGAAGCGTAGGCCCAAATAAGAATTGCAAGCGCAAATGAATTAAGAAACTAGCTCGTAGTGGATTAAATGAGTAGTAAAAAAAGAGCGGACAAAATTAGGGTATGACAAACATAATAAAATATATAAATGTCTAATAATAATTAGATTATATTTTCAAACAAGAAAACTAGAATACAAAAATAAATATATATTATTTGGTAAAAAAATAAATATAATCCCTCATTACTCTATTTCCCTTATTATACACATCCAACCTACTTCAAAGAAATTGTTTTTGACACAATGCAAATAATGAAACACTCAAAAATAAAACAACACTTACTAAACTAATATTTTTATAACTACTTTAGGCCATTAAAAAGCAAACTACTTTCGGGAGTTATTTGCTAGTATAGAAGGTACCTATGTTTCTGTTATTAATTCTTTTAACCATCGTGTCTTGGATGATGATAATGTTGATTTGATTAGGCCTTTTGTAAAAGATGAATTCCGTAGTGCCCTAATGCAAATGGACTCGGACAAAACTCTGGGTCCGAATGGTTATAATCCAGGTTTCTATAAACGGTTTTGGGAGGATTTTGGTGATGTTGTCTTTTCAGCCTGTACATCCTGGTTGGGGTCCGGTCAGTTCCCTTCTTCGCTCAATGATACTAATATTGGTCTAATTCTGAAGAAGAATGATCCTGAGACCTTGATGGGTTGGCGCCTGATCTCTCTTTGCGACGTCCTCTACAAACTTGTCTCTAAGGTACTTGCTAATAGACTTAAGATTGTATTGGATAAGTGTATTTCTGTTGAATAATCTGCTTTTGTCCCTGATCATTCCATTTTGGATAGTGCTATGCTTGCTTTTGAGGTTATTAACTATTTGAAAAATAAACGGAAGGGTAAGAAATCTGAGGTTGCACTTAAGATTGATATGAGCAAAGCGTATGATAGAATTGATTGGAGTTATCTTATCTTGGTCTTGCGCAAACTTGGGTTCCATGAGACCCCGATTGGTTGGATTCGTATGTGTGTGGAATCTGTGAATTATTCTGTTATTGTGAATCATGAGACGGTTGGTACTATTGTGCCAGGTAGGGGTCTCTGCCAAGGGGATCCCGTATCCCCATATTTATTTATTTTATGTGCAAAAATTGAAAATACAACTCTTCACTCTAAACGCTTTCTTTAGCAACAAGGAACTTGAAGTCAATGTGCTCCAACTTCATTCAGCTCCTGTGTATTGGAAAAAATAGTCGTTGATTTATTGTCGCAAAATAATCTTAATTGTCTTTCAATACCATCTACTCTGCGCAACCTCGTGACCAAATTTTAGCCACCGAGTTGCAATTTAAGGAGAATTAGGAACAAAAAGAGAACTAAGATTAGGAACAAAAAGAAGGAAAGACAACTAAAATTTGGTCATGACCACATAAAGGAGAATTAGGAACAAAAAGAAGGAAAGATTATTCCGACAATTTCCCTGCTACGTTAACAAGCTTCTATGTTTTTCGTGTTGCTTAGAGTCCTTGCGATGACTTCAACATTAGTTATTTAGCTGTGCTATCTAACAAGAGGTGTTTTAGGATTTCTTTTTGATCCAGCCTAACAATTTCGGTATTTACCAATTGAGCTAGGCCTTATAAATTATCTTTTTACTTTTATTTTTATCTTTAGCGGGAGTGAGCCTTTTTTGCCTTTGATTTTTTTTTTTGGGCTTGCTATCCAAACAAGAAAAGTTTATATTTACGTAATAAAATATAAAAATGTATGATAATAACTAGATTATATCTTCAAACAAGAAAACTAGAATACAAAAATAAATATATATTCTTTGGTAAAAATTAAATACAATCCTGTATTCCCTTATTTCCCTTATTATACACATGCAATCTATGTCAAAGGAAATTTTTGACACATGTCAAACAATGAAACACTCAAAAAAACGAACACTTATTAAACTAATATTTTTTTAGCTACTTTATGCCATTACAAAGCAAAATACCATTCTACACAATACAAATACAATGTAATCAAAAAAATTCTACACAATACAAAAATAAATTCTAAGGCTCCTCAAAGGAAAAAGGAGGGAAAAATTTGAATGAAGAGAAGATTTTATTTTAAGAAAAATACACTATGCAAGGATGTTGAATGGAGGCTAAAATTTCAGCAGAAATTTGGAGTGCTTAGCCCATGTTAAGCAATTGTTTGGGATGTGAGACTAACCACTTACACTTGAATTTCCAAAACTTGGGAAGTTGTGATGAGGTTCAAGAAATCAACTTAACATGCAAAAACTATTACATAAGAATTGTTCCACAAAATACTAATCCAGTATCTGATTTATGGAGGCATTTATCTTCGATAGATGTGTTTATTACTAGACATAGGGTAGAGAGAATATATGTCCATCAGTTAACATAAGTATGTTTTTTGGAAGGAAACAGAGTTAACATGAGTATTTTACCGACCCTAATCCTAATGCATTAGCTTTTTTTGGTTCGGACCATTGCTAGCTACCCACGGAGTGTCCTAACGCTTTTAATAAAAAACTTAGGGTCTAGGATATAATAAATATGCTTGTGGAAGAGCATGGACAACTAACAAAGTCTAACTTATAGTCAGCATGAGAAGATAAAAAAACCTATTTCTAGCCATCAATTTTGCCTAACTCATTAGTCAATGGTAGATTGTTTGAAACAATTTTTTAAAAAAAATAATTTTAATAAATTTTATTGTCAATTTCACACTCTAGGAGGCGACCTTTGGAATGTACTAGTGAATATGATTAAGAGTAAAAACGTGCAATTAATCTCAAGGATTTATGTTAGGGACAAAGAGAATATGAGTTCTTATTGTGATTACCATAGTCGATCGGTGTAAGAGAAGTAGGAATTAGTCTATGCATTGAAACTGTATCCGTAAATCTCCATCTGTTTTAACTGTAAAACTGTTTCTGTTTTCATCTGCTACAGCAGGTCATTATCTGTTTGGTTACCTATGACCAGAGGTAATCTTGTATCATCTGTGTGCACCATATATTGGCCACTTACTGTAATCTATAGTTAATCAATGAAGAACTCAGATATTTCATCACTCTCTGTTTGTTTCATTTCCTCTCTGAACTCTCTCAACATGGTATCAAAGAGCGCACCGATCCTAACCACCTAACCGCTCCGCAACAACCTTCTCTTCCCTTTCTTTCCTTTTTTTGCTCCGTAACCATCGCGTCCCTCCATGGCGTCGGTCAATGACTCAGATCCGCCGATGCCACTGATAGGAATCTAACTGAATGTAGTTAATCAAACAGAATTCAGTTGAGAGAGAATTGAAAGAATTGATTATGAATTCATTGAATATTCAACTGTACAGTGATGCTATTTATATTGACTAGAGAGTTATGCTTACTCAGAAGCTGATGTGGCAATGCCACTTCTGAATTGACTATACGACTTACAAACCATTTGACTATACAAAAGACTATACGGCCCTTTATCTCTATTACTCCCCCTTCAAACTCAAAGTTGGTTTGTGAAAATTAACTACTTTGAGTTTGAACCTTTGTTCAGAGAATGCAGCGAACCTGGAACATGCTGGATGACAAGCTTCTTGGCAGCAACCTTCTCACGAACAAAGTGGATGTCTAGTTCCAAGTGTTTGGTTCTTGCATGCAGAATGGGATTGTAAGACAGCATCACAACACTGAGATTGTCACAGAGGAGGATAGGTGCCTGAGTGGTGATCTTGAGTTCATGAAGCAGTGATTGCACCCACATGAGATCTGCTGTAGCATTTGCCATGCTACGGTATTCTGCTTCAGCACTAGGGCGTGCTACAAGTGTTTGTTTCTTGGAGCTCCAAGACACAAGGTTGGGACCAAGGAACAGACATGAGCCACTAGTGGAGCGCCTATCATCAATGTCACTAGCCCAGTCAGAATATGAATATACACGAAGAGAGAATGGAGTGTCTCTGCTAGCAGGTTGCAGTAGTAGGCCGTAGCTGCTGGTGCCATTCAGGTAGCGCAGTATGCGTTTAACAGCCTTCCAATGGGACTCTAGAGGCTGAGATAGGAATTGGCAGACTTTGTTTACACTGTAGGCAAGCTCAGGCCTTGTCAAGGTAATGTATTGCAGGGCCCCAACCAAGGATCTATACTGTGATGGATCAGGTAGCTTATCAGTACCGTGTTTGCTTAATTTGACATTGGCAACCATGGGAGTGTTCATGGAGCTGCAAGTCAGCATGTTGGCACGTTGTAGGAGATCCTGAATGTACTTTGATTGGGTGAGAACAACAGCCCCACTGGGTAAGTACTGGACTTCAATGCCCAGAAAATACCGAGGCTTGCCTAGGTGTTTGAGTGCAAAGGTATTCTGCAGCTATTGAATTAGTTTGTGCACCAGTACAGAGGATGAGCCAGTGAGTAGTATGTCATATACGTAGACTAGAGCATACAGCTGGATTCCAGAGGCATTGTAAATGAAGAGGAAGTGGTCACATTTGCCGTGGTTGAAGCCAAACTTCAGCAGAGCAGCATGCAGAGTTTCATACCAGGCCCTGGGCGCCTGTTTAAGGCCATAGAGGGATCTGTGCAGTTTGTAAACTAGTGAAGAGTCATTGGATTTGAAGCCAAGGGGCTAATCCATGTAAATGTCTTCAGTGAGATGCCCATTTATGAAGGCATTGTTGATGTCAACTTGTTGAATTTTCCAATTGTAAGTGAGAGCAAGTGTTAGCACGATTATGATTGTTGTTGGTTTGACAACAGGTGAAAAAGTCTCACCAAAATCCTGACCAGGGAATTGATTGTATCCCTTTGCTACCAAACGTGCCTTGTACTTGTTTATTGATCCATCATGATTTTCTTTAATCCTGAACACCCATTTGCATCCAATTGTTTTTCTGTTTGGAGGCAGTGTGGTGAGAGACCAAGTCTGGTTCTTCATAAGAGCCTCATATTCACATTTCATTGCTTCAAGCCAATGTGGCTGAGACATGGCCTGTTTTACAGTGGTGGGTGTAACCTGAGAAACAAACAGTCTAGGTTTCAAGCTTCCAGTTTTGGATCTGGTTGTCATTGGGTGACTGTTTGTTGATAGAGATAGATAAGGAGCTGAGGCAGACTCTGTAATGTTAATAGACCCTGTAGGTGCTGAGACAGAAACTGAGGGAGACTCTGTAATGACAGTAGACTCTGTAGGTGCTGAGACAGGAACTGAGGGAGACTCTGGAATGACAGTAGACTCTGTAGGGATGGAGAGAGGGGCTGAGACAGGTTCTGTGATGACATTGGTGGTAGCAGTTGTAGTGACAGTATGAGGAGCAGTGGACTGAGAGAGAGGTGCTATTTGAGTAATGGCTGGAACAGATGCAATAGGTAATTTTTGGAGAGATGGCAAGACTAGTGTGTATTCAGGAACATTGTTAGATGCTGTAGAGAGGGACTCAGGAAATAAAGCAGGATATGGAAAGGAGTTTTCATGAAACACAACATCCTTGGATATGTAGATACGACTATTTGTACTTAAGCATTTAAAGCCTTTATGGTGAGGGGAGGGCCCAAGGTTGATACACTGTTGACTGTGAAATTGAAGTTTGTTTTTGTTGTATGGTGTAAGAAGAGGGAAGCATTTGCAACCAAAGGACCTGATGGAATTATAATCCACTGGATTGTTGTATAAGGCTTGATAAGGAGAGATGTAAGAGGGTAAGGCTGAAGTAGGTCGTCTGTTAATAAGGTGAACTGCTGTTGTAAAACTATGGTCCCAGTAGGAGATAGGCATTAAGGCATGATTGAGAAGAGTAAGCCCCATTCCAGCTATCTGCCTATGCTTTCTCTCTACAGTGCCATTTTGGTGAGAGGTGTATGGGCAGGTGAACCTGTGAGTGGTGCCTAAGGATGTGAGGACAGGTGTGAACGGTTTGAATTCTCCCCCTGAGTCAGATTGTAAGGACTGAAGTGTGGCTGAAAACTGAGTTTTAATTAGTGTATGGAACTGTTGAAAGGCAACTATGGCATCAGATTTTCTTTTCAGTAAATAAAACCATGTGTACTTTGTGCATGCATCAACAAAGGTTATGTAATATGAATAACCACTACTAGATGGGGAGGGAGAGGGCCCCCACAGGTCAGTGTGCACTAGTTCAAAAGGTGTGTGAGTTTGTGTATTTGATGGAGGTGAATGAATGCGATGAGCCTTACCAATAACACAAGAATTACACAGTTCAAACAATTTATTAGAGGCAATTGATTGGTTACACAGATTCATTACAGTTGTGATAGCTCTACTATTAGCATGCCCTAGCCTATGATGCGAAATATGATAGTTATTTGTATTACTATGAATGGAAGTAGTAGATGGTACACTACTAGGATAGGCAGAGACAGCTAGAGCCCTTGGCTTGACCACTGGTGCCAGGGTGGGTAGAAAGAATAGGCCATCAGCTCCTCTTGAGCCTTGAAGGAGAACTTGTTTAGAGACCTGACATTTTACAAGACAAATGTGTGAATGGAATTCAAAGAAGACATTATTATCTGCACAGAATTCACCCACTGATATAAGATTACGAGTGACAGAGGGAACAACTAAGACATTTTTCAGTGTAAATTGTTTGGAGGGATTGTGTGTGGAGTGAAGGTCAAGTGTTCCAGTGCATTGGATAGGGAAGCCTTATCCATTGCCCATGTGGACTTTTTGTGAACCAGTGTAGGCTTTGCAATGGTGTAAATAATGTGAAGAATTAGTAAAATTGTGAGAGGCGCAAGTGTCAGCATAATAACCTTGAGGTGTTATCTCTGAGGGAATGGTGAAGAGCTCAGCTGCAGATGGATCAAAAGATTTGTATGCTGCAAGAGCTTGAGGATTAGCAGTGCCAGAGGTGGAGGCTTCATTAGTGGTCTGTGTTTGCTGAGTAGATGCAGTAGCAGATGAAGAAGGAGTTGAAGGCGTGTAGTTTTCATCAAACCTGTACCAACAGTCTAGAGCAGTGTGACCATAGCGAGAGTAGACCTGACACTGTGGCTTGTTGGTAGGTGCGCTACGAGCATGACCACGACCACGGCCACACGAATTGCGTCCACGACCACGATAATGGCCAGATCCTTGATAAGCAGAGTGATTGTTGCTACGGCCAGAGCTTGACTGCGAATCTTTCTAAGAATTCATGTGAACCAAGTTAGCAGATACTGCAGGTGTAGCCAGTTCTTGACAGAACTTTTCTAGCTGAGCTTCTTGGACCAGAAGCATTGATTCAAGATCTGTTAGGTCAATTGAGTCAAGTTTGGTGAACACAAGCATCACAAATGAGTTGTAGTCTTCAGGCAATCCATCAAGCACGATATCCACCAGATCTTGATCGGATATAGTTTCACCAATTGCAGTGAGAGAGTTGGCTAAAGCACGAATTCGAGTAAGGAACTCGTTGATGCTACGGGTCCCTTTCTTCGTTGTTTTCAGTTCAGCGCGAAGTTGACGCGTCTTTGCCTTCAGATCCGCGTTGTAGTGTTTGTGGATTGTGTCCCAAACTTGATGAGCGTGACGACAGTTGAGGACTCGAGGGAGCACAGAATCGGAGAATGTAGACAGAAGCCATGTGTAGAGTGCTTGATCTTGCACGAACCAGCTATCATATGCTTCTGAGATCTTGCCGTTCTGTTGATCTTCTATCGAGTCGTACCGTTGCAGAATCACAGGATTGACGAGGAGACGATGAAGCTTGTGCGCCGCGATGACTCCTTCTACTTGCTGATTCTAGATCAGGAAGCTCTTGTCATCAAGTTTGATGGATAGTTTGGGGCCGGTGACGAAACTCGAGTTGTTTGCGCCAGCAGTATTGAAGAGCGACGGTGTTTGTGAAGAGGTGGGCGTTACCACCGGTGATTGCTCTGGGGTAGGAACCGTCGCCATGAACGACGAGGCAAGCTAGTTCAGAGAGATTGAGCGGAGGAATCGTTAGAAAGAAGGCCACGGATCGTAGAAGTGAGTGATACCATAATAGGAATCTAAATGAATGTAGTTAATCAAACAGAATTCAGTTGAGAGAGAATTGAAAGAATTGATTATGAATTCATTGAATATTAAATTGTACAGTGATGCTATTTATATTGACTAGAGCATGCTGGTAAGTTATGCTTACTCAGCAGCTGATGTGGTAATGCCACTTCTGAATTGACTATACGACTTGCAAACCATTTGACTATGCAAAAGACTATACGGCCCTTTATCTCTATTAGCCACCGCCAATAGGAACTGTCGCTGGTTCAAGAAACTCGCCGCGAACCTCCGCGAGCACAGGAAACTCCGCATCGTCGGAGATCAAGGAATTTCGCCACAAGATCACTGAGAAATTCCATGACGAGAACTTCGTTCTTTGGCGGCAACAAGTTGAGCCAGTCATCAAGGCTCATTGGCTACATCACTTCTTGGTAGCACCGCGTGTACCTCCTAGATTTCTCACTCTCGATGATGTCACGAATAACTCAGAGAATCCGGAATTCCAACTGTGGGAGGCGCAAGATCAGATGTTGCTCTCATGGCTGCAAACGTCGCTCTCCATAGCGATTCAAGCTCGTGTTGTTGGATGCTCACACTCCTTTGAACTTTGGGAGAAAATCTACACCTACTTTTAGAAGTTAGGGCGAACCAAAATTCGTCAGTTGAAGAATGATCTGCGAACAACTACGCTCGAAAATGGCACGGTAAAGGAGTACCTCGCCAAAATCAAGTCCATCGTCGACTCTCTCGCTGTCGTGGGAAGTGCAGTCTCATCCAAAGATCATCTTGATGCTATTATTGATGGCCTGCCGCAAGAGTACGATCAAATCATCTCCATCGTGGAAAGCAAATTTGACGAGGATATCACCGTCGAGGAAGTGGAATCGCTGCTCCTAGCTCAAGAAGTTCGTCTACAACGATATCGTAAGCAGACCAAGGCTGATACTGCTTCAGTTTTCCTTACGCACACCGCCACTCCGCAACAACATTCTGGTAACACTTCTGTTCCCTCCTCTACTGATCCTCCTGCATCTGCTACACCTCAGGATGCCTCTGCACCTCAAGGTGATGGCTATGGCCGTGGCCGTGGTTTCCAAGGCCAGTGCCAAGTCTGTAACAGATTTGGTCATAGTGCTGCATACTGTTATCACAGGTTTAACCAATATTACAACCCTAACATACCTCAACAAGCACAACAACAAGCATTCAATCCCTACACCTACATAAGACCTCAACAGCAAGTTATGCCCTGGCCACCATAACCAGCCACCACACCTCAAGCCAACCAAGCCCCAGTCTCTGCCTTAGTAATGCTGCACCTCAGTTTGGACAAGCCAACTTCACTGGTGACACAGCAACTTCTCTACATGTCACTAACAACTCCAACAACATTCAAGTCCCACAAATCACTCACGACACTCCCAGTCAAGTATTTGTGGGCAATGGCCAAGGTTTGCAAGTTCTCTCTTCCGGTCACACCTCCTTTCCATCACCTTTTAATCCAAATGTTCAATTACATCTTAAAAATCTCCATCTGTATCTGTAAATCTCCATCTGTTTTAACTGTAAAACTGTTTCTGTTTTCACCTGCTACA
This sequence comes from Astragalus membranaceus, assembly GCA_039519185.1. Classification (NCBI taxonomy): domain Eukaryota; kingdom Viridiplantae; phylum Streptophyta; class Magnoliopsida; order Fabales; family Fabaceae; genus Astragalus; species Astragalus membranaceus. The sequence goes on from CM076848.1 coordinate 98,681,247, forward strand.
GCAGGTCATTATCTGTTTGATTACCTATGACCAGAGGTAATCTTGTATCATCTGTGTGCACCATATATTGGCCACTTACTGTAATCTACTGTTAATCAATGAAGAACTCAGATATTTCATCTCTCTCTGTTTGTTTCATTTCCTCTCCGAACTCTCTCAATAATCAGTTACATATAGCTATGAAATTTTATGGTTCTCCATGGGTTATGTAATGTAAAGTCACAGTCCTTTTTAGAACCACCATATAAAAAACACACTTCTTTAGACTAGAAAATTGATGCTCTAGTTATGCTTCACTATGAGAGGACTCATAACTTTGTGCTTGCCATCAGACCACCACAAGTGTCCAAACACATAATCTGATGCATGTTTGCTTACCTTCAAGCTCTTCAAAACAACCTTGAATGTCTTCTTTTCACCAACTTCATCAAATGTCAAGGATCTTGGCTCAACCAAAACCGAAACCCCATTTGGTTCCTTGACATGCACCTCATATGTACCTGGTGATCCCACATTTGTAACTGTACGTGTAACTTTTACAGGGTGGTTCCCGAGATTAGGCACTGTGATTGAAGGATAGTTAAAATCTAGCATGTTGTAAAACTTTGGACAAATGTGGGGATTCCTAGAAAACACTTTCATTTGTGTATGGTTGTAGCCATGAGCACATATGAAGTTCAAGTAATCAGCAATGTTTAGGTCATATACAAGACCAGGGTCCATTGCATGTTCTGGTTGTATGTGTCCCGCACCATAAGCAAATGGAGTCACTTCTTCCTTAGATTGGTCCATAATTGGTCTGTTATTGTCATCTAGTATCCTTGCTGAAATTGAATAAATTTGGTAAGTTAGAAAAGCCAAATTGCATGACCGCGATTGTGATCTGGATCATGATATTTACCTGTAGTCATGATTGCGGATTTTAAGGCTGCAGGACTCCAATTGGGATAGAGTGTTTTGAGAAGACCAACAATGCCAGAAACATGTGAGCATGATGCAGAAGTTCCTGATCCTATATTATATGGAAACCGACGATGATCTGATGCAAGACCGGTTGGACTCACGGCTCCTATGTTAGCATAAAGAATGTCCACACCTGGTGCAGTGATGTCAGGCTGAAAATGAAAACAAAGAGTGAAGAGATCACATTAAGGAGTGTTTGAATTGAATGTACTAATGTTGATGAAACAAAGAGTGAACCTTGAGAATTATTGGTTGGATAGGGTTAGGTCCCGTAGATGAGAATGAAGCTATTACTGGTGCTGGTTTCACTCCCAATTGAGTTTTTGCCCTAGTCATGTAGGCCATGGGGGTCCTGCAATATATGTGATAAGTCTATTTTTAGAGTCTCTTTAATAGTTATTTTTCTTAAGTTTATTTGGTATTTTAATTATATTTTTGAGCTATTTTACTACAAATGTTTACTTTTTATTTTCAGGTGTTATTTTGAAGCAAAAGAGAAAATATGAGAAAAATGAAGAAACAAAGAAAATATTTGAGGAGGAACGATTTTTAAGACCGCTTGGCACTCAACAGGGCGCCAAGGGCGCTGATAACCATCTTTTATGATGGTTATTACTTGCTTTCTAAGCTTGATTTTAGGAGATTTAATAAACTTGTTGTGTTAATTAGTGTGTAAATAAGTGTTTTGGTTAAAAATATTGGTGCAGGAATGATTTGGTTTTAATTGGGCATTTTGATGCCCTTTGTGCATTTAATTGTGTCTTGTGTAAGTGCTGCAGCAACAGGTGCGTGCGCAATAGTGGAAATGCGGAAGATGAGAGAGAAAGATCAAGGGGAGTGCGGAAAACACGGAAATCAAGGCAAGGACAGGTGTCAGAGCTGTATGGCACGGAAAGATATGACCTAATGTGGGTTTCCCACAATTGCCCTCTAACCTAGGAAGCATTTTCCCAAAAAGGACATCATTTTAGAGTTGTGTGCAAGGAGACACTATATAAGGACGTTTCCCTTTCTTCATTAGCATGCTCTGCCGTCAGGGAAAGTTTAGAGATAGCTCCTCTTGCGTGCAAAAGCTCACCCTTCACTACCAAACACTTCCATTGCTGAGACTATTGCTGCAGCATCACTGGAGTTACATTTTTCTCGGTGGATTCTACTTGGACGAGACGAGCTGGATCAGTCCTCCATTGTCATCCTTGGAGCTCTCCTACTGTTCTCTCTTCGTAGTATCATTTCTTACCTTGAAATTTGTAATATGACTTCTACTATTTTGTTTAAGTTATTTTCCATGTTTTGCAAGCTCAATATGAACTAAATACTCATAGTTGAGATGCTGGATCTGATGTAGCTAAATTGCTATGTGATTAATGAAGTATGTTCAATGTTATGTATTTTATCTTGTGTGTGAAAATATTTCCATTTTAGAGTAGGAATGGTCCGCCTATTCTAAATAGCATTTATAGATTCAGAGATGGTTTGTAAATTTATCTCACAAGGTAATATGGGTAGTGAACATTAACGAGAGATCTTGATGTTCCTTGCTTAACCCTAGAGATAGGAGGGCATAACCCATAAGGTGAACACTGCCGGTGCTCAAGCAGCCTAGGAGGTACTTCTTTAGGGTTTAGAGATAAACTCTTGCAAGGAAACCTAGTGTGAAGTATTCGAGAGAATAACGTCTTATTGTTGCAGCACCTAATGCTGCAGCATTGAACGTACCCTTAATCACATTTTAATGAAGCTACTGAAGTGAATGTATCTTGACTTGTTCTCATCACTGATTTCCATTACCCTTTACTTTTTACTATTGTTTATGCTGCCCAAAACTTGTGTGTCATTTACTTTCCTCACTAAATTGTTAATCAAATTAAACTCTCGTTATTTAGCATAATTCATCGTGGGAACGATCTCACTTACTCTATATTACTTGTTGACAGTGTATACTTGGACTATCTAAGTTTTCACACAACAGGCGCCAAGCAGCAAAACTGGCGCAGCACAGGGCGCCAAGGGCGCCAAGCAGCAAAAACTGGCGCAGAGCCTGCGCACGACCCTGGCACATAGGCGCACAACCCTGGTGCAAAACTGGCGCAGAGCAGCCAAAATTGACTGGCCAGGGCGCACGACCCAGGCACATAGGCGCACGACCCATGCTTGCCAGCGCAGAACAGCTGTTGCCAGCACAAGGCGCACGACCCAGGCTCCATAGGCGCACGACCCTGGTGCAAAACTGGCGCAGAGCAGCCAAAATTGACTGGCCAGGGCGCACGACCCAGGCACATGGGCGCACGACCCTGGCGCCAGACAAGTCAATTTTGGCTGCACCCACTTGCTGATGGCTTTCCTTGCCACTTGATTTGCCACTTTTTTTATGACCATTTTGCCCCTCCTCTCAAGTGCCTTAGACCTCATATTTTCCTATAAATAGAGGCTTGATCCTCACTTGTAACTAAGCTTGAATTTTGTTAGAAAATCAATGACAAGGTTTCCTCTAAGATTCATGACTTCAATTTACTCTTCATGCTCTTTATAATTCTTGCATTTTAAATTCTTGCTATTTACTTTCTTGCCCTTTTAAATTCTCGCTCTTTTACTTTCTCGCTCTTTTATTTGCTCGCTATTTACTTTCTCGCCATTTTATTTTCCAAGTCATTTACTTTCCTTGCTATTTACTTTCTTGCCCTTTTATTTTCCAAGTCATTTACAAGTCATTTACTTTCCTTGCTATTTACTTTCTTGCCCTTTTATTTTCCAAGTCATTTACTTTCCTTGCTATTTACTTTGTTGCTCTTTTATTTTCCAAGTCATTTACTTTCTTTGCTATTTACTTTCTTGCACTTTTATTTTCTTGTCATTTACAATTCCGCTATTTATGATTTTGCAATTTACCGCTTTCTTTTATTTCTCGCTATTTAGTTTCATGTCTCTTCTTCTTCTTCTTCTTCTTCTTCTTCTTCTTCTTCTTCTTCTTCTTCTTCTTCTTCTTCTTCTTCTTCTTCTTCTTCTTCTTCTTCTTCTTCTTCTTCTTCTTCTTCTTCTTCTTCTTCTTCTTCTTCTTCTTCTTCTTCTTCTTGCTCCTTCTTCCTCCTTCTTCCTCCTTCTTCCTCCTTCTTCTTCTTCTTCTTCTTCTTCTTCTTCTTCTTCTTCTTCTTCTTCTTCTTCTTCTTCTTCTTCTTCTTCTTCTTCTTCTTCTTCTTCTTCTTCTTCTTCTTCTTCTTCTTCTTCTTCTTCTTCTTCTTCTTCTTCTTCTTCTTCTTCTTCTTCTTCTTCTTCTTCTTCTTCTTCTTCTTCTTCTTCTTCTTCTTCTTCTTCTTCTTCTTCTTCTTCTTCTTCTTCTTCTTCTTCTTCTTCTTCTTCTTCTTCTTCTTCTTCTTCTTCTTCTTCTTCTTCTTCTTCTTCTTCTTCTTCTTCTTCTTCTTCTTCTTCTTCTTCTTCTTCTTCTTCTTCTTCTTCTTCTTCTTCTTCTTCTTCTTCTTCTTCTTCTTCTTCTTCTTCTTCTTCTTCTTCTTCTTCTTCTTCTTCTTCTTCTCCTTCTTCTTCTACTACTACTCCTCCTCCTCCTCCTCCTCCTCCTCCTCCTCCTCCTCCTCCTCCTCCTCGCATATTTAATATGAGTGAGTAGATACAAAGTCTTGGGTTATTGGGAGTAATCCAATGATAGGTCCCTAATAATTCCCAAGACTATTCTCCACTCCAAATTGTTTTATATTTCAGTCTAATTTTATTGCCCTTCAAATCTTATTTTAAACATCAAACGAAGAACCGAAAGGTGAAGTATTGATGTTGGATCTATGAAATTAGACAAGGGAATCAACACATGAGAATAGTTTTGAAACTCTTGAGACATTATAAAGGTGTTATGCTTAATGGGTTTTGGCGACAATCAACCATGAGAATAGGCTTGATTGTTAGTTCAAAACACGCTCTTGTACTCCGTAAGGAGACATTAGTTATATTCGCTGTCTTGTCTTTGAAATATATTACTCTTATAATTTGTTGGATAGTCTAAAGAAATTATTTTGGTTCCTTATTGTTGTGATAAAACTATAAACCTGAGATTGTTTGTTTTTATTTCTAAATTTTACAACTCCTAAAAACCATTCCTTCTAGCTAATCAACTTTGGAAAATTAAATTGGTAATCACTTAGGCTCTCCCTGTGGATCGATAACTCTTTTATTACGCGATAAGACCGTGCACTTGCGGCCTATCAAGTTTTTGGCGCCGTTGCCGGGGAGGCAGTGATATTAATTAAATTTTTTGAAACCGGTTAGACTGAAGTTTTATTTTCTTTATTTTTTCTTTTTCTTCTCTTGTCCCTCGAATGCGAAGAACCAGAAGTTTCGGAGAAACTGTTCAACAAATTCCCGAAATTGAAAGGTTCTTACATAGAAGGAGGAGAGAAATTCCCGATAACCAAATGGCGACTAATGAAAATCGTGCTCTCAAAGAGTACGCAACACCTTCAGCAGAACCATCGGCTGTCATTGTACATCCAAATGTGGAAGCAAATAATTTTGAACTCAAATCATCTCTGCTTTCAATGGTTCAACAGAACCAATTTTCTGGTTCTCCCACGGAGGACCCAAATCTTCATATTTCAATTTTTTTGGAATACTGTGGGACTCTCAAATTAAACGGGGTACCTCAAGATGCCATAAGACTAAAACTCTTCCCTTTTTCATTAAGGGATAGAGCAAGAGCATGGCTACATTCTTTGCCTTCGGAATCCATTACTAGCTGGGGCCAATTAAAACAAGCTTTTCTCGCTAGGTTCTTTCCCCGAGTAAAACAGCTCAAATGAGAAGTCAAATTACTCGATTTTCTCAAAACAACGAGGAATCTCTTTATGATACTTGGGAACGTTTCAAAGAAATGTTAAGACTATGCCCCCATCATGGACTAGAGAAATGGCTCGTTGTTCATACTTTTTATAATGGATTACAATATGCAACAAGAATGACTGTTGATGCAGCTGCAGGTGGAGCTTTAATGAACAAAAATTTTACTGAAGCTTATGCACTCATTGAAGATATGGCTCAAAACCATTGTCAATGGGCAAGTGAGCGAGCCATAACAGATAAACCAGCATCATCAAAAGAGCCAGGTAAGTATGAAATATCTGCTGTTGATCATCTTGCCTCAAAAGTGGACGCACTTTTTCAAATATTTGAAAAATTAAATGTAAGTGCCTTTTCACAAACTTTTTCTCCTACTACTCCATCATGTGAATTATGTGGGGTTGTTGGCCATATTGGAGCTGGATGCCAGCTTGAGGCATCTAGTACTGGAAATGAGCATGTTAACTATGCTCAAATAGAAGATCCATTTTCAAATACTTATAATCTTTGGTGGAGAAATCATCCAAATTTTTCTTATAAAAATCCTCCACCCAATCCAGCACCTAGACCACCTCCTGTTTTTCAAAATCAAAGGATTTTTAACAACCCACAAAACAACCCGCAAAAGTCGAACTTGGAATTTTTAATGGAAAAATTTGTGTCATCTCAAACAAAACAAAATGAAGAATTCAAAAATCAAACTGGTTATTTGAATGACACACTTATCAAATTAGAATCAAAAATCGACTCTATTGCCACTCACAGTATGATGCTTGAAAATCAAATAACCCAAGTGGCAACACAGGTGGCTTCATCCTCTAAATCTTCGGGGGTATTTCCTGGACAGCCTGAACAAAATCTAAATGGCCAAATATATGCCGTCGCCCTTAGAAGCGAAAAACAATTAGAGGAACCAAGAGCAAACCAAGAAAAAATTGTGAGTAAAAAACATAATTCACCATGTGAGCAAGAAGAGAAAGAAAAAGAGAAGGAACCAGAAAAAGAAAGAAAAGAACCAAACACCCCCCACCACCATACAAACCAACTTCTTTATCTTATTTTTCACCTTCCTTTGTGAAAATAACATTTGATCTGGGGGGAATTGAAAATAAGATCTTATTGCTTTTACAACTTCCATTTTACAAGCCATGGGATCCAGGAATATGTTTACATTCTTCATGTGTCACTTGGTCTTTATGCTTCAAGCAATGGGACCCAGGAATAACTTTCCAAAGGGCAAAGGTCAAGCTAATGACCATAAACGAGCGCTGCGTGGGAGGCAACCCACTGGTTTACCTATGTTTTGTTTTCCTGGAAAAAGCAGAAAAGCTACAAAATGCCAATCAATGTGAGCTTTCTTACCCCTCTCATATATTATATTCTGATTTATATTGAGGACAATGTTTGGTCCAAGCATGGGGGGTATTTTATTGCTTTTCTTGGGTATGTCTTTATTGCTTTGCTGAGTTTTTATCTTTTTGTACTTTGAGTTGTATCTGCTCCCTCCATCATGAAACTTTGTGAACCCTAAGCATGTTTTAGATAAGCCTTTTCTGGACAAATTTTTTTTCAAATTTTCATTAGCAATCATCTAGGTGGACTGGTTGGGAACAACAAAATTGTATCATGATTCGATTTCTACTTCTAAGGCTTTTTCACACACCCACTATTGAGACTTTTTTCAGTTATTAATACAATTAGAAGGACTGAAAAGAAACTACTAACCTGGTTCTCTTGGTGACATTCACTGGATGCGCGGTTACTGGAGAAAAACGTCTGAGTTGGGGTATTCAAAAAATAAATAAAATAAAATAAAATAAAATAATAATAATAAAATAAAAATGCAAAACCAATTCAAAATGCAAAAATTGGTGCATTTTAAATGTCAAAATGAATGGTTAGCATATGAAATCAAAAAAAAAATGCTTGAATGCCCAACATATAAAGACCCTCCTTTGAGACCCGGTCTTAGTGAATGAAGGACCCAATCTTAAGAATGCTGGGGAACCGGTTCTATGATGACATTGATATCCTCTCTAGAGTATTGATACTTTAAAACTGTCTCCCAATTCCACAAGAAGCCCGGATAGTAGTTCTCAAACCAAAGTGTTAGAATTGCCCCACAGTTCACTTAAGGTTTCGATATGAAAATAAATTCCCTTCAGAATTGGCCTAAAGATTTACACTGTTTTTGCTTGAGGACAAGCAAAGGTTCAAGCATAGGGGAGTTTGATAAGTCTATTTTTAGAGTCTTTTTAATAGTTATTTTTCTTAAGTTTATTTGGTATTTTAATTATATTTTTGAGCTATTTTACTACAAATGTTTACTTTTTATTTTTTTCAGGTGTTATTTTGAAGCAAAAGAGAAAATATGAGGAAAAATGAAGAAACAAAGAAAATATTTGAGGAGGAACGATTTTTAAGACCGCTTGGCACTCAACAGGGCGCCAAGGGCGCCAAGCAGCAAAACTGGCGCAGCACAGGGCGCCAAGCAGCAAAAACTGGCGCAGAGCCTGCGCACGACCCTGGCACATAGGCGCACAACCCTGGTGCAAAACTGGCGCAGAGCAGCCAAAATTGACTGGCCAGGGCGCATGACCCTGGCACATAGGCGCACGACCCATGCTTGCCAGCGCAGAACAGCTGTTGCCAGCACAAGGCGCACGACCCTGGTGCAAAACTGGCGCAGAGCAGCCAAAATTGACTGGCCAGGGCGCACGACCCAGGCACATGGGCGCACGACCCTGGTGCCAGACAAGTCAATTTTGGCTGCACCCACTTGCTGATGGCTTTCCTTGCCACTTGATTTGCCACTTTTTTTATGACCATTTTGCCCCTCCTCTCAAGTGCCTTAGACCTCATATTTTCCTATAAATAGAGGCTTGATCCTCACTTGTAACTAAGCTTGAATTTTGTTAGAAAATCAATGACAAGGTTTCCTCTAAGATTCATGACTTCAATTTACTCTTCATGCTCTTTATAATTCTTGCCTTTTAAATTCTTGCTATTTACTTTCTTGCCCTTTTAAATTCTCGCTCTTTTACTTTCTCGCTCTTTTATTTTCTCGCTATTTACTTTCTCGCCCTTTTATTTTCCAAGTCATTTACTTTCCTTGCTATTTACTTTCTTGCCCTTTTATTTTCCAAGTCATTTACTTTCCTTGCTATTTACTTTCTTGCTCTTTTATTTTCCAAGTCATTTATTTACTTTCTTGCACTTTTATTTTCTTGTCATTTACAATTCCGCTATTTATGATTTTGCAATTTACCGCTTTCTTTTATTTCTCGCTATTTAATTTCATGTCTTTTCTTCTTCTTCTTCTTCTTCTTCTTCTTCGCTCATATTTAATATGAGTGAGTAGATACAAAGTCTTGGGTTATTGGGAGTAATCCAATGATAGGTCCCTAATAATTCCCAAGACTATTCTCCACTCCAAATTGTTTTATATTTCAATCTAATTTTATTGCCCTTCAAATCTTATTTTAAACATCAAACGAAGAACCGAAAGGTGAAGTATTGATGTTGGATCTATGAAATTAGACAAGGGAATCAACACACGAGAATAGTTTTGAAACTCTTGAGACATTATAAAGGTGTTATGCTTAATGGGTTTTGGCGACAATCAACCATGAGAATAGGCTTGATTGTTAGTTCAAAACACGCTCTTGTACTCCGAAAGAAGACATTAGTTATATTCGTTGTCTTGTCTTTGAAATATATTACTCTTATAATTTGTTGGATAGTCTAAAGAAATTATTTTGGTTCCTTATTGTTGTGATAAAACTATAAACCTGAGATTGTTTGTTTTTATTTCTAAATTTTACAACTCCTAAAAACCATTCCTTCTAGCTAATCAACTTTGGAAAATTAAATTGGTAATCACTTAGGCTCTCCCTGTGGATCGATAACTCTTTTATTACGCGATAAGACCGTGCACTTGCGGCCTATCAATATGCATAGATATAGATTTGATTAAACTTTTGTCAAACATAGAAGCAACAGTTTGAACTTCTTATTGGTGCAAGAGAGAGATAAATTACTTGGTGCCTTTGATGTAGGAATAAACAAGTTCACCATCTGTGCAGTTGATGTGTGAAGTTGGCAACAAATGAGCATATGCCATAATTTCATTACCACGTTGCTTATCATTTCTCAAAACTAGTCCTACTGCACCTGCAGAAAGAGCTTGCTCCTCTGCATAACTTAATCCATTTATCTCTCTTAGGAGGCAAACCAGGATTTTTCCCTTTACCTATTTAGGATCAAGAGTTCCAACTTTACAGAATTGACTGCCAAAAATCATAGACAAAGTAACATACTGAGAAATAGTAATTATAGTAACTAAACAATACTGAAATGACTATATTATATTCTAACATTTGATTAACTTACGCATCTTCAATTGTTGCATTACCAACTTTAGCATCTACAAAGCTCATCAAGGAGTAGAACTTCTCAGATGGCAAGCCAGTAGAAAGACTGGCTCCCTAGCAGAAAATAATAAGACCATTATTTTGTATGAGCAAAAATATATGTAACTTGAAGCACACTCCAACTTGTTACACCTAAACAATGAACCTAGGCTAAAAAAACATGATACCATTATGTGCTTCTTGTTGCCAAGTGCTAGATAATTATCAAAGTTTCTGTCTATTGTGCTAGCACCAACACTGAACAACCATGGTGCCAAATTAGTTACAGTACCAGGTTTTGGTCCGGAATTGCCACCAGCAGCAACTACTATTATACCATTGGCAATTGCATGGAATGCTCCTATGGAAAGTGCATCTTCAAAAAATTCTTTAGGAGTAGGGTGACCAAGAGAACATGAAATGACATCAACACCATCACTTATAGCAGCTTCAAAAGCTTTCATGATATCTGCATCAGTGCATTCAACTTGAGTGGTTCCAAGCCAACACACTTTGTAGGCTGCAACATGGGCTCTAGGGGAACCACCTTTGGCAGTGCCATTTCCAAAGCCAAAAACATTTGCTCCCGAAACAAAATTACCTCCAGCTATTGATAAAGTTAGGCTGCCATGGCCTAATACGTCTCGCGCTGTATAAAGTGATTGATTCAGCTTGCCAAATTTTGACTCATAACCTTTACTGAAGAATCTTGCTCCTATCAATTTCCTGTGTGATTTTTTCACAGCATAAATAATGGATGTTTTTATTATCTTAAGCATGAAAGTAATGGAATTATTATTTTACTTAACAAAATATAACAATGCATGATAAAAAGATTGTTACCCTTCTAAATAACCAAGCAGTATACATAATTAAGTGACTCAATGTAAGTATTGCCTTGAATATGCAAGTTATTGGAATCTTACAGCTATGGCCTATGGGCTATGAGCATACAAAGTACACTATAACATTATCTATCTTAAGAGTTCTGATAAGTTCACAGCATAATAATTTCAATTTGTAATTACATCCACCCAGCCAAATTTGTGATGAGGAAGGAATGCAGGACAAACCTATTGCAGCGAAAATTGTCAAGTTGGCAGATGCCACGCCACCTTGATGGCACAGGACCCATTCCATCATCACTAAAACTTTTAGATTCAGGCCAAGCACCTATTCAGTGAATTTAAGCACAAAACTAAAGTTATTTCCAAAATAGATATAACACAGACATTTTCCTACACAAGCTGCATTTTTCTGTTTCGAAACTTAACTGCATTGTTTTTTCTGAACATCTTCTCAAAAAAATACTTATGTTGCTAGGGGGTTAAATAGGAAAAATATAACTCCATATCAACTTCGAACTTTCTCTAATCTATATCTATCTATATATACAATACAATTGAAAATAATCGCATTAATCATGTTCACACATGGCATTTTCTGATTAATTTAGAAAGTAAAAATAACTTTGTTAATTCATCAAACTGAGAATATTACCCGTGCAAGACACGGGTCAAAATACTAGTTTGAAACTAAATCTGCTTCTGTTTTTAGAATTGCAGGGTATCAAGTGTGAGTAATAAGTACCACGTTGGATGAGAATAAAGATGTTGAGCAATATACAAGCGAATAGACCCATACACGTAATACTTTAAGGTTTTGAGTGAAAGAAGTGATGTCAAATCTACTTATATATTTGCTTTATGCTTTAAGGCTTTAAGGTTTTGAGTGAAACTGTGGTTATATTGCTTTTGCAGGTTAGGTTTTGATGATGATGCGTTCGAAGTCAAAATGACAAGCAGGTTAGGTTTTGATGATGTGTTCAAAGCGGAAAATGACCAAGCGAAAATCCAAGGCACAAACAAGACTCAAGAAGTAAGGGTAGTCTCTAGGGTTTGGGTCGTGTCTTAGGATATTTTGTAAGCCGCTTCTGAGGGTCATCTCATATCACAGTTTCATAGCCTTTACAGTTTTCAAAATGCATGCATGCACATAGGTAAGGCACGTAACATAAAAACTATTTTGTGAAAGTTAGAAATCGATTCATGACTTCTTTCCTAAAGCCAAGAATCGATTTCCAACCTTGTGCAAAGGATAGAAATCAATTCATGACTCATTTACCAAAGCAAAGAATCGATTCCCAAACTGTTTTAAAAGCTAAGAATCGATTCCTATTATTTCTCATTAGACTAAAATCGATTTCCTACTCTATTTTTAAAGTGTAAAATCGATTTCCTTCCTGTTTCCAAAGCCATAAATCGATTTGCCTCTTACCTTAATCAAGCAATGAATCGATTCATAAACTATACTACTTCAAACTAAGAATCGATTCTTCTCCTCATGCATCTAAGCATAAAATCGATTTCCTTCCTTTCTAAAAGCCTCAATGGTCATATTTTTAAGCGCATAATCGATTTTCTCACTTGATCTTAGAAGCAAACAATCGATCATTCACTTATGAAGTGTTCTCATTTTAAAGCAAATGATCGATTATTATACTAAGTGTTTTTAAGTAATTAATCGATTCCTAAAATCATTCAACGGTCATATTTCTGCTAAGTCTATAAATAGGGACTTAGCATTTCACAGAAAAACACAACCCATTCTTACGCTTACGCTGAAGCGCAAAACTCAAAAACCCTAGCACACATACCTCTGTTCTTCAAGTATTTTTTATCTGTCAGAGCTGATTTCTCTCAAGGGCTAGAGTTGGGTTGGTGACCTTCAAGTTGTTGTAATCTGCCTTCATAAGAGGTATTTTGGTTTTTCAATTTGTAATTTGATTTACGTTGTTCACAGTACTAGGGAGTGGGGTATCTCTCTTGGGTTGCTGTTGGTACTAGGGAGTGAGTATCTCTCTAGGGTTATTGGTTGTAACAAGGGTGGGGTATCTCTTGTTGCTGTTGTTGTGGTAGATTTAAGGGCTTTTCATAGGTGGGGTATCCTAGGAGAAGAGTGACTGACTCTGTAAAGATTTCCAAAGCACCTGTAAGCTTTGTTGTGTTAGTTGAAAATATCACAAGGGTGTGAGGACTGGACGTAGGTCACTTGGAGGTGACCGAACCAGTATAAAAATCTCTGTGTTCTTTACTGCTTTATTTTCAGTTTTTGTTTCTCGTTAATTTGTTCCATAAACCTACGCGAAAAATCAATCAAGTCGTTAAACGGGACTTAATTTTTAAAATCTCAATTCACTCCCCCTCTTGAGACTGAAGCCACTTGGTAACAGAAACAAGTATAGTAATTAAATAATTTGAGAATTGTATAATAATATAATAATTAGTGCTAAACAAATTGCACGAACCAATAAACAAAAAACTTTGGTCAAGAAATACAAAAATGCATAACAGATATCATATTGAAATAGAAATGATGGAGTAATATATATATATATATATCGAGCCGGTTCATGAACCAAATGAGTCAAGCTATACTTAGCTCAAGTTTTTATTTAACGAGCTCAACTTTCAGCTTAAGTTCAACTCATTTGGTTCATAAACCAAGTTCAACGAGCTATTTATTGAGTTGAGTTTCAAACTATGTTGAGTTGGTTCGTTTCATTGTCAACCCTACTATTGACCCAACACTAGCAAAGAGTGTATTGAATTGAATTTGAATTCGAAGAACATGGTTTTCTTATTTTATCATTTAAAAAGACTCGTGTAAAAATAATTTAAGAAAACTGGTGTATGAATATTATTATGGATTTAATTAATTATATACATAATAGATATATAAGTGTTTTACACTGTCTACCAATTATAAGTTGACACGTTATTAGAAAGAAGTTAATCAAATGATAACCAACTTATATGTCAACTATTTCATGAATTGTTATTAGCCGTGGTTGTAAAGCCTACGCACTATATGTGTACAAAGATTAAACTCTATTATTGATTTCGTGAATGCTAAACTCATTAAAACACTAGGAGAAAAAAATATTTTTCTTAGGAGAAAAAATAATTTCTTTGGAGAAAAAACAAGAAGCAGCCGCCTGTTTTGAAAATCTAGTAGAAAATTGACTTTAGTAAGGATTTGAAACTGACCTGTATCAAAGTTAGCAATGATTGTACCTTCACCATATCTTGCCTTCTCCCATATGGAACCTTTAGGCACCACTCCATTATTCTCTAGCCCAAGAAATTCCCATGATATTGTGGTTTGCAATTCATGCCCTCTGTTCAGAAACACTGATATTACATTTGGATGCTCTGCACCCATCAAAATAATATCATTTCTTATGCATAAGAATAATTGCAATTGGTGCTTATTATCACAAACAACTAAAATCTCAAACTATACAATAATAATAATAATAAATGTAAAACTTGTTATTATAAAAAGGACACAATAAGTTTTTGATTCAAAGTGACTTGTTTTTAGTTTTCCAATATTCAAAGATGTAAAAAACAGAGCCAAAACCATTTCTGTGCCCTCACAAGGAAAGTAAAAAAAAAGTGACATATGTGATTCACTTACTTGCTATATTTGCTGCTTCTTCCTCTTCAAGTACAGCAGCAAAACCATTTATGTGTGTATTATATGAGTAAAATATTGCATCTTTGGCCTTCTCATGGCCGCAAAGGTGATATATATTGGGAGAAAGAGATTCAGTTTCATCTATCCCTTGCTAACACTCAACAAGAGTTTATTGGATTCTATACCTTCCCAAGTGTGAGCCAAGTAAATTGTAATGAGAATTTGTTGCATACTCAATATCACTTGCTGAAGGGTTTGACCCATGAGGATGTGATCCTAAGTATATTATGTAAGACTGCAACAAAGAAAAGACACACTATTGTAAAAGTAATCATGGAGAAACCCATTATTGTGTGGAAACAGAATATCCTTGTCATATTCCATATTCTTGTTGTACCATAAAGCATAATGCCCTTGCTCAAATTGATTCCATTTGTTTTATCTTCCATATTCTTGCTAACTACTTCTGAGTTGTTCTTGAAAGATTCAAGCTAAACACCCTTTTGTCTTGTAACTGTTTTGTTTCCTGTGTCATGC
The DNA here is from genome assembly GCA_039519185.1 of Astragalus membranaceus. Taxonomy (NCBI): domain Eukaryota; kingdom Viridiplantae; phylum Streptophyta; class Magnoliopsida; order Fabales; family Fabaceae; genus Astragalus; species Astragalus membranaceus. The sequence goes on from CM076848.1 coordinate 98,696,480, forward strand.
TTGTTGATTTTGGTTTTTGATGCTATACTTCTGTGGAATTCAAAGTAATCTTTGTTGTGTTTCCTTTGTGCTATATTTCTTTAAAGCCATTATATGTGTTTAGTTATTGGGAGGAAATGGAATACTTTTTTTCATCATTTCTTTCAATTCAGTTTGTTTCATTACAAACATACAATTGACAGAAAATTCACTTCCTATGAGAGGTTGACTTACTGGCTCCCACAGTGTACCAGTGTTTTAAAAAGCAGTAAACCTTGAACTGGCACTGTCAACGGTTTGGTGATTTGGGTGGTTCAATCTTCAGTTTATGTCTGTTCCAACCGTTTAAAGAAATTGAATCATGACCCAAACGTCTCGCTGGATTAATATCTAGTTCTGTTTTTAAAAACAAAACACAGGTAGGTGTGTGCTATATGTAAGATATAAATACTGCAAAAACACAAGTCAGTCGCTAATTTTATGTTTAAGGTTAAGCCTATCCATTATTTGGATCCTTTTACTAAGTCTCGTGTTTGGGAAAAACCGAATTTGTTAACCAAATTATTGAAGTGTTGTGTTCACTCTGTTCTCTTATCAATAACCGGTTTGATGACAAGAAAAAATAATTTCGTGACAAAATATGTAAAATGCGACGCTAAGCAGCGTGTTTTGGGGCACTTCAGAGTCTAGAACAAATTTTAGATGTTCAAATACGCGAACTTCGTTTCTCAATAGCCGATTTGTAACAAAAAAATTGTGACAAAATACGTAAAGTGTGATGCTAAGCAATGTGTTTTGGGGTACTTTAAAAGATCAATTTATTTTTATACTTATTTTTCTTAGATTTGCATTTCTCTTTATGTTTATTTTTCTTACAATAATGTTGTTAATTATAAGACAAATTAATTAATCAAGTCAATAAGATATACACAAATTAATTAATTTATTATTTCGTAGAACAACTTACCAAAAATGAATTTAACATCCTCCCAATTGCCTCTGTATCTTTTCTAACAGCTGTCCAATTCTTCCAGCTGCCGGTGAAATTCTCCTTGATTGTTTTCGTGATGGCGGTAGCTGTAGCCTTCGAAGGAAGAAATCTGCATTAAAAAAAGATGAATTTTATTACACCAAATTATATAAGTTATATAAAAGGCAACAAAAATAAATTAATAAATAATAATATATATACTTACGAATCACCAGCTGTCTCCAATATGATACGCCCATCAGGTGTATACCTGACCACCTCACGGTCAAGTGAATGTGCGCACCCCATCAGCATCAACATCTGTCGGGGCTAAGCCCTCAGTAGCAGCAAGAATCACTGGGTCCCCTGCAGTACTAGTACTAGCACCCTCAGACCCAGGTGGTGGCAAATATCTGCCACCAGCAACAACAACACGAGCAGGCTGAACACGACGCCCTAGGCGAGTAGAAGTCTTCCGCCTGGTAGCGCTGGCGGCATCACCTGTGTCGACAGGTGGAGGAACATATGTCTCGTCATCAGATCCTGAGTGAGATGCCATGACTGTATCTAGCTAGACATATATACATTTAAACAAACAAACATACACTATACAAGGTCAACATAAACATACTAAACAAAAATATATAAACATACTAATTAAACAAACATAGTTAAACAAACATAAATTACAACGTGGTTTGTTGAAACATAAATAACATATATTGTTGAAACATAAATAACTAATTGGAATCCCATTCATTCTCAAAATCATCATCATCAGAGGAGTGAATTCTTGATACACCAACGTGGTTAATTTGTTGCATCTTCATCAGCATCTTCTTCGTCATCAACTTCATCGCCGGTGTTTGACTCATCACATAAACGAGTAATGGGTTCAACTTCAATCACTTTGTCATCAACTTCAATTTCCCGGTCAGTGGTACCTCAACTGCCCAAACAAATTCCTCACTGGTCTCGATCACTTTGTCTGTTATCTCTGCATCATATCAATAAGAGAAATCAGCCATCACTAGAAATTTCACAGCAAAACACTTCTGAGAAATTGCAACCAACTTGGCATAAACTGTTGGGGATTCTACGGCGCAGCAGACAGGAGAGGGAAGGAAGAGCGACGGCGCTAGAGAGAGGAAAGGGAGCAATAAAACAGTGAGACTGTAAAGTGATAGTATTAGGTTAAAAGGCAATCAAAAGCATTATTATTCACTAACTAGTGATCCCTATTTATACACAAAACCTAAAGTCAGGCCCAGGCCCATATTTTGACTAGGCCCAATATGCCAACTACTAACTACACCTTCTACTGTTACTAATTACACTGCAACTTCTACAGCTAACTATAACTTCGACTAGGTAGTATTTCGACAGCTACTTATTACAAATACAAGCAATACACAATTACAAGGTATATTCCAATATTCCCTCCTAATTTGTATTGCTACGTGACATCATTCCAAGCATTGTCCTCAGTTCTTCGAATCTTCCTTTCTGCAATGGCTTGGTCATTATTTCTGTCGAATTGTCCTTTCTGCAATGCATTGGTCATTGCTAAGCGACACTTCAGTTTTGGCCCCCAGTCACCAGGCGGCAACTCTGCATATAGCCAGAGCTCTTGTTCCTCTGTCGAATCTTTCCTGTCGAGGGGAATTCGGCACCCATGTGCCCAAAGTGTGTTGCCTGATCTTGCCCACACCCTGTCGAACCTGTGTTGCCCCTTGTCGAACTGTTTCGAACTCTGTCGAACTGGGCTGCAACTTTTCGATCTGTTCTGCCCCTTTTCGAGCTGTTTCGCACTCTGTCGAACCGGGCTGCAACTTTCAATACTTGGTCCCCAATACAAGGGTTCTTTCTCAATGGTTACTAATTTTGCCTTACCCTTGGCCACTTCACCATCTATTGCCTTCTTTTGCGCTGGAAGTTCGACTAGCTTCCAGGTATCATTCTTCTCTATTGATTTCGACCCATCAATCATAGCTTCCTTCCACTCCTTTCGACTAAGAGCTTGCTCCAGACTCACTGGTTTTGCTTCAGCCATCAGTTCGAATTGAGTTAACTCTCCCTCTGCAGTTACAGCAGAATCTGGGATTGTGTCGAAATCATTTAGCTCTACTGATTTCTGCCTTTCCCTTTGCAACCTTCTGAGAGGTTCGACAGCAATGGGTTCCTCTGGCTCTTCAGTTTCGACCTCGTCGACATCTTGATCACTCTGATCATGAACTTCTTCTAAGTCCATTGTTGTCGGTTTTTCACAACATTCTTCGACAGTTCTCTTCAGGCAATGTTCTTCGACAACCTGCAATTCGACACACTTCTCTTCAGTCGAATTTGTATCTGGTTTCAACAACAGCAACTCTGGGTCTATAGTCGTCATGAATGATAATTCCTCATCATCATTGCTGGCTATGTTGGAGGTATCCCCAGTGTTTCGACTGGCCTGCCACACACACATAGCACAAGTATTTTGAGCATTACAAGTGTATCCACTTATACAAGTGTTCACACTGTCCTGCTCGCTACTTTCAGCAATTTCGTCAAGATGAGTGTTATCTTCAATCTCATCTTCGACTGCCATCAGCACTAGCCCATCTGAGTCGGAGTCTGTGTCACTGTCACTCGCAAAATTGGCTTCAGCATCTCTAGAAACCTTCTTGTTTTTACACCTGTTTCTATAATGCCCAAATTGCTGACAGTTGTAGCATTGCACTTTCGACAGGTCACCTTTCTTGTCGAAAGATCCCTTCTTCTTGTCGAAATCATTCTGCTTACTGCTTGATCCTTCTTCTCTACCTCTTTCGACCCTGTTACTTGCCTTCCAATTCTTCTTAGAGGAATATGAAAGTAAGGCTTGTTCAGTTTCTCTCTCTGAACTTCTCTGCCTTATCCTCAATTCATGTGCCTCTAAGGAACCCTGAAGTTCATCTAACTTCAATGTATCTAGGTCCTTGGATTCTTCAACGGCTGTAACAACGTAGTCGAATTTCTCGGTTAAGGATCGAAGCACCTTTTCAACCTTCTTCACTTCTTCGACAGTCTCACCATTTCCCCTCATTTGATTAGTTAATGCTACTAACCTCGTAATAAATTCGCCAATCGATTCTGCTTCTGACATCTTCAGGGCTTCGAACTGCTTTCTGAGCGACTGGAGTCGAATCTTCTTCAGTCTGTCTGCTCCGCCATACGAGCTCTTGAGGATGTCCCACGCTGCCTTTGCTGATTCACAGTCGATGATCAGGTTCAGAACATTCGAATCAACACACTGGTGAAGTAAAAACAGCCCTTTTCCGTCTCTCTTTCTCATCGCATTGTGGCTGTTTCTCACCGCTTCTGTGGCGTCATCTGCCACGGGTGGAACTCCATCGTTCACGATGTCAAGTACATCTTGATATCTGAACAGCACCTTCATCTGCGAACACCATCTCTCAAAGTCCTTTCCATCGAAAATGGGGAGGCTCCCCGGAATACCTCCACCATAGTTATCTCTCGCTGCCATGGATCTTAAAGCTCTGATACCAGTTTGTTGGGGATTCTACGGCGCAGCAGACAGGAGAGGGAAGGAAGAGCGACGGCGCTAGAGAGAGGAAAGGGAGCAATAAAACAGTGAGACTGTAAAGTGATAGTATTAGGTTAAAAGGCAATCAAAAGCATTATTATTCACTAACTAGTGATCCCTATTTATACACAAAACCTAAAGTCAGGCCCAGGCCCATATTTTGACTAGGCCCAATATGCCAACTACTAACTACACCTTCTACTGTTACTAATTACACTGCAACTTCTACAGCTAACTATAACTTCGACTAGGTAGTATTTCGACAGCTACTTATTACAAATACAAGCAATACACAATTACAAGGTATATTCCAATATAAACCACAAAGACTGAACTAATAACTCGAGCAACAAAAGAAGCAATTGGAGGATTATCTCTCGTTTGATTGGATACTTCAGGAAACAATTTAACAAACAATGCCCCGTGCTTCTCCACTGACAAATACCTTCATTTCACACAAAACATAACATAGTAATTAGTTAAATCACACTCTCTATTCCATTACAGTAATAAATACCTCAAAAGGGTCTTACAAAAAACCAAACTTTCTAAGATAACAATTATATTTTCACATATTAAAAGCTATTTAGCCATGTAGGGTATTTCAAATTCTCATTAATCAACAAAAACACAACCCCCGTATTAAGTATGCATCATATGCTTATAAAAAAAAGTATGCATCATAAAAATCATAACTTTTACAGAGAGAGAGAGAGAGAGAGAGAGAGAGAGAGAGAGAGAGAGAGAGAGAGAGAGAGAGAGAGAGAGAGAGAGAGAGAGAGAGAGAGAGAGAGAGAGAGAGAGAGAGAGAGAGAGAGAGAGAGAGAGAGAGAGAGAGAGAGAGAGAGAGAGAGAGAGAGAGAGAGAGAGAGAGAGAGAGAGAGAGAGAGAGGAAAGGAAGAGAGAAGAAACTAAGAGAAGAATTATTATTTAAGGAAAGGACAGTGCTTTTGTAAGGTTAAGCCATCTTATTTAAGAGAAGAATTCTTAAATAATAATTGATCTAAGAGAAGAATCACCCATCTTATAAGGAAAGGACAGTGCTTTTGTAATTTCATTGATGCAATCAAATATACTCTTCGTGCTTTCCCAGGTTGACTCTTTCTTCTGCAATACTCGTTACTCCTCGTATGAACATGAAAATATCATCTCTCTCTCTCACTCTACTATTTTCTTCTCTTTCATTGTCAAGGTGTTAGGTAAATGTGTAAACTTCAAATTTTTGGAGAATAGACTACGTAAAGCATGGGTGAAACATGGGACAATGGAGTTACAAAATATGGTTGATGACTTCTATTTGGTGAAGCCATCTCCAGTTGATGACTACAGGCACGCTTCGTTCAAAGGGCCATGGAAGGTGGCTGACCATTATTTTATAATTCAGAGATGGAGACATTTCTTTTCCTTGACAGTTGACAACATCCATTTTGAGGAAAGTGGTTGTATAGATAAAAATCCCCAAACTTTCTATGGAACTATGCAATGATAGCTTTCTAAATCGAATTGGTGCGACGGGTTTCATGGTCAAGATTGACGAATTAACATCTCTTCATGAAAGGGGGGAATATGCACGAATTTGTGTTGAATTAGATTTGGACAAGCAACTTGTATCATACATTGTAACCAGAGGTATGAAACTTTATTTAAAATATGAAGGTCTTCACTCCATTTGTTTCAAGTGTGGAAAATATGGCCACAAGAAGGGTCGGTGCCATGAATTGCTTCAAGTTGAGTACAACACCAGCGACGTCAAAACGCTAGCGGCTAACCCTAGCGGAGAGACATGGGACAATCATGCAACGTCCATGCCCACAGTTGCGAGTTTTAATGCTACACAAGAGGAATGAACAAATAATTCGTCCAAGATTACAAATACTATTGATATATGGGCCCATGAAATATTTCTAAAGTTGTGACCATAAGAAAAATTCCAAAACTGGTATGACTGCAAGTCAAGGAGTATATCTCGCAAAAGACAATGAATAATGTACCATGAGCAGAGCATACATGGTACCTCTTATTTATACATTTTTATTTGAAGTTTGTGTGTCTTAAAGTAATTAATTTAGTAAATAAATTACACAACTAGGAAATTGAGAGTTTATGTGGTTGCCTCTGATTTTGAAATAGGATGAGCACTTTGGTGCCCTTTTGTTGGAATTTGATTTGTTTGCTAAGTGTGCATGCTGGTGTTGTTTTTAGTGCTGCAACACTTGGTTAGAAATCAAATTATTATAGAGAGATCAGGTTTTGCTTTCTTTGTGGGCATTGAATATGAAAATTTACCTTACTTTTGTACAAATTGCATGAATATTGGTCATGATATTAGCAACTGTAATAAAATGATATATTCAAGAATGGAGAACAATAAGGAGTATAAAGTTTCTGAAATTGTTGCTTGGTCAAAAACTGCTACTAAATATGTTCCAAAGGGGAAGGATATCGGTAATGCTCATACGAAGTTGAATGCTCAAGTTACTAGTGTTCCAACTGTTGTGAATAAAGAAGCTTTTAAAGGTGTCAACAATATTCCTCGGGATGGTTTAGATTCTAATCCTTTACTGGGTTTTGCTCAACCTTCTAATGCCCATACGCATCATAAGCAGCAAGGGAAAACCTCATCCAATGTGGTTAAGGATGCTTCCACACAACTTAATAAAGAATTAGAAATTTTCCAATTTGTCCAGGACTCATTCGTTCCTGAGGAGGGTAGGCAAGTTCCCCTCTTCTTTTCTGTTTCGCTGAAGATGTTCTTAGTAGAGGTATTTCCAAGCTTGTTGAAGACGGTAAGCTTCAGCTTATGGTAGGTCCCAGAGGTTTTCGTATGCCAAGTCATGTTTTTTATGCTGACAACATTATGATTTTTTGTCGGGCTACCAAAAGGTGTTTAACTAGTTTGCTGGATCTTTTTTCTTCTTATGAGCAAGTTTCTGGCCAGGTGATTAGTAAGGAGAAATCTAAGTTTTATACTGGCAACATCTCCCCTCTTAATAAAGGTTGGAAGTAATTGTGGTTGAAATGCGATTCTCATCTAATGGTTTCCACCTTTAAGAATTGCAAAATTGTTCCTTGGAAGCTTAGAAATAGATGGAATAACTGCTTGTATTTGACGAAGCATATGAATTTTGTTTGCTCTCACATCTATAGAGAAGGCAATACTTGTGCTGATAAGCTTGTCGGGCATGGTACTAGTAATAGTGGTTTTGTCTGGTAGGACCTTCCTCCTAGCTTCATTGCGGAGGATTTCTCCAGAAATAGATTAGGTTTGCCTAACTATATGTTGTACCGATTTTTTGTTCAATGATTTTAGTCTCCTTCTGGCCTTTTGTCTTTGGTGTGCTGCAAATGATTGTTAAGGACTTTGGTGCCAACCTGGTTGGGATGAGAGTCATTATAGTGATGCTCTTGTATGCCAATTTTAATTTTCTTTGGACTAGATTCCTTTTAATATGACTGTTGTTTTTTTTCCTTTTTGTTGTAATGTTGTTAATTTCATGGGTATTGGCCTAGTCCCCCAATATCCTTTGTATTTTTTCTGTTTTTTATCAATAAATTGTAGGGGGGGTACTCTTTTTCATTCTTGATGCTTTTCCCTAAGGAGGGTTTTGTATCAGAATGTTTTAATGAGACTTCATAACCCTTTCTTTTGCTAAAAAAAAAGAGAGAGTATTTTAGATTTTAACATAAGAGGAGAGATAAATATAATTCAAATTTCGAGAGTATAATTTTCTCCGTATGTATATGTTATTATTTCTACTGTAAACAAAATAAAATAATAAAAGATGTTATATGAATTTTGTTCTTACAATATTTTATCAAGTTTGCCTCTTTAACAAAATTGCATCTATCCCTAAGATAGAAATATATTGGCCTGAGCTAGACTTTGCGTAAATAGGTTTGGAATGTTCAAAAATTTTGAGTCCCCAGCATAGTTCCTTATGTTACCCATCATATAGGTTTTTAGGTCTGAGACAACATTTTTTAAAGTATATGACATGTTAGCCCATTTTAGGTCTGACTAACATTTTTAAATAAGTCATCTGACAATTCTTTAGATAGACTAACAATTCACCATCGAGGTTAAGTTCTATCTATAATAAACTATAAAAATAAAGGTAAAATTGCTTCCGGAGTCTTTAAATTATTTTCTTGTACCAGGTTAGTCCATTAAGCCCCCCCCCCCAAATTAGTCCTTTAAGTGTCAAAACATTAGCGCAATTGACCTTTCTTCACTTTTCATCTAACTCCGTTAGAAAAAGTCTAGGTGACTATTATTATATTGAGGTGGATGTTAAAATGCCTACATGGCATGTCCAGGTAGACTTCTAAATTAAAAAATATATCTATAAATTTATTATTATTAAAAATAAAAACTACGGCCAGCTACAGGAAGAAGAGAAAACCACCTTGACATGTTGATAGGGGAGGACAGTTAGGAAGTTTCAGACCAAGTCTCAAAGGGGAACATAGCAAAGCAATACTTCACCAACCTCTTCACTAGCATGACCGAGGAAACACAACCAGTCTTGGAGCATGTGCAAAATAACATAACCGAGGTACATAATGATATCCTTCTTCGGCCCTACACCATATCTGAGTTTAAGAAAGCCTTATTTTCTATGCACTCGGACAAAGCTCTGGGTCCTAATGGCATAAACCCCGCTTTCTTTTAAAACTTCTAGCATTGACTTGAAAATATTTAATTCTAGCACTACAAGAATAAATGCTTTTTCCTGCCATTTTTTCCGACGAACTCTTATTCGTCGCAATTTCCGACGAAAAAGTCGTCGCAAATGTTCAGGAAAAAAAGGCGCTTAATTTCCCGCTTATGTTTCCGACGAAAACGTGTTTCGTCGCAAATTTGCGACGGCTATGTCCGTTGGAAAACGCTAAAATGTCGTCGCAAAGTACCAGATCCCAAATTAAAGGGAATCTTCCCTCGAAACCTCTCATTTCACGCCTAAACCCACTCCCTCCACCATCTCTCTCAGTCGCCCTCCCTCTCTCTCAGTAGACCTCCCTCTTCCCCTGTAGACCTCCCTCTCTCAGTCGCCCTCCCTCTTCCCTCGTAGACCTCCCTCTCTCAGTCGCCCTCCATCTTCCCTCGTAGACCTCCCTCTCTCAGTCGCCCTCCTCAGGTTTTCTTGTTCTCATCGAGCCTCCACCCACACCCTCCACCATCGCGCCTCCCTCACCCTCACTTTGTGACCACACCTCTCCCCTCCCTCACGCACAACACAGAAGTACAGAACACTACCTCTCTCTCGCGCGACGATGCATGACGACGACCCACGCACGACGCATGACGACGACCCACGCACGCCGGCCTTCGACTCCGCCGACTCTGTCTCCTTCTACGTCTCTCTCTAATTCCTGGTAAGCCCTCATTCCTTTCAATACCTGTTTGTGATTGAAATCCCTAATTTGAGTATAAAACCCTAATTTCTAATTTCTAATTTCTGATTTTGGTTTTGTTTTGATGTTCCTAGGTTTTCTGGTTTCCTCTGTGCATGTTTGCATTCTTGGCTTCCATTTTTCAGTTGAACCACATCCGTTTCGGAGAGAAGCATGGAAAGAGGATAGAGGTTGAAAAATAGGTATGAACCATGATTTCTTTGTCGTCATTCTTACTCTATTCCTCATTAGTTTTTCTCATTTTGTTTGAAGTTTTTCTTGCTATTTTTGATTTTAGAACAGCAATGATTGGGGAAAATAATGATGTAGTCTTGATTTCAAATCTGTTTAATGGAATTAAAGGATTATGAAAAGGAAAATAATTCCTCATGCCTTAAGTAAAAAAAAGGAAATGGTTAAAGTGTTGAGTTAATGCTAAAAAGTTAGCTTTTGGTGTTAATTTTGTCTTTCAATTGGAGTTAAGAATGACAATTATGTTCTGCTAACTTTTTGGTTTGTTAAGCTATTTGTTAAGTCATTAGTTATTCTCATTTTGTTCATAGTATGCCTACCATTTTATCTTTTATCTATCAAAAAAGAGATTTTCTTGACCACCTTCTAAGCAAGCATCTGGATTCAATACTGTAATATTATAACTTATGGTATCCGAGGCTTTTCTTTTTTCCATTTTGGAGTGTAGTTCTTCATTTTATTGCTTTTAGATATCTCATCTCATATTATTACCTGCATATGTAAGTCAATGTTCTATCTGTCCTTATTTCAAGCTCTTGCGTGATTTGACAGTGTCTCATGATTGATGAAGCGGACAGGATATTGGAAGCAAACTTTGAGGATGAAATGAAGCAGATAATTAGTATACTTCCAAGGGTATTAGGACTCTTGGAATGTTGTTCTCTGTTCTCCTTCCCCTCTCCCATTTTAGTATGCAATGTGGTTATGGAATTTTAATGAAGTCATGAGATTGCGTCATCTCTAACCACTTTTCCCGTGTCTGGATGAGATTATATAACTGGATGAGATTACTAATCGCCATGAACAATACTTAAACAAGTATATCATATAGGTTTAAGGTTTGGTGCAGACCTTTTTAGGCTTGGACATTGTTGCTATACCTCCCATATAAGCTTTCCCATCTTCTTCTGAGTGCATACTAATTGTAGCCTTTAGTTTATATCTAGTTTTTGGTTTTAGCTAATTTTATGATTATTGTTAATGAATCTGCTTCTCATTTAACAGAACAGGCAAACAACTTTGTTTTCAGCGACACAAACGAAGAAGGTTTGTTAAATTGTATCTTTCAGCATGCTCCTTCCCCTGAAACAAATCCTAATTTGTTCTCCCCAGTCAATTTTAAGTTGTCTACTTTTTCCCCTAGATATACTTAAAGCTAATGCTTGATAATGCATGCCATGTCTGAAAGTGAAAAATCTGGGGAATGCAAGCAAATTGCTTACTTATTGTCTATTCTTTTGAATACCTTTTCCCTGCTCAATTACAGGTCGAGGATCTTGCCCGCTTATCTTTTCAGACAACTCCTATCTATGTTGATGTAGACGATGGAAGGAAAAAGGTGACTGCCTGCCCACTTCTATCACGATCTTTGAGATTTGTTTTCTAGCACTATCATAGTATCTGACAAGATCCTCATTGTTGTAGGTCACAGTTGAAGGATTGCAGCAGGGCTATGTTGTTGTTCCGTGTGTCAAGCGTTTTGTTGTTCTCTATTCATTCTTGAGGAGATATCAATCAAAAAAAGTGATGGTGTTTTTCTCTTCATGCAACTCTGTCACATTCCATACAGATCTTCTCAAGTGTGCTGGATTGGAATGCTTCAATATTCATGGAAAACAAAAGCAGAGTGCCAGAACAACTACCTTCTTCAGCTTCTCCAAAGCAGAGAAGGGGATCTTGCTATGTACTGAAGTTGCTGCTCGTGGACTTGACATACCTGATGTGGTATGTTAATTTTTCTTATTAAGATACATGAATATTTTTTACCTGTAATGTGATTCAGTAATTCAGTTGCGTCAGACTGTGAATGCTTTCGACAGTTGGAGCTTGCATCAATACAATCTCTTTTATGCCGTTGCTATTTTGCATTTTGAGAATCTATTATTTTGGACTTATTGAATTCGCTTTCTTACATATAACTTGGGTGGTATCTATCAAAAGTGTGCATGAGTATTACATATAGTTCTTGATTTGTGTTGCTATACTCAACTGTTGACTAACTTTTTGCTTCTTAATTAGTCATTGTTCTAGGGTAATCGTTAATGTATACTTTTGGAAGTTAAAAGTTAATGCTACATACATAAAAGCGATTTGTGTTGCTATTTCAATGTCTATTAGCATACTAATTTTATTTTAGCGTCAATAGTTTCTATAAAAGTTACTTTTAACTGAGTTGGTTTCTGACCCTATAACTTTTAACTTCCAAAAGTATATCAAAAGATCCTTGGAGGATGACTTCAAAGTAGTTATGGGAGTCGGGTAACATTATTTTACACTATGTGTTTGTAGCATTAAATTATATACACTGGTTCGAAATACACACTTACTCTGGTGCATTGTGTTGTTGACAGTCCTGTCCTGCAGTGCGTTAGTGCTACTGTTATGTCTGTGACTCGCTGGCACCTTGTCTAAAGTGGGGCAATCATTGTCATGCAAATGATAAAACTGAGGTCCACTGAGATTGATTTGGAGTTGGCATAATCTGGATAGTTTTTTTCTTTTCCTGAATATGCTAGCAGTGTTCACTCATGAGAATGAAAATTCTGTATAGGGTGGCATTAATGTTGCACTGGGAAATATGACTGAAGATGACTGGAGGTGGCACATGTATGATACTGTCAAAGGAAGTGATTGGCTAGGTATAAACTCGAGCATTATTTGATTTTTTTTTCATTTTTTCATATGTCCTAAAATGTTTCATAAATTATAAGTACAGTTGTTCATTGTGACTTTGTTACAAATATCCTTGCATGAGAAAATTCATTTTCCTTTAAAAATATTTACCTCCAATGAACAAGATATTTCCTGTGGCTGTTTACCTAAAAACAAAAGAAGAAACTTATCACCTTTCTTTCTAAAAGAAGCTTTAGGTATTTGATGAAAATCTAAAGAATCGTTAGTACTGTGCAGCAGCCATGAGCCGTTGAGCACAGCATCTCTGAACTGAATTTTTCCTTTCATGTTTATAATGCAAGCTCTATGGACCTTTGCCTTTTAGATGTAAACTTTTGACCCAAAAAATATACAATTCTGAGTTGGGCATATGTAATCAGTAACTGTTTTCAAGTTTCACTGGCATCTCTGAACTGAATTTTTCCTTTCATGTTCACTTGTTTTGGTTTTCCATCTTGTATTCAAATCTCAAGCACAGCTTGTGCTATTATTTCTATTATCAAGTTTGATCAATAAATTTGTCTTGGCTTTGATAAAAAAACTGATACAATTATTGATGGTAAGCTTACATTTTAGGACATGTTGGCATATTTTAATCCATCATATATTTAGATGATAATGAAAGATACCCACCAGATTCATATTTGTTTTCTAGTTTGTTATCAATGTTTTCTAAAGATCCCATTGACTTGTTGTCTAACTTCACAGTCACTGGAGGTAACAGTCTGGCGTGATGGATTGGAATACACGCAAAAATATTCTCGTGGGAAGCCAGTCACAATCCTGAAATACCTTACGCTTCCTGTTGAAAGGAAAGATAATCAAGGAACACAAATCAGATTTTGGCCTAGTCCAGCAACTTCAGAAAAAGAAGCCTCTCATGGGAAAAACAAATTCTTCTTGGCAAGGTGGTTTGGTTTTGGTTCAAAATGAACTCCTCCTCTGTATATGACAATGGCAGCTTAATTTTTGTAAACATCTAGTATTCTTATTTTTAATTTGTTGTGATGTATGCAACTTGAACTATTATTAAGACTAGACATGTGTTCATCTTTAATTTGTGTTTGGATTCTGCTGTGATTTTTTTTTTCTTTTTTGCTCTATAAAATGAATATTTGAGGAGTTGAAGTTGATGAAACAATATAGATATCAGTATTAAATAGTTTTTTTGGATGTATGATTTAATTTTTTTTTATTTTTTTTTAAAACTTTCCGACGGATTTGCGACGACTTTGCGACGAAAATGTGTTAGATTTTGTGACGAAACAATCCGTCGGAAAGTCCGTCGGAAAAGATTTGCGACGAAAAAAGCCGTCGGAAACGATTTGCGACGAGCGATTTTGCGACGACAATTTGTCCGTCGAAAATGTTAATTTGCGACGAAAATCAGTGCGTTTCCGACGGATTTTGCCGTCGGAAATCATCGATTAATGTGATCTACAAGATTATTGCCAAGGTACTTGCTAACAGGTTGAAGATAGTGTTGCCCATCTGTATCTCACAAGAACAATCAGTTTTATCCAATCCCGTTCCATCCTTGATAACGTGATGGTTGCCATTGAGACCATACATTATATGAAGTGCAAGAGAAATGGTGTTGTTGGCGAGGTGGCCCTGAAAATAGATATCATTAAAGCCTATGACCGAGATAGGTGGCACTTTTTACAGGTTATGATGCTGAAGATGGGTTTCAGTGCAGAGTAGGTTTGTTGGATGACTCTTTGTATGGAATCTGTGAATTACTCAGTTATCCTGAATGGTGAAAGAATTGAGAAGATTAACCCTGGAAGAGACCTCAAACAGGAAGATCCACTCTCCCCTACCTTTTCCATATCTGCGCAGAGGGTCTCACTACCCTTCTCAAGAGAGAAGAAGCCAGAGGAGATATTCATGGAACCAAAGTGTGTAGAGGATCCCCCATCCTCTCACACCTTTTATTCGCTGATGAATGCTTTTTGCTTTTGAAGGGCACTAGCAGGGAAGCGGAGAATATCAAAAACATCTTGCATACCTATGAAAGAGCTTCGGGACAAGCAACCAACCTCCAAAAGTCAAATTTTCTTCAGCAAGAATACACAGGCTCCAGTCCGCGAATCCATAGCTACCTTCTTTGGCGTTCAGAAGACTCTAGGCATAGGACAATACACGGGTATGTCGTCCATGATAGGGAGGAAGAAGAAGGCGATGTTCAACTACCTTAGAGACAGACTTTGGAAGAGGATTCAGAGTTGGTCCGGGAAACATTTGTCCAAATCTAGCAAGGAAGTCATGAAGAAATCAGTAGCTCAAACGATTCCTATGTTTTGCATGAGAACCTTTCTTCTTCCGGAATCACTTGGTGAGGAGTTAGAACGCATGATCAGTTCCTTTTGGTGGCGCTCGGGCCGAGGTCAAAGTAGGGGTATCAACTAGCTGAGTTGGAAAAAACTTACAATGAGGAAGGAACACGGAGGTATGTGTTTTCACCACTTTTATGGTTTTAATATAGCCATTCTAGGAAAACAAGGTTGGCGATTGCTAAAAAATCCTGACGCTATAGTTTTAAGAATCTTCAAAGCCAAATACTATCCTCAAGGAGATTTTCTAGGGGCCCTGTTGGGCCACAATCCCAGTTATGTATGGCGTAGCATCTACAGTTCCTAGGTATTGGTCAGAAAAGGCATAAGATGGCAAGTAGATAACAAAGAGAATATCAAACATTTGGTCTCACCCCTGGCTCCGTAACTCTAATAACCCGCATATAGATATTATCTCTCCACAAAGGCATTAATGGAATACCCCATTTCAAATTAGATTCTTGATTTTTTCCCTTCTTCGTATTATGATGGGATAAAGAGTTGAGATGGGTTGATTCTTTCTTTTCATACTAGACCATTGCCCGGGCGATGCACGGAGAAAAAGTGATGGACAATAAAGTTATTCTTTTTCTAGAAAAGTATACAATGTTTGCCAAAAAAATTGTTGTTTGGTATAGCAAACAATGGTTAAGTCACATAGTTATACATCAAAACCTTGTTTCACATATATTAAGGGAGAGAGTACTCTCTCGCTCCCTGTCTCATCACTCCAAACTTTTCTTCATCCCCATCCCTTCCCTCGATTTCTATCATATGGAGTTTTACTCCCCCGCTGTAATACCCAAATTTTGTCCGCCCAAGTCAAAAAACATTTTTCAGAAAAATAGAAGCAATAAGGTAATTCATAATGTGTGGAAAACAGTGGATTGGTGTTAACCCCCTTTCTCAAAAGGAAAATAACAAAAAGAAATAAGCAATAAAACCCAATCCTAGAGCACCTCATTCAAATTTAAAACAAAAAGAAATAAGCAATAAAAACAATGACCCAATTACCCCTAAACCTAAAATAACTCTATAAATACCTTCTCATTTCCACACATCACAATCTTTTGCCTCTCATTTTCACCCTAGCACACCAAAAACCTCCCCCTTCACTCTCCAAAACCGTGGCCATCACACCCTCCTCCTTCATCCATTTTTGATTTTTTCTTCACCCAAACACCACCATCTCACTTCATTCTCATCCCTCTTTCACATATCTTCTCCACTTTCCATTCAAGTTCAAACATCATCATCAAGGAAGATTTTCATCAAGTTTTGTGGGTTGGAATTGAAGTTCCTTTGAGGCTCTTGTTGATTTGTGTTCTATTTTCTTCATCTCATTGCATTTCCTAGCTTGGATTTGAGGTAAAACTTCAAAACTCTTGCATTTTCTCCATTTTTGCATAATCTCTCTTCTCCTCAACTCAACTCCCTCATATATTGTTGTTGTTGCTTTGAGGAGCCATCTCAAACACTATTGACAAGCACTTAGGGAGGCTTGGGTGTTTGAGGTGGCTCCTTGGCTTTGAAGGAGTTGTTCTTGTGTTTTCTCATATTTCCTTGCATATTCACTCTTGTTTGCATAGTTTTCACAAAATAAGAAACCTATTTCATGCTTGATTGACATTCGGCCATGAGCTCATTTTTAGAGTTCTTGTGTGTTCTTGTTTATTTCATGATTTGGGGATGAATAATGGTTGATTTAGGGTATGTATTGTAACACCCTAAATATTTAATTAATTTATTAATTAAGTATTTAGGAATGTAAATTAATTAATTGTTAGAAATTATATTAATATGTGTAGGTGGTATCAGAAGGTGGGGTGCCAAATTAATTGGACTTGGGCTTAAGTGAGAAGCCCAAGCCCATGACTCAAGTCATAAGCGAAGTGGCCAAGCGCATAGGGGGTTAGGGTTTTTGCTAGTTGTTGCGAAATTGAAAGAGAGAGCAAGAGAGAAAGAGAGGAGCGTGAGAAAGAGAGAGCAAGGGGCGGCCAAGAGAGGGAGAATTCGAAGATCAAGGAGGAAGGAGATCTCCATTGTTGCTGAGGCTCTGTTGGTGACTGCATCCTAAGGCTCGAGTTCTTCTTCTTAAAAGGTTAGGGGAGCTCTTTCTTTCCATCAAATAGAATTCCATGATAGGTCTTAATCTAGGTTGTTGGACTAGATCCTTGATGCATGCCCTATTCTTGATGTTCTTGATATGTTGATGTCGTTCTTGATGTAGCCTTGATATGCTTGATGTTAATTTTCGATATATATGCACTTCATGTATGCGCATGTGAATTATAATAGAGACACGATTATTATGTGATTTATGCGATTAATTTGATGATGATGGTATTGGATGTTGAAGGGTTCGCATATGTGTGTGCATAGGCGCCTAGGGCGCCATAGTGTTGATGTTGATAATGAGTAAAAATGATTTTGATGATGTGAATAAAGTTTGATCTTGGTGGTTGGAATTTTGGGTGTGTCAAAAAGTATATTTTGATGTTTTGAAATTGGCAAAAGTTGGTTTTTAGGTGTTTTTGATGTTGCTGGAAAACTGGGTGTGTTGCGCAGGATGTTGCCTCTGCGCCAGTTGCAGTGTGCTGTGTGTTA